>CM033275.1:20191523-20244843 GCA_019343175.1 Oedothorax gibbosus | reverse complement strand
TTTTGAACTTATGTGAAGAAGCTAAAAAAAACACCCAAACCCAAAAGATAAAATTAACCGATAAAATTTTTGTATATTAGATGGACAAAACCAAAAAACTGGTTTAAACCAAAAACCCGGTTTTTTTGGGTTTTTTCTGAAAAAAACCGGTTTTTTGCGAACCCTGCGCAAGGGCCAGGCCTCTGCCCATTTTTAATAATATGCATGTTGTTCGTTTCTGAAACCAATACCTGATAGATAAAGATTATGCACCCTTGTTTGGGATGAAAGGTCACTGAAAGGCCTTCCCTGCAACTCAAAAACAGAGACAGTTACAGGTTTTAAAGGAGAAACCCCACGCTTAGCGTCATATAATAAATTGAAATACTTTTGAATTGAAAAATTTACTTTTGATATTGTTGAAAATTGAAATACTTTTATTGAAAAATGGGTTCTTCGGGAGAAAAAGTAGTAAAAAACGTAAGTTTTATGGAAATCAGCATAAAGCAAATACTGATGTTGAAAAAAGTGAAACGGATTTTGAGGAAAGGTCTGTAGAAACGCAAAAAGATTTTACGAAACCAACCGCGACCAGTGAATCAGCCTCAGTACGAAAATTGACTAACAATCAGGCTGAAGTAAAGCTCCAAGACCATGATGGGAAGAACTATATTGTAGATATGAACTGTTTGTCTAGTTTGGTGAGTGAATTTGAATGCCCACAGTGCACATCAAAAACCTTATTTGTGTATGAGGACGGTTTATCAAGAAATGGTGGGTATACCGAGTTTTATGTTCTGTGTTACAACTGTGACTATCAAAGTGATGATTGTATCCCATCGACAAAGAAGACTGGATCAGCCCCTGACATAAATAGAAGAACTATTTATGCCATGCGACAGCTTGGTGGTGGTCACAGAGAAGCCTCCACTTTCATGTCTGTAATGAACCTGCCCCCTCCACTAAACCAATCCGCATACAATACAAGAACTAAGAAAATTTTATCAGTGGTAGAACGTCTCGCTGATGAAGTAATTCGAATGGCTGCGCATCGTGTGCGGGATGTTACGAAGTCTCCCGAATGTGGTGTTTTCGTTGATGGGAAGTGGCAAAGGAGAGGCTACAGCTCGTTAAACGGTGTCATTACCACACTCTCTATTGACACCGGGGAGATTTTGGATGTTGATGTCCTCTCAAAGTTCTGTCACGGTTGCCAGAAATGGAACAAAGAAGAGAAGACGTCTGAAAGATCTCAACTGGAAAGCCTCCTATGTTTGCTCAGCAAATTACAGTGGGTCGTCCACAGGCATGGAGACATGCGGTGGTACACGCATCTTTCTGCGCTCCAAAGCACTCCGAGGTTTACAGTACGTTGAATTTTATGGCGATGGGGACAGCAAAGCTTTCGTGGATATGTATGCCCAAGACCCGTACAATGGAAAAGAAATCGTGAAGAAGGAATGTGTGGGCCATTTCCAAAAGAGATTAGGTACAGCTCTCCGAAAATTGCGTAAGGAAGAAAAAGATGTAAGGGAGCAAGGTAACCTAACCTTAAAAAAGGTAAATAAGATGCAAAACTATTTCGGCATGGCTTTACGAAGCAATACTGCATCGGTAGAGCAGATGTCGTCTGCAATTTGGAGCACGTTTTTTCACTTGGCCGCCAAAGACGAGCATCCGCTCCATACCAAATGCCCTGCAGGTAAGGAGAGCTGGTGTACCTACCAAAAGGCTGTTGCTGCAGGATGTGCAGACAAATACAAGGACGGCTTACCCCTGGAGATCCTAAAGCTCATCAAGCCGGTGTATGAACGTCTTACAGACAAAAAGATGTTAGAGCAGTGCCTCCATGGGATGACCCAGAATGCAAATGAGTTTTCATGGGACCATTTGGAAGCGATGCCCTAAGACCAAATTTGCTGGCATCAACGTATTGAAGTTCTCCACCTATGATGCCATCATCCATCTCAATGCAGGATTAAAAGTTGAACTGGAAGTGATGAAGAGGTTAGGCATCACCCGTGGTCATTTCATGGTCGAAGGCATTGCCAAACGGGACAAAACCAGGTTGTCAGAATGTGCTCGCCAATCAATTCGGGTATACGGGGGGGGGGGGGGAGAGGGAGAGAAACACTTGGTCAAAGGGAAAGGTGGGTATGATTTCTGCAAACTAATCGTACCTCGGCACGGTAAAGAGTAAAGAATGTTTTCTCTTTCTGGGATTATGGATCGGTGTGCTTTTGCTGTCTGGCTTATTCATTAACGTGTGCATTTTTTCCCGCTTCTCAATATCTTTTTTTTCTCCTATGTATTAGCTTTTTTAAAAGGAGAATTAGTTGCTTCGTTTGTAAGTTATTGAAGATGGGAAAATATTCCTTCGTTGAACTTTGGTTTCAGAATCCAAACTATTCAAGTCGGATTGCTATGGATGTAATAAAGCGCCATGCGCCGAAGTGTACCTTATCTTTAAAACGTATAGATATTGCTAAAATGGGTGAGTCAGCCTTGAAAAGCCACATGCTAGGAATGAAACACAAGTTACTTATGGAATCGCGGAAATCTAACACTTCTATAGTGAGTCATTGTGTTACGTCGGATGCGAAAGGGACGGCACCGGTATCGTTACAGTACAGTGACTCAAAGAATTGAGGATACACCTTAGTTTTACTTGGCAAATCAAACTTCGAATAGAAATTACACATTATCTAGAATCCCAAGTGTGTTTTTATTTTAGCACAAAAGAAAAGGGTTAAATTATAGTACAAATAACGAAAAATCACAAATAAATATGTAAAACAAAAAAATTTCACAAGTGTTTAAAATAAACACATACAGATTTTTACCTCAAAGAATTGAGGATACACTAATAGAATTTTTGTTTAACTAGCTCTTATTTTTTTCCTGCGGGCTTCCTTTCTGCGTGTCTACAGTTTAACTTTCCTTCCTGACTGTTAGTTTTGTGTTTTGAGATTTGTTGCATTAATTTAAAGACATTTTAAAACTGATAATGGCTCCTCGAAGGGAGACTAGTATTGACGTCAGAAAATTTATAATATAAGGTTATTTAACAATGGAAAATCTCATCGTAAAATAGCTGAAATTGTTGGTAGAAGCCACTCGTGTGTCCAGAAAGTCATTGAAAGATTTAAAAGCGGTGGATTAATTGAAAATAAAGCCGGAAGAGGAAGAAAAGCTATTTTGAGTGATGTAGCCAAAAGGAAAATCCTGAAAGATATCAAGATGGATCCTTAAGTAAGTGCAGTTAAACTTGCTGCAGAAACTTCTCGAATCATTTGCAGAAGTGTATGTGCTGAAACTGTGAGAAATGTGATTAGGCAAGCTGGAAATAAAAGTCGTTTAGCTAGAAAGAAACCGTTTATAAGCTTGCAAAATCAAGAGAACCGTTTTGAGTTTGCAAAAACTTATCAATTGAAGACTGATAACTTTTGGAAGAAAGTTATATTTAGTGATGAAAGCAAATTTAACATTTTCGGTAGTGATGGTCGTCAAACCGTTTTAACATGAAATTCGGTTAACAAGAAATGTTTTGGTGCTCCCTTAGAGTTTGTGATAACGGGGATTGACTGTATATACAGGGGCCTCCAGAGGCAAAGTGGGCTCCTGGTGATTAAAATGTGATTGGTATAAATTATTGATTACAATTTAAATCTTTTAGATTCAAGGTGAAATAAAAGTGTTTCTAGAAGAAAGAAAAAAGAAACTTCGGCAGTACTCGCTGACGTTGCAGCCGCTTTTTATTGTAGTTGGGGACATTCGGTCCTTAGGGCATTTGTCTACATATGTTGTATTGGACAACCTAATGTATAAGGTTAGTTCGCCACTGGCAGGTGTTGATATATGTTTTAAAATTTTTCACTTATTTAACGCTAGATACCCCAAGGAAACCGAACAAATGTGGAATTTTGTTCAAAAATTCTTTTACAAATTAAATACTAAAGGTGACCGAAAGTTTAGTGGGGTGTATGCCATCATGAATGACATAAAAAATATGCAAAATAAGTAATGCTTGATTCTCCCTACCTTAAGTTCACATTTAAACAAGCTCCATATGTTACTCTAGAATTTTTTTTCAAGTTGATAATTGTGTTTTTCATAAAGTTGATTATGTATTTGTGTTCTGTTTGTAGGGCTGAGTTTCTCAGTGCCAAACATTTATTGATCCATATTGATTTTGTACATAAATGTGGTGTTAAGCAACAATATACATGTGTGCAAGATAATTGTCAACGAGACTTTGCAAGCAAAAATTCTTTTCGTTGACATTTAAATAGGAAACATCCCTTGTTAAATAAACCTCAAAAATCAAATTTAATTTCTAACACTAATTCTGATAACACAATAAATTATGAAACATCCACACATGCTGCAAATTATGCTCAACTAGTACCACAAGTTACAGATGATAATAGTGAAAGGTTTTCTAATATTTTAGAGAATGAGCTATCCAAGTTTATGTTAACACTCCAATCATTGCCTGCAACTCGCAAAGTTGCAAATACTGCATATGCTGCAACGTCAGAACTCTTAACGTCCCTAACAGATCAATTAAATTGTATTTTGGATATACAGGAAAATCACGAAAACTCAATAAGTAGAATTAAAGATATGCTCAACTTAATATCTACTAAAGTCCAAAGCTTCAATTCGGAATATAAACGTTTACAGTTCTTTAATGTTTCGGGATTATTTGTGACACCTGTTTCGTATGCCATTGGAAGCAGAAATGATTTAATACGTGGCATACTTGAAACTGTACCATGCAATGGTCAATTAATTCCTTTAAAAGGTGTTTTCCTTTAAAAGTCTTGTTTGAAAACTTGTTTCAAATTCCAGGTGTACTAACTGCAGCTGAAAATTTCTTATCTACTAGACCCATTAACACTGATTGTTACAGTAGCATTTTTGATGGATCAGTATGGGAAAAAATTGCTTCTGTGAAATCGTCACATTTGACTATTCCTATTTTTTTTATTTTGATGATTTTGAGACTGGTAATGTGTTAGGTAGCCATGCAGGCATTCATAAGTTAGGAGCCGTATATATATCTATACGTTGCTTCCCTTCTCATTGCCTTTCTCAGCTTGAAAATATTTTTCTTGCTTTACTTTTTCACTCCAGTGATAGGTCCTTATTTGGAAACAAGGCTACATTTGGTATTTTACTAAATGAATTAAGGGATTTAGAAGAAAATGGAATCAACATTACCATAGGCAACAAAACAAAACAAGTATTCTTTTCTCTTGCTGCAATTTTGGGAGATAATTTAGGTCAGCATTCTATATTAGGCTTTGTTGAATCTTTTCGGGCAAATTTTTCATGTAGATTTTGCATTGCACATAGAGAACAATCTTTAGTAATGGTTAGAGAAGATGCCAGTATTTTACGAACTGTAGATAATTATGATGCCCATTTAAATTTATCTGATTACACTCAGACTGGCATTAAAGAGAAATGTGTCTTTAACGACTTAAAAGATTTTCATGTAATTCAACATATGACCTGTGATATCATGCATGACTTGCTTGAAGGTGTTTGTGATTTTGATATGGCCAAAATTATAAGTTTTTATGTTTCTGAAGTAAAAATCTTAAATTTAGACACGTTAAATTTCAGAATCTTTTATTTTGATTATGGCCCAACGTGTACCAATAAGCCTCCTGCTATAGGGGATAATATAAAAAATGGCACGTTAAAATATAGTTCCTCTGAAATGCTAACTTTTGTGTTTACTGCTGGTGCCATATTTGGAGATCTGATTCCTGAAGATGATCCTATATGGGACCTCTATATTGTGTTGCGTGAAATTTTAGTTATCTTAATGTCCCCTCATTTGCACGTAAATGATGTAAAACGTTTAGAAGTACTTATAGTTGAGCATCAAGAACTGTATATGAATCTCTTTAAAACACATCTCAAGCCAAAACATCACCACATGATTCATTACCCTTCAATTATTAAAAAGTTTGGTCCACTTGTATATTTATGGAGTATGCGGTATGAATCGAAACATCGAGCATCCAAAGTGTATGCTAATTCAAACTGTTGCAAAAAAAAATTAACTAAAACACTTGCCACTAAACATCAGCTGCAAATGTGTGAACGTTTATTTTCTGGTCGATCTTTTGAGGAGCGATTGTTCATAGGAAATGGGAAAAATCTCAACATCATTACATTACCATCTTATTCAGTTTTTCATGTACATTTAAATTCAGTTCTAAAAAATGTGGATGTATTTGTCGCTAAACAAATTACATTTAATGGTATTGATTATAAACCCGATTATAGTGTTTTCATTTCTCATCAGAATGATGAACTACCACTTTTCTGTGTCATAAAATCAATTGTTGTCGTTTCTAATAAAGATGTTTTTTGTATATCTGTAAAATGGAATACTATGAAACATGATGACCATGTCGGAGGATACGAAATTTCTGAGGCAGCACTTGATTGTCCAGATAACTGGCTTGTTTTTAATTTAGATACCTTGTCTGATAAGCAACCTTTAAACGTTGTGAAATCGGCCAAAGGAATTCTTAACATTTTGCTAAGGATATTGTTGTAACCACCAAATGCTTTTGTGTTTTTCTCTGATATGGTTGTTATAAAACATATGATATTTCAGATACTATTTTTAGTATTTTATTTTAATGTTACAATTACTGATGTTGATTTTTTTCTAAAAAAAAATTCTTGTTATGGATACAGCTTTTGTCCCATTTAAACTTTTTTAAAATTATGATTTGCTTTTTGTTACACAGTTTCTTTTAACCTCTTCTGTATGGTTATTTAGCATATAATTACTTTCCAAAAGATAAGACGCTTATTTTTTTGTCAGATACTTGCCAAGATATAGGATATTGTTGTAACCACCAAATGCTTTTGTGTTTTTCTCTGATATGGTTGCTATAAAACATATGATATTTCAGATACCATTTTTAGTATTTTATTTTAATGTTACAATTACTGATGTTGATTTTTTTTTAATTCTTGTTATAGATACAGCTTTTGTCCCTTTTAAACAACTTTTTTAAAGTTATGATTTGCTTTTTGTTACACAGTTTCTTTTAACCTCTTCTGTATGGTTATTTAGCATATAATTACTTTCCAAAAGATAAGACGCTTATTTTTTGTCAGATACTTGCCAAGATATAAGATATTGTTGTAACCACCAAATGCTTTTGTGTTTTTCTCCTTGATTTCAATAAATTGTTTTATAAATTAAAGTGTTAGTTATTGTTTATATTTATAAGATATAAGTAAAAACTTTCTACTCCCATTAAATACTTACAAGAGCCAAATGCAGTTATACAACATTTTTCTTGAATATTGAATAGTTCCAAATTTGTGCAAACGTTAAAAACATATTTTTTAGTTTGTCCATTACATAAATTTCTGGCAAAATGTGATACAAAATAACTATAATTTGGTATAATTCAATATGCAAAAAAAAGTAACTAAATTCGCAACTTGTTAACAGTTTATTTTCTAAGTTTTCCCTATTATTTGGTAATATATTTACTAAATAAACGAATATAAATATGGCCAAATGTATGATAAAGTTCACCAAATACTTTAGTTACACCTACCAAATCGATTAGTATAAATTACCAAATTGTTAGTAAACACAACAGGGTTTTATTTCATAAACAAAATGATTGGTAAAATTTACAAAATACTTTAGTTACACCTACCAAATCGATGAGTATAAATTACCAAATCTTTAGTAAAGACAACAGGGTCTTATTTCATAAACAAAAATTTTGGTAAAAATTACAAAATACTTTACGTTACACCTACCAAATTAGATTAGTATAAATTACCAAATTGTTAGTAAACACAGCAGTGTCTTATTTGGTAAAATTTACAAAATACTTTTGTTACGTTTACCAAATCGTGATCTGTGTCCGCTACTAAATATTTGGTAGAATTTACCAAATGCCGTTTACTAAATCTTTATGGTAGCATTTACCATATCTTTATCACCTATTTCACCTTAAATTTGGTTGATTTTACCAAAATTTAGTACAGATTACTAAACTTTTTTTGAGTGTAAAAGAAAGTTTTATCGATCTACAGAAGATAGTTCCATGAAAGATTATTTTAAAGAAAAAGTTTAATTAACTTCTGAATCGGATGTAAAACCGAGTACCCTTTGATTTTCCGGCAAGCTCTGCTATTTTTGATGCCATTTGTAACGAGTTACTTGTGTGATAGTGGATTTTCTGAACTTTTGTACATAAAAAATAAACATAGAAGTAGAATAAGTGTTGAAGAAGACTTAAGAGTAAAGATAAGTCCAATCGCACACGCACACATATATATATCGGTCTGGTGGTACGCCAAAATTTCTCAAAAAGTCAAGTGGTACGCAGGTGCAAAAAGGTTGGGAACCCCTGTCCTAGAGGATGTGTATTCATTGGAAAAGTTTAGTTTGAATTATCGTCGAACTAGAGCTGCACGAGGGCTATTGGCGACGGCCGTCGTATTTAAGAACCACAGTCAAGTGACAAGCCGACCCCTGAGTAGGCACCCAACGCAACCGTTAAGGACAACATCGTACGCAGCGTTAGGACTTTGAAGGATATTTAACGTGCACTCCCTTTACACAGGGTATTATTCGTCGGACATTTTTGGTAGGTAGGTAGGTTTGAATTATCGTCGCACTAGAGCTACCCGAGGGCTATTGGTGACGGGCGTCGTAGTTTAGAACCACAGTCAAGTGACGAGCCGTCCTTAGTAGGCACCCAACGCAGTTGATTTGTATTCAACAAAGTTGATTTGTATTTCAAAATAATTTATGCATAGGGTCAATACTGGGGTGATAATAAGTAAATTAATAGCCAGCTACACTTATGTCAGTTACCAAGTCAAAATGTCAGTCAGTTACCAAGCAATTTTTACCTGTACACGTTCATTTTTTAAATTTTGTCCCATTTATTATTATTTAGTACTGATTGAAAACAGGGAATATCTTTTATAAAGTTCCTGCAGTCCAAATTTCTATTCTGAAATTAAAAAATTTCAGTAACTGACTGACGTTTTATGAAAGGGTGTAATAAATGTATCCCATTACAAGTAATTTTGCAACTTTTTATTTGGGTAAGAACATAGAATGTTATTTTACAATAGAGGGAACAATTTAGTTATAATTTTTTAAACAAAAATTATGTTAGGAAAGTTTAGGATAAGAATCTAACACTTAAAATTGTGGATATTTTTTACAGTCCGTTTAAAAGCAATTTTTCTTCGATAAAAAAATATATATTTCAAACAATGAAATTGAGTGTGTTAAAAGAGATTCTTATCTTTAAAATGGTATGTGACACGCGAAGTATGTGCTTAATTTTGAAATTTTGGTACCGAGGTTGACATTTTCGTGAAATAGCCCATGAAATACATAAAACAAACATTTATTGTACTGCATTAATTTTAATAACAATTATTATACACATACATAAATTAAACTATTGAGGACAATTCTGACATAAAATTCTAATTGTAGAATATACATACCTTACTCCACAAAAGACTTCATGAGAAAACACCTAATAGCGGGATAATTATTTTATCGATATAAAGAAAATGCCAAGCCGACTTGTGTACATTCAATTAAAACAGTGTGGCAAAAAGAAACTAGTTGTAAAGCCAAAGGTTTGATACAATATTTTCTATTTTGGTATAAAATGAGAAAAAAAAATGTACTTTAAAATAAATCTTGCACGTAAATATGTATATTTTGGGAATCTAAAAATATTGATAGGATGTCTATAATTAAACTAACGGTACTTGGGTGTTTCTGTAAAGCGAACTAATCGGAGGAATTACTATTCTTTCGGTGTAAAGGCTATTGACGACATGGTAGAAAGAATTTCGCGAAAAAATAGCCATTTCAAGCCTAGAATCAAATTAAGACTCCGATAAAACTTCAAAATGCAAGTTCTCAATTTCTTAGTTGCAGTATCACAGTATGATCGTCAAACTTACTTCAGAAAAGTCAACATTCTTATTTAACAATTGATTTAATAACATGTAAAAGGAATCGGTAATTCAATTCGCCCTCAAAAATTAATGAACATGACTGAATTTACCTCGACGTTCGTTATTGGTAAAGTTTTGTTTTTATCTCAATGGATCAAATGCACCAGCTGCTATCCGTGAAATTAAGAACTTATATAAAAAAAAATATGTAAAAGGTCCGATATCAACTAATACTTTAGAAAATATAGTTAAGAAATTTGAAGAAACGGGAATTCTAGCCTGCCGTCTTGGTAGAGAAATGAAACCAGTTCAAGATGAAGTAGTATTCGATGTAGTGACAGCAATTGTGAAAGGACTGGATGTGACTTTCTGATAGCAGCAGTGGCAGAGATGTAGCCTGTTACTTAGACATGTCAGTTAGTTAAGTTGGAATTATCGTCGCACGAGAGCTACATAAGGGCTATTGGCGACGTAATTTAGAACCACAGTCAAGTGACGAGCCGACACTGCAGTAGGCACCCAACACAACTGTTAAGGTGACATCGTACACCGCGTTGGGACTTTGGAGCATATTTAATATGCACTACCTCTACACGTGTTATTTGTCAGACATTTTTTGGCTGCACAGGCCATTTATAGGTCGGCAGTCATTTCGGCGATGCCTGGACCCACCTGAGACCTATCGCATGCTAAGCGAAAGCCTTAACCGACTGGGCGGCTACTGTTTGGTGTGGATTTATAGCTAAATTCATAGTTGAACCCATCTTGTTTAAAGAAAGTTGTTTAGTTAGTTTGTTAAGTTGTTGTTGTTTGTTAGTAAGTTTGTTAAGTTTAGTTGTTTGTTGTTTTAGAAAGTTTGTTTAAAGAAGTTAGGCAAAGAGTCGATAAATTTCCAAAGATACAGAGCGGGCTGGGGAGCCCTGTCGGTTAGGCATTCGCCTTGCATGCGGAAGGTCCCAGGTTTGGGTCCGGGCAGTGCCAAAATAACTACCGACCTATAAAAACCAAAAATGTCCGACGAATAATACCCCGTGTAGAGGGAGTGCACGTTAAATATCCTTCAAAGTCCTAACGCTGCACACGATGTTGCCCTTAACGGTTGCGTAGGGTGCCTACTCCGGTGTCGGCTCGTCACTTGACTGTGGTTCTAAATTACGACGCCCGTCGCCAATAGCCCTGATGTAGCTCTAGTGCGACGATAATTCAAACGTATCTACCTACCAAAGATACAGAGGCATGCTTGACAATTTCATTATCCTGTTATGTTAGGTTAGTTTGAATTTTCGCCACACTATAGCTACACGAGGGCTATTGGCGACGGCCGTCGTATTTTAGAACCACAGTCAAGTGATGAGCCGACACCTGAGTAGGCACTCAACGCAACCGTTAAGGGCAATATCGTACGCAGCGTTACGACTTTGAAGGATATTTAACGTGCACTCCCGCCACACAGGATATTATTAGTCGGTTATTTTGGCTGCACGGGCTATTTATTTTTATTATTATTTTTTATTCTGCCCGTCTAAACTCTCGACCATACGACGCCTTGCAATCCAATACAGATGAGAAATAGCCCCAGAAGGTGGGAGAGTCGCAAAAGTATCCGAAGAAACAACATCCTGCAAGGCAGGACAGGAGAGAAGATGTTCACCAAGCATAGAAGCGGAAGCGCAAAAAACACAATCCGGGGAGTCCGCAAGGCCAACCCTGCACAGGTGGGCCTGAAGATAATCATTTCCAGTCTGAAGTCGAAAAAGAGCTACACCTATAGCTCTGGGCAAGGAGGTACATATTCCCCTATCCAGGAAGGAAGACCATTTCCTCCCGGAGCCAATATCCCTGTAGTTGCAAAGTCTAGATTTATGAACGTGTTCTCGAATGGTCAGCTTAATGTTTCGTAGAGGGCCGCATGTTATGGGTTGGTCAAGTGAACAGCCTTCTTTAGCAAGTTTGTCTGCATGCTCATTGCCAGGCACATCACAGTGGCTAAGGATCCATTGAAGAGTGATATTCTTCCCTAATTCAATCAAGGAGCTAATTCGTATTTTACACTCAAATTCAAGGGAAGCAAGAACTCTAGAATAATTTGTTATTTTATGAATGGCGGCCTTAGAATCCACAAACAGAACAACTTTTCTTTATCAATGTTTTCAATTGCCCTAGAGCCATACAGATTGCATACAACTCTGCATCAAAATTATCACGATAATGACCAATAGCCTCCCTCAGTTGAAATGCGCTTGAAAAAACACCGGCACCCGCCATTCCATCAACTGCAGAGCCATCAGTATATACATGTGTCCACTGATCAATAGGATAGTTCTCGTAAATGGTACTTAAAGCAAGAGTCCTAAGCTCTGACGGAATAGAAGAACTCTTTTTAACAGGTACAACCAAGTCGAAAGAAGCCCTTGCATAGTGCAAAAAGCCGGGGGGGGGGGGAATGAGGCTCAAAGACAGGTTCTCGGTTCAAGGGAAGTCTCATATCACCAGAGAGTTTATTGACAGCTGTAATAAAGGTACACTGAGTCTTTAATCTTGGCTGAGCTGGGGCGTAATTTGACCAGAAAGAACCCTTGCGGAAATATCTTTCACCCTGAGACAGAGCAGCTATCAAACGGGGCGTTTATAGGTCGGCAGTTATTTTGGTTATCTGTACTACTAATTAAAAAAAAAACTAGGAGCAAATGAACATTATCTAGGAGCATTTTTGAGAAAAAAAATGTTGAAACAGTGCTAGTTTTCTGTAATGTATCCACACTTTTATGATTGCTGTTGTTGTGCACAGATAGAATCACCGGAGTTTCGCAATTTCAGGAAAACTGAAGCTCCAAGATTTTACAAATCACAATTAAGGATCACCAGAGTTTGTGGAACAGACTCTTGATGGAAAATAGATGTTACTCTGGTCTGAAAAACCAACTTATCGAAATTCCTTTTAATCAGAACTAAAATTGAATTGAGGGTACAAGGAGAAGAGAGAGACCAGTTGTAAGATGGTTGGACAATGTAAAGAAGGACTTGAAGGAGTTGGGAGTACAAAGATGGAGAAGTCTGACTACAAAGGGTCCTGCCTGGAGAAAGAAAATTGAGAAAGTATTGGTCTGCACTAGGCTGTATCAGTGTTGAAGAAGAATTTGTGGAATAAAAAAAATCTTGATCTTTAGATTTTTTTGCTGCGACTTCAAGTTAATAGTTATTTCCAATTACGGTAATTGAAGTAACAAATATTATAAAAAATAAATAAAATACTTTTATGGTGATTTTCCCCTATTGGAAAATATAGGAGTAAATTTTGCTTCCCCCACAAAATCCTTTCTCTAATGTCATTAATAGCCTATGACGAAGAATAGTAATACTGCCTACACTGGTTTTGTTGCCCTAGATATGAAAATGATTTTGGGTCCATTTATGCACACAATTCATGAAACTATCAATGATTTTGTTAGATTTGTCCAGTTTTTTTTTTAAATCTTTATTTTCATTTTACATTACAAAAATCAAAAAACGAGAAATAAAATAACATATATTTATAATGTCAGTAATATTTTGAGAAATTAGGTTACATCGAAGTAAATAAAGAGGAAAATGTCGAAAATATATTTTATATTTCCATAAAACGCCTTTTATGAGCTTTTCTTTTATAATTTTTCAGGGGACAATCTCTTTTTAAAGACCAGCAGTAATCTGCCATCATGTAACAATCCCATCGACCCTGATATCTTTCCTCCATCACTTTTAGATCTTGGTGAAACCGCTCTCCCTGTTCCTCACTATAATTTCCTAAATTATCCGGAAATTTATCTAGATGATTTCGGAGATAATGTAATTTAATACTCATATTTGCTCCTAAAGTCTGAAAGTTTGTCAGCATATATTGCACGATTTTCTTTGGTTACCTAGGAAATTTTCGACAACCAACACAACTTTTCCAAGCTTTACTTTCCGGAACAGTCATAAGTTTGATAAAATCTGAGTCTTTCATCAATTGCCGTATTTGAGGACCATCAAATATTCCACCTTTCAATTTTTCCATACTAAGCTTTGGAAATTTTCTGAAAATGTAATTAAAACAATCTCCGTCCTTGTTCAACGCTTTTACAAATTGCTTTATCATACTTAACTAAAAATGTAGTGGTGGAAGTATGATTTTGTCTCTGCTCACCAGCGGCTCCCTTATTACATTTGCTTTACCGACAGTTAAAGAATTTCTTACAGGCCAAACATCTTGTTCCCAATGAAGTTGCTTTGCTCTACTGTCTCACATACAAATAAAGCAAGGGTATTTTGTGTATCCACTTCGTTGGCCAAGTAAAAAATTAACCATTTTTGAACCACCATTTCACGTGTAAGTATGTACTTCAATATTGTCAAATAATTGAGATCTCAGCTGTCCTGTGGAGCAAGGGGTCTGAGAGTAGGGATCACGTGATGTTTGTATGCGCGAAAAAGTTGCGCAGAGGCCTAATCATGACTGGAAAATTAAATTTACTTTTAAGAAACCGATAATTGTTCAAAATATAAGATATGCAAAAAGCATGAAAATACGAGCACATTGAGAACTTTCTTGAATATATTCGTAATCTGGGCACTTGGAAATGTAAAAATTTGCGATGATATCCAGGGCAACAAAACAAAACTTTTTTTTTGTAGAGCTGTGCTATTAGTTTGCTTGGCTCTACAGAACCCCCCGCCCCCCCTCTGTTTAATTATGGACACCCTGCATAGTTCATCTGTCCAAGAAGCATTTTGTTCCGTTATCATAATGTAACAAAACACATTATAGGGAAAAAAAAACATTCTTATCGTTTAATCCATACTTTAAAAAAAAGTCAAAAGATTTTACCGAAAACATTCTTTGTTCATTTTCACATGGAACTTTGGCATAGAATTAGCTAACTTGTGTGTTTTTAGGCATTCTTTTTGGACAAATGACTTGTGGCAGATGTCACATGAATAGGGCTTCTCTCCAGAGTGCATCAGGAGATGAGATCTAAGGTAGGACTTGCGAACAAAACCCTTGCCACAAATCTCGGACACACTGCCACTCTTGCCACAATGCTCTCGAAGGTGTGACATTACAGTGAATGTCCTGTGACACATTTCACACTCATGAGGCTTTATGCCAGTATGCACCAAAAGATGTCTTTTTAGGGGTGCTTTGTCTTTAAGTGTTTTTTTACACACTTGACAGATGTGTGGCTTTTTGGCACTGTGTTTCAGGAGCTGCATTTTGAGGTGGTACTTTTGACGAAATGGCTTGTCGCACACTTGGCATACATGGGACTTTTCCCCAGTATGCAGCAGTTTAGTTTGAATTATCATCGCACTAGACCAGTGTGCGTCAGAGAATGTCTTTTCACATCTGTTTGTTGAAAAAACGCCTTGTTGCATTCTCTACATTTATATTTCTTTTTGCCTGTGTGGAGAAAAAATGATTTTTAAGATTACCCATACTAGAAAATGACTTGCCACTAAGACCACAGCTGTACTAACTAACCCGAAGGGAATTGATTCGTTACAGATGCACCACCAGAAAAAGTTTTTCTTCTAATTGAGCCATAGGTAATAAAGTTACTATCTATGCAATGCATTCTATAGAAACTAAATATCAACAAAGACACCTTTTATATATCTAAGTTACCAAATATTTGAAAGAAAAATATTCTTGTCACCACAGGAAACTGAATAAGAACATTAATTTAACCTAATTGGAACACATTTTCGAAAAGTCAAGTTAATATATTCAGTTCACATTGAATATCAATACTCAAACAGTACTAAGCGTACTTAGATCATCACAGATATCCTTTACAATGATAAACACTAATGAAAATAATATTCAGGATTCTTCTTTTACTGAGTGAGACATAAGGTGTTTATTGAGATTTGACTTATGGGCGAATGCCTTGCTGCATATATCGCAGACATGTGGCTTTTCCCCACTGTGTATAAAGAAGTGGCTCTGGAGGTATTCCTTTCGAGCGAAAGCCTTGTTGCAGATTTCACACCGGTGGGGCTTCACTGCACTATGAGTGAAACGGTGCTTTCGCAGGGTGGTCCTATCACTAAACGATCTACTACACACTTCACAGCTGTAAGGCTTCACTCCAGAGTGGGACAAGAAATGTCGTTGAAGGTGCTCTTTTCGAGCAAAAGCCTTGTTGCAAACTTGGCAGCTGTGAGGCTTATCGATGGTGTGAGTCAAACAATGCTTGCGAAGGGTGGTCCGATCTCCAAAAGCTTTGTTGCACACTTCACAGCAATGAGGCTTTTCTTCTGTGTGTACTAAGATATGTTTTCGTAAATTTGAAATATTGTTAAACGACTTGTAGCACACCTCACAGTGGTGAGCTTTTACTCCAGTATGCAATACAAAATGTCGTGCGAGACCTTGTTTACACCGAAAAGACTTATTGCACACTTCACAAGTGTATTGCTTTAGTTGAGTGTGAGTCAATGTATGTTTTTCAAGTTCTGTTACTACTAAAAATGTTTGGTGGCATACATTGCATGAAAGAGGTATTTCATCAATGTGTGTTAATGTATGCTTGTCAAGTTCTGATACTTCAGAAAAAGGTTTTTGACATATGTTGCATAAAAGAGTCTTTTTAACAATTTGCTCCATAAAAACGCAAATCGTGCTTGGTTTTTCCAATATGTAAATCTTTTATAAGAAAAAACTTTCAGTTTATTTGATTTTTTGGAAATATCGGTTCTCAAGATGAAATTTGTTTCTTCAATGTATCTGTTGTATATTTTCTACAATATGCTTTTACTTAGTTTCTTTTCATCATCGGAACTTTCTATAAGAAAAAATGCTTTTATGTAAAAAAAAATATGAAACTAAGTAAATAGTGTTTTAATCTTTAAAAGTAAATTATGATTGTTATTAATATTTTTAAATAGAAAGTTGCAAATTAAAAATGGATAAATTTTTGACACAGCAATTCTTCAGCTTTTTTTTTTGTTCACACACCAATAGAATAAATTGATTAAGAATTATTACAAATACAGGACCTCACCCATCAAACCAATACAGTCATGAAAAAATCCTACAAATAATAATCGAAAATAAAATACTTGTTATTTGATTGTATTGTAACATAGCTAGAATCTCTAAACTATTGATAACCATAGAATGATAATATAATATGGATTAATGACAGCTAAAAATTAATTACTAAAAATTTTTATGCATAGACATTATATAAAACTTGATTTTTGATATTTGAGCCATATATTACTTATTGTAACAACTTGTCTCTGCACAGATAGGGCATTTTCCTGCATTTCAATATCTTTTAAACTAAATCTTTAATGAAAAATTTTCAATCACATAATGTCTACTTTGTGATGAAGTTTTCAAGAGTGATGACCAGAACACTATGCTCAAGAAAACCCCATTTTGAGCGATGGACTCTCATCATAATTTAAAAATCAGTTTATGGCGAGATTTCTCTTTTTACTTGAGAGTTTAGTTTAGTTTGAATTATCGTCGCACTAGAGCTACACTAGGGCTATTGGCGACGCGCGTCATAATTTAGAACCACAGTCAGGTGACGATCCGCCACCTGAGTAGGCACCCAACGCAACCTTTTACATGAGAGAAATACAACAGTTTCTTTGGAAATATTTTGTGAACTCCCATGGGAAAAGTCTAGTCAATGGAGTAAGGGGAAACATAAAGCGCCTTGAGAGGCAAAAAATTATGTCACAAAAGGACATAGTAGTACATCTGCAAAGGACTTTGATACAGCAGCATCTGCATTAGTTGAGAAAACAAACATTTTTCGTATCAGAAGAAGACATCAAAAATCAAATTGAGGAATACAAGCCTTGGAAGAATGATTCGAACATTCCTTGAATAATATCATTTTGCTTGATATGGCGGGAGAAGGCCAAAACTAAATGCCAATTAAGAAGCCCTTTTAGTACTGCAAGACCAATCTGCTGAAGAAAGCTAGAAACTTTCTAAAGGAAACTCGAGTTGTTGTCTTGTTTGATTCAAAAAAATACCCAGGAGAAATAACCAGCATCAATTTTCTAGATTTCATTGAAGTTCCAGTCAAGCATGACACTCAAAGCTCGTCCAAGATGTATAAATGGTCAAATTCATCCGACTGTATTTTTTATAACAAGAAAGAAAGTAATTTAGAAACAGTCAAGTGACATCTGTCCCATATGCAATACTAGTCCAAATAACTATAAAAAGCGTAATGTGATATTATAAAAAAAATTAGTTCTGAAACCATGAAATGGCCTTGTTAAAGTTTTCTTAGTATGTAATTGTTTATAAAACTTAAATTTCCAAAATATCTCTCTTCAAATCGTTCAGTATTTAACTTATAGTGCATATTATATTTGCCTTAGAGAATATATTTGTATTATTCTGTTTATAAGTTAATCCTATCCCTTTTCTTTCGTTAATAATAATTCCTAAATCATAGCAGTATATTTGATATAATGTTAATCACAAATAGTTGAGACACCTTATTTTTTGTATGCATATTGTTTTGAATGTGCACCAAACTGTTGAATTTTGATGATCTTATTTTAAAATATCACTTTGCTTGTAAATGCCACAGTTTTTTTAGTTTTAGTTTGAATTATCGTCGCACTAGAGCCACACGAGGGCTTAACTGTTACAGTAATTTTTAGTAAGGGGAACTTTTTTATGTTCTCTACAGTAGACAATTCCAGTTTTGAGAAGTATTTCAAGTATTTATTATCTTTTCAAGAAGACAACAGACAAGTGCGCGGTTTGTGGCCGTTTTGACTTGTCACCAAATCAGAACTTTCTTTTACTTTATGAAATTTGCATATAATTTGAGCACAAACAACTATATTCCTACCACCGCCACATACGATAACATGGCCAATGTCATATCCTGCCTTAGACATTAAAAAACATCCTTCTTAAGTGATATACATATTTATATTGAAATAGTGGACCTGAAATAAAATGAATATTTCTGTTAGTACATCCTTAAAAAATAGCTTGAATAAGTTAAAAATCCGCCAATGATGTCAAATATTTTGTTTCACCCTTGCCCTGAGTATATGTATTATGCAGTGGTGCCGGAACTTATTCTTTAGAGGTATGGCAAGAACTGCCTCTATCTACCCCCTCCACCCTCCTCCCACTTCCTCTTTATGTTTTATATAAATATATTATATTATTTAACAAATAAGTATTTTTTAGGCAATCAACCAATATTTACATTTATTAGAAGTTAGTTTTATTTCAATAGTTTTTTTTTTAAACATATCACCTACGAGAGTATTTTTTTTCTCATTGTTGCATTAGGATAAGATCAAAGTGGGAAGGCAATCTGGTTGAAAATACAGTTTTTCTTAGGCTTTGTTTTGGATATTGTGAATTTATACGTTAAAGTTTCAAACTACAGGGTGTTTCATAAATCCCGGTACTCTTGCTTTGAAAAATCACTGAGCGTTCTGTTCTGATCGTAAAATACCAAACCATTTTAGAAAAAACGAATTTCTTGGACCAGTCTTTTTTCTGTGTTCAGATAGTGGAAGGCGATACCGAAAATTTTCTTTAAACATGGGACATTAGCCCATTACTGCAGACCGCCAGTTGGGGAATGTTTATACGTGTTATATTTCTCGGTGTGGTTGTAGGGTAAGATATGTGACAAAAATATTTGCAAACTTAATTTTTTTGTTGGATTTTTTTTTCACACGGTTACTTTTGGGTTTGATTCTGTGGAATGAAAAAAAACCCGCATAACATACTGTGTGTAGAGATTTAGGTTAATTTTAATTTGACGGTGCTTCTGTCGCCAAGGGATTTGGCGCTTTTGTAGGGAGCGATAAACAATTTTTTTTGGTGATACAGCATTTTCTGGTGAAATGCGTTGTGGCGTCTTTGTTGTGGCTAGGTGGCGCCGGTTATACTTGTGCGGATGTTACGCGCATGGGATTTATTTTGTTCTAATTGTCCAATTAGATGTTTTGTTAATTTTTGTCCGATCGCCGGCGCGGGTAATACTTGCGTGGAATTTAGGTTCCGCGGATAACGTGCGCACGGAATTATTTTTATTCTATTACATTACTTTTTGTTCTATCGTCATTTCGTGAGGTTTCGTTTTGTAGTTACGTTTGGCTTTTGAACATCCGATTATTATGGATGGTGCGTATTTAAATTCTGAATTTTTAATCGATTTGAAGAGGGCTGGACAGCTAGCTGTCATTCAGTTTTGAAGGACTAACAAAACTAACTTTTTTTTTGGTTTTGTTCACAAATAATACTAAATTTTTTTAGTTTTGCTTTGCAAAATAATTTTTTGTTGTTTTGCTTTGTAAAACAAAATTGCCCGGGGCCCCAAACGAGTATTTAGGCTTTCAATGGGCCCTACAATACTGCCCCATGTTGGATACTGATGTTTTTTAGAGAAAACAAAATTGCCCGGAGCCCCAAACGCGTGCGTACTGGATTGCCACTCACTCGTGTAGCTCTAGAGCGACAATAATTAAAACTAAACTGGATTGCCACTCGTGTAGCTCTAGTGCGACGATAATTCAAAATAAACTAAACTTGATTGCCACTCGTGTAACTCTAGTGCGACGAAAATTCATTCAAACGAAACTAAACTGGATTGCCATTACTAGCCCATTGTGTAGTGTAAAGTTTGTTTTGTGTTGCCCAAAGCAAACCAAAACCCTGAGTCTTTTTTTTGTCAAAAGTAACTAGGGTTACTGCATCGGCGAAAAGGAATCTGGCAATGGGGAAACACGCAAGTTTCGCCAAGTTGTTGTTGTTTTTGGAACCGCGCCAAGCAGCACCGTGAAATTAAAATTTACCGAGATTTACTGTACGGTCCCCCTTTGCGATCTTTCCAAAATCGCGCCAAAAGTCCGTATTTTGGCGACTTTTTTTAAAAACCATGATTCAAAAAAAATATCGTATGGGAATATTTCCTATGAAAACTCACCAACGGTCCGATAGGGTTGCCAGAAAACGTCATCGGCTCGAAGTCATAGAATTCGAATCTTTTAGTCAAAGTCAGACAGGTTGCCAGAAAATATTATTCATCGCTAAATCCGAAAAAATCGCGCCAAGGGGGACCGTACAGTAAATCTGATCCCATACTGTGAATAATCTGTGCAAAAGTTGGTATTGCGGCTGACATACCAATTCCGGCCCCACTGCAAAAGCTGGTATGGCAACTGCCATACCGGTTCCGGCGCCGCTGGTATTATGGACACCGTAAAATCTATTCAAATGCTAGCACACATCTGAAAGAAGGAATCAAAAACATCAAAAATGCACGTCAAATGTTGTAACTGCAATTTCGAGTTAACGCATACTAAAACAGCATTATAAATATAAGGAATCAAATACTCATACCATTCATAAAAGTTTTTTTTCCACAAAAGAGAAGGAAATGCTATGAGTTCTTATCTGTGATCAGTTCAATGCACATAATCAATAATCATAATAAAGTAGTAGTAGTAGTGGTATAGAGATATTTGCTCGCCCGGGTTGGGCTGCTTGATCTCTATGATCCTGGGTAGAGAAGTTGCTTGAGAGCTTGAACGCCCGAGTTAGGCTATTTAACCATGGCTCAGGAAAGTTGTGAGAAATAGTATATATCAGTCTCTAGGCAGAATACAGTTCGTCGGCTATGGCTCCTATAAATTCGAGGATGGCTTTAGTTTTGGAGATAGGGTTGACAGAGAGATAGAATAATAAAGTATAAACTATAGCTATACACGTAAACAATGCTTTTACCCCGTTTCCACTAGCGAACTTAATCTAGATCAAGGGCGGAGCCTAAGTGAAACGTCATGAGCTGGGCAGTTAATCCAGTTCCGAACGCGATTAAGTTAATCTAGTTCAGGGAACACGATTAACTATTTAATCTAGCTTAAGTTTCTGTTTGTTTACCTTTTTCTCAGATTGAAAGCGTTCGCGATTATATTTTTGTGAAAATTGTTGCATGATTGTAAGTTTTCTTATTCTCATTTATTTGAAGTTAAGGGTTTAATATTGAATTATTGTGCTCGATTGTTTGATTCTATATTATATGATTTTTGTAGCGTTCTACATGCTGTTTGTTCGAGATCTAGCAATCGAAACAATTATTGAATCAGCCTGTAGAATTATTGGTATGCATTACTTGATGCTATGACCAGATTGTCCTGCATAGAGTACTTCTTTAAATTTATCTAACATCCACATGTGTCATGTACAGTCAAACCTCGATAACTTGACTTCCAATAAGTCGAACAATCCGCTAACTCGAACTTTTGATCAATTCCCGAATCATTTCTGTACTTTTCTATCAAAAAACTGTCTCGATAACTCGAAGTGAACATCTTCCAAGTCGAAGTTTTTGAGATAGATTTCCCCTATAAATGAATGCCAACAACCTTAAAAAATACAAACAAGAAATATCTGCTTTTTTTTCAAATGATATTTACATGGTATGTATACTAATTAATGAGTAATGAGGCCAAATTTTGTTAAAGTTGAGTTTTAATAAACCTTTTGACCCCATTCTTCTCTTGCTGTTTACATAGGCTATTAAAAAAATTGAAATGTTTACAACTATAGTATTATATGGCACCTATTAAACCATGTCGACCTATCCTAAGTACCAGTAGACAGGAATGGGAAGTAACTTCGATAACTCGAACTTCGGATAAGTCGAATATTTTTGGGGGTCCCCTGGGACTTCGAGTTATCGAGTATTGACTATATTTCTATGATTTTAAGATGGCTAGTAAAGATAAACCCAGAAGAAGAAATTGGGGCGATCCGGAAATACAACTTTTAATTGATGTGTGGAGGGTGCATAATGCCAGTCTTTTGTCGGCAAGAAGAAACAGGTATGTTGACATTAACTACCCCTAATGACATGACTTGCAATTCGGACACTTCAGTCATTTTGAGACGGAAAACACCATACATTTTGATTCCTGGTAATCTAGTATTCAATATACAAACAACTATTGTGTAACACATAGACGCCAACTTTTGGATTTGGCCATGGGGGTTAAATCATGCGAAACACAAGATTTAAAAATGAAAAGTACTAAAATCGGCATAATCATTAAAAGCCCCACTGTCCCCATGGAGTTGGTGCCTACGATGTTACAAAAATTATTAGTATGTTGTACCAAAACCTAGTTTAACCTACCAATCAGTACTTTTTGGTTGATTAAGTTTCAACAATAAATTACACTAAATCTCTTCTATAAATATAAGGAATCAAATACTCATACCATTCATAAAAGTTTTTTTTCCACAAAAGAGAAGGAAATGCTATGAGTTCTTATCTGTGATCAGTTCAATGCACATAATCAATAATCATAATAAAGTAGTAGTAGTAGTAGTGGTATAGAGATATTTGCTCGCCCGGGTTGGGCTGCTTGATCTCTATGATCCTGGGTAGAGAAGTTGCTTGAGAGCTTGAACGCCCGAGTTGGGCTATTTAACCATGGCTCAGGAAAGTTGTGAGAAATAGTATATATCAGTCTCTAGGCAGAATACAGTTCGTCGGCTATGGCTCCTATAAATTCGAGGATGGCTTTAGTTTTGGAGATAGGGTTGACAGAGAGATAGAATAATAAAGTATAAACTATAGCTATACACGTAAACAATGCTTTCCGAATAGTGATGGGTCGGTCCTGAAGGAACGGGTCCAAAAAACCCGGTCCTTGATAGGAACGATCGGATCCGGATCCGCAACTCAAAAATACCCGTTCCTCCAATCGTTCCAACTACCTTTCTCTCTACTAATCTTCGGGCAGTGACGTAGACACTTCACTGATGACGTTGACCCGTTCCGGCCGGACCGATGTTTGGTTGGTTGGTTGGTAGACATATATATTCAGGTTTGTGTGCTTGGTCACTGCCTTCTCTATTGACATATTATCATATTTATCATAGAGAAGGCAGTGGCTTGGTCAGCGACCCGCTTATAAACCTTGCCGATGTTTGTATTGTGAAGGTTGTGGGAAAGAGGGGTCGAATGGGTTTTTTGTAAGTACCCGTTCCAACTACCTTTCTCTCTACTAATCTTCGGGCAGTGACGTAGGACCCGTTCAGTGATGACGTTGGACCCGTTCCGGCCGGTCCGATGTTAGTATTGTGAAGGCTGTTGGAACGAGGGGTGGAACGGGTTCTTTTGAAAGTACCCGTTCCTTACCGAAGATTAGTATGGTGAAGGCTGTTGGAACGAGGGGTGGAACGGGTTCTTTTGATGTCTCTCAAATTACTTTTGTTACTATTCGAAATTGAGTTTTCTAAGTTTTGTTATTTTTTAAAATTACAACTTCTTGCTGTGCTGTTGGTTGTTTTAATCATTTATCAAGGAAAACTTGCATTGAAAGAAGTTGGAATTTTAAAAAATTAACAACTAAAATATTCTCTTCGAAAACTTACTCCCGAATGACATCCCGAAATCTTTAACTTCAAAAGAATTTTATTGTAACCTTGTCAACAAATTTTTTTACAAATAAAAAGGCATTTTATTAGTTTTTAGACTAGTTAAGTTAGCTAGTTTTTAGCATTTAAAATAATTTTTTCAAACTATATGGCATACTAAAGTTTATTTTATTATGTTTTGATTGGTTCTATTTATTGACAAAGCATGATTTTTTTTTGTTCAATAAAACAGTTTCGTTCCCAAAATCTATCTGCTTACAAGATTTGAGATACTCTTGTCACTACACCAGGGTCTTTAATTTTGAGGCATGGTGTCATCATTACACCTAGTGTAACAGTGTTTCAATATTACCAAACTAGAGGAGACAGATGCATGTGTGTTAAATCGGTTGGGTTTCAAAGTCTTGACAGCTCAGTGATGCTGGAAGGCCCAGTCGAAAGGAGCTGGCCTTGGGACTCATGGAAAGTCTTGAAGGAGACTGATGCACGTTATATGCTCCAAAGTCCTGAATGCTGTGTACAATGTCTCTCTTAAAGGCTGTAATGGGTGCCTACTCAGGTGATGGCTATTCACTTGACTGTGGTACTAAATGACGACATCTGTTGCCAATAGACTTCTTGAAGCTCCAGTGCGACAACAATTCAACTCAACGGCTCAGTGGGATATATGGAAAGAGTCTTGAAGGAGACTGATGCATATAAATTTGTTATGGTTAAAAGATGGCTGTGGGACTCATGGAAAGTCTTGAAGGAGACTGATGCACGTTAAATATGCTCCAAAGTCCTGATGCTGCGTACACTGTCTCTCTTAAAAGTTGCGTTGGGTGCCTACTCGGGTATTGGCTCTTCACTTGACTGTGGTTCTAAATTATGTTTCTTGTGTCAAAAAATAGGAGATGATTATAAAATTTACAAAAAGAAACCAGGAGGAGGCTACAGTTAAGAGTGTTTTCTTTTTTTTTTCTTGGAAGTGGGATACCTTTGGCTGGCCTTCCAGCAGGCAACTTACAAGAACACCTTGTCACTTGCAATTTTCTTCTTGCAATTGCGGTCGGCTGCACATGAATCGCAGCACCAGGTCTTCTTTTCAAGGGAATTTGGCTCTCTGCTGTATTGAGGACTGTTTCCACTGACCTTGTGACTGCTCCTCATTAAGCCTCTTTAAAAGAGTGCTTAGTCCTTCTTCAGATGAACCAAATTTACTGTGCAGTTCATTCATCTTGGTTATAACACTTTCATAAAGATTTTCCCTTGTAGCCTCAGTAGTTGGGACAGTGGCGCACTCAGAAAATAATTATAGGGGGGGCTGACCGTTGGTCCTTGGGCCAACCAAAGGAAAACTTTTTAAAATTCCTTAGAATAACCGATATTTTAAGTCATCACTTTAAGTTTATTTTAGGGGGCTGGGGAGCCCCAGTCGGTTAGGCATTCGCCTAGCATGCGAAAGGTTCCAGGTTCGGGACCGGGCATTGCAAAAATAACTGCAGACCTATAAACGGCCCGTGCAGCCAAAAATGTCCGACAAATAATACCCCGTGTGGCGGGAGTGCACGTTAAATATACTTCAAAGTCCTAACGCTGCGTACGATGTCGCCCTAAACGGTTGCGTTGGGTGCCTACTCAGGTGTCGGCTCGTCACTTGATTGTGGTTCTAAAATACGACGTTCGTCGCCAATAGCCCTAGTGTAGCTCTGGTGCGACGATAATTTAAACTAACCTTGGGTTTATTTTAGCTCTTTGAATGCAAGTTTTGAGTAGGGACTATAGGAATGAATGATAAAACACAGCAGATAAAATAAAACTTTAGGTTTTATTTTGACAAAATCTTTTTATATCAGCTGTCTTAACAAATCAAAATTCAGTCTTTGGGTCTTCGTCAGTATGGATAATACACTGTCTGTGTCAACTGGCATTTCTCTGTGGATATTAAGATTGGCTAAGCCATTTATTAGCCTACTCTCAGACATCGTGTTTCTTAGGTATGTCTTGATTCTCCGAAGAGTGGAAAAGGCGTGCGCTCTGCTGTGCTGATCGATACAGGTATAGTGATGAAAATCTTAAGTAGGAGGATATAGATGTTTGGAAAGATTGTTTTATCATAAATACATAATTCTCCCACCGCCATCACAAACAAACAAAGCAAGCAAGCGCGCGAGAAATGTTCCTTTGCGGAATTTGGAATATAATGAAATACGTTATATATATTTTTTAGTGCATTTCTTAGGAATAGGAATGCAGCTATTTATTTCGTAGCTGTTGTGAAACTTTATAGTTGACTCCAGCAAACCAGTATTCAGTATGCGATGTGTCCACTATTGGCGGATTTAAAAACAGATTGTAATTTTCTTGAGGGTTTTTTTGTTGAGGGGGGGGAGGGGCTACAGCCCCTTTATCCCCCGTGGGTGCGCGCCTGAGTTGGGATATCCATTGGAGTCCCCGCGCTATGAAGTTCAGGGAGGGGCAAAACTTAGTTTCCACAGTTTCTCGGCTTGAAGTTGAAGCAATGGTATAATTGACAAAAAAAGATGTTGATAAAACGGCTGATAAAAAGAAACATCTGGTACTCTGTCGCCTTATGCCACGCGTGCAATTTCATATTTCTCTTCAGCTAGAAGAAGGGGTTCATTTTGTAGGGCCTCCTCACTGGTGGAAAATACAGCATATTGGTGCTTGCACAATTTTCCGTGCGAGCCTACAGGGCAGGTAATGTAGATTACAAGCCAAGGTAATATTGACTTTATTTAATTAAAAATAGAAAGAATTATTTTTGAAACTTCAAACTTACGTACGAGTATGATTTGGGGCATTTTTAATCGTTTAGTAAAAATAACCGCTTCCAGATTCATGGTCTACTAATGGCTGTATGCCTGAGCAAAAATTAGGCTCGAGAAGTTTCAAGGCAGAAAGGAGTATTGTACTGAAGTGTCTGGAGGGCACTGCGAATAACCCGGAAGCTGAAACGGTATCCATACAAACTGCAACATAACCAAGAACTGAAACCTCGTGACTTCGACTCTCGACAAATTTTCGCGAATTTGATTTTCAATAAGATGGAAGAACAGCACGACTTGCTTCACACTGTGCTTGGACGGATGAAGCGCATTTCAGACTCTCCGGCGCTGTTAACAACCACAATTCGTGTGGGGATCACAGAATAACTGCATGAATTTGTTGAGGTACAAGTACCCTTGCATAAACCTAGTGATAGTTTGGTGTGGCTTCACTGCCGATTTCATAATTGGTCCATATTTTTCGAGGAAGCCACAAATACTTGTTTCAAAACAGTTTCTGTCACTGGTCAGAGATACGCAGTACTGTTAGAGAACCACATTATTCATGAACTTCAAGCGCGACGGGCACTCCAAACAACCGCCATAGGGATTTATGCAAGACGGAGCACCACCTCACATTGCACCAGTGAATTTTTTTTTTAACATAGTGAGTGACTGGGCGACACTAATGTCGCCCAGTGAAAGAAAAATGTCGCCTAGTAATATGAAAATTAAATCACTGGGCGACATTAAAAGAAACCGTAATTTCTTAAAAATCCCAACAGTATCATAAATTGTATTTAAAAAAAAGCATTTGAAGCCAGTTGTTGTTTATCAGATATTGCTCATTAATTACAACGACTTTGTGAGTAACTAAACACAAAAACTACCACCAACCAAGATGGTCCTCCCCCTACAAAACTTTTTTTCTCTACCCCTTCAGTCTGGGCGCTCTCATGGTGTTAGTTCATGTGACAGCGCCCGTAGTTACAATCTTTGGTAAAAGTTTCTGATCTCAGAAAACATCGTTAAAGTCACTCGAAAAACTTGGGAGGAAAAGGCCAAAAGAGGGTGGGTGGGGTCAGTAGATCTTAGATGCCATTGTACAATATTGATGGCTTCTAAAGTAAACACACAAAATTTTGCTCTAATCTTATTCTCACTTAAATTTAGCCTTTCGTCTTATGTTGGATATCTTTTAAGATTTTTATGTTGCACGGGCGGAACGAGTTTCGATTTACTTAACTGAATGGACTTATTTTCGCGTACTTGAATGGTGCGCACATTGACATTTACTGCAAATAACTGTAAATACCATTAGCAAAAAAGAACGTTTTGACAAAAAATTATTTTCAAAAACCCCGGTTTTTCTTTTGGGCCGTTTGGCGGGAAAAAAACGCCGGTTTTGTCTGGGGGGCACGTTCATATTATACGCGCTAGGGTGAGAGATGTTTGTCGTTTGGAAAGGTGTTTTTTGTTGAATGTGTGGACACCCCATTAGAATGTCTAAACTAGTGAACTCGATTTCTAATCTGGCAACATAACAATCTTTATCTTTCCAAATTTTACTATGCAGTATGCTACAATGAGGTTTATTAATTTTTCAGTTTTTCTAAAATTCTTACGTAACAAAATTGATATCGATATGTGAATCTTTTCTAGGTAATACTTGTCTCCAATATGCTTCTTTTTACATTGCACTTAGTTTCTTTGGAGATCGTTTGGTAATGGTTTAAATTTGTTTGCTTCGGCCATATTTGTCCATCTATCTGCTGTTTCAGAAAATATCTTTTCTTTTAAAAAATTCTTTCCTTAAGATTTTAGTAAGAAAAGATTTTTTAGAACATCGATATTTTGCATTTCATTTCTTATTTATAAGTATGATTTTAAACTTTTAATCCAAAAGATTCTTTCTAGAACTTCCTTATTGGTTGGATTTTTTTTAAACAAAAAAAATGTCGGTTACTTTCTATGCATTTGTATGTTACTTCCTGGACCTTGATATCAACTCAGTTCAATTAAGTGTTTATATTTTCTTGAAAGAGTTGCTTTGGTTTGATTATTGAATTGTCTTTATTATTGAATTGCTTGTTGTTCAATGAGCTCAATTGTTTTAAACCACTGTAGTTTAAACAGCACACAATTTGGTATAATCCTAGCCTCTTTCTATCAGACATGACATGTTACATTGTCAATATCATGGTGAGTTGTTCCATAGCTGAGTAACCTCGGCTAATATAAAAAAAAGCCTTGTGTTATAAAGCTTATTTGCCACAAAGCTTTTAGAATTTAATTTGGTAGTTGTCTAGAGGAGTACTTTGATGCTTTTATTTTCCAAATTCCATACAAATCCAGTTTTTTTATGACCATCGGACTGCGTAGTGTATTCTGAATAGGTAGCGAACGATAGACATTCATTCAATCAATGAGTGACTACTACTAAAAAATTCAAATAATTCTACAATTCGGGTTTTAAAAGACCCTTTTCTGTCGAATCAGTAATTAAATTACTCCATCTCATGCTGGCCTCTCCACATTTTGTTGTATAACTACTCGGTTAATTTTAATTTGACGGTACTTCTGTCGCCAAGGGATTTGGCGCTTTTGTAGGGAGCGATAAACAATTATTTTTGGTGGTGCGGCATTTTCTGGTGAAATGCGTTGGTAGCGTCTTTGTTGTGGCTAGGTGGTGCTGGTTATACTTGCCCGGATGTTATGCGCGTGGGATTTATTTGTTCTAAATTAGTTTTTGACCAATCGCCGGCGCTGGTAATACTTGCGTGGAATTTAGGTTGCGCAGATGTTGTGCGCACAGAATTATTTTTATTCTATTAAATTTCTTTTGTTCTATCGTCATTACGTTTGGGGTTACGTTTGACTTTTGAACATCCGATTATTATGGATGGTGCGTATTTAAATTATGAATTTTTTATCGGTTTGAAAATGGCTGGACAGCTAGCTGTCATTCAGTTTTGAAAGAATAAAACTAAATTTTTTTAGTTTAATTTTTTTGTTTTGCTTCGTAAAACAAAACTGCCCGGGGCCCCAAACCAATATTTAGGCTTTCAATGGGCCCTACAATACTGCCCCATGTTGGATACTGATGTTTTTCAGATGAAAACAAAATTGCCCGGGGCCCCAAACGAGTATTTAGGCTTTCAACGGGCCCATTCCTTACATAACATGCCCCCCATGTTTCGGAAATACTCCCATTTGATGTTTTTTTAGGGAAAAAATAATTGCCCGTACACCCAAAACGTGTGCGTACTGGATTGCCACTCATTCGTGTGGGCGTTCCTCTAGTGCCTGGACCGACGATATTCAACTAAACTAAACTGGATTGCCACTCGTGTAGCTCTAGTCCTACGAAAATTCAAACGAAACTAAACTGGATTGCCACTACTAGCCCATTGTGTAGTGTAAAGTTTGTTTTGTGTTGCCCAAAGCAAACCAAAACCCTGAGTCTGTTTTTTTTTCAAAAGTAACTAGGGTTACTGCATCAGCGGAAAGGAATCTGGAAATGCGGAAACACGCGAGTTTCGCCAAGTTGTTGTTTCTGGAGCCGTGCCAAGCAGTACCGTGAAATTAAAATTAACCAACTACTCAAGACAATGTTTGGGGAGCCCAGTCGGTTCAGCATTCGCCTTGCATGCGGAAGGTCCCAGGTTCGGGTCTGGACTTCGCCAAAATAACAGCCAACCTATAAACAGCCTGTGCAGCCAAAAATGTCTGACGAATAATACCCAGTGTAGAGAGAGTGCACATTAAATATGCTTCAAAGTCCCGATGCTGCGTACGACGTCACCCTTAATAGTTGCGTTGGGTGTTGGCTTGTCACTTGACTGTGGTTCTAAATTACAACGCCCGGCGCCAATAGCCCTCTAGTGCGACTATAATTTAAACTAAACCAAGACAATGTTTGACAAATCTTTGTCAAAATTCCTCTAAAAATCAAATACTTATAATAGTAATTGAGAAATAGATGTACAGTAGAACCTCGATATCTCGAAGTCGAAGGGACGCCCAAAAAAATTCGAGATAGCGAGTTTTCGAGATAACAAGGTCATAACCAAAACTTTGAAATTACTGTAAAAATATCATACTATGTAATAATACGTACATGTTCTAAAAATTAATCTTAGCGCAGGAAATTAAGTACGCACGTATAAATTTGTAATAAAATTGACATTAAGTTTCGGCAATGATAATTTTAATTTTAAAAAATACTAGTACATACTATGTAGGCATTTTAAAATAATTACCTAATATTGAATTTAACATTGCTAGAATTTTTTGAAGTAGTCCTGGGCTTGGTCATTGTGGCCTGGCGACATCTCTTTTGAAATTGTTCTTCAACCAATTTTTCGATTAGAAAAATAGCGGCAAAGTCGTCGTTTTCCACATTTTCCGAGCATTCCATGAAGCGTCGTAAATTGTTGACAGCATCTCTAGCTTTTGACGCAGTAACAGTAGGCGATGTATCCGTAGCATCCACTTCTTCCTCCTCATCAGATGGTGGAGAAGAAATCGATTGTGAGAAATGATTTCTTCATCCGTCCACAGCCCACAAACTTCAACGGCGGCGTCTACTTCAACGAAATTTTCAAGTTATTTCGGAGGGGTCATTTCATTGAGGGATTTTGTAATTTCCCCTTATTTTTCACACTCAATGTCATTTTCAGGTTCAGAGCTGATCACCTGTTCCTCGTCCGATTCAATTTCAGTTTCTTCTTCTTTCACAAAGCCAGCTTTCTTAAAGCAGTTTGCAATAGTCTTATGTGTCACATGCCTCCAAGCTTGGTCAGCCATTTTCATGCAATCAAGAATATTGACTGGCTTAATTTCCTCTTTTCTATCAATGGCATCTACGATCTTCTTCACTATATCCCTCCTGTATCCAACTTTGAAACTTCAAATTATGGCTTCATCCAAAGGTTGCAGCCTTGAAGTGGTGTTTGCTGGGAGGAAAACAACTTTCACCGCTTTCATTTTTGGGATAATGCCGTGAGCCTTGAAATTGTCGATGAAAAGAATGATTTTCTTCTTCTTTTTGCACATGTCCTTGTCAATTTGCTTCAGCCAGTCTGCAAAAAATTCGCTTGTCATCTAGGCCTTTTTGTTTGCTTTATAATGAAGAAGAAAGGACTTGATTCCTTTGAAGCACCTTGGGCTTTTGGACTTCCCAATCATCAAAGGAGTGAGTTTATTGGTCCCACTCATGTTGGCAGCCAGGAGTAATGTCACTCGATCCTTACTTTGTTTTCTTCCGTGACACGAATCTCCTTTGAAAACTGCAGTTTTGTCGGGTAGAGCCTTAAAAAAAGCCCCGTCTCATCAGCGTTGTAGAAGTTGTCCGGGGAATAGTATTTCAAAAGATCACTAAGATCATGGTTCATACACTCCTTAAAAACCTTGAAAAGTGCTTGAATAAAAAAAGTTCATTTTCAAGTCCTAAAAGTGCTTAAATATGAATCTAGAGTGCTTGAAAAAAAATCGGTGTTATTTATTGCAAAATCGGATATCAAAAATTTTCTCTTGAGATTGCCGAAACACATGATCTCTCACCCGGTTACGTTACTGCTATTGCGTCACTAAAATCTTTTCCCAGCTAGCAAGCGACCGGAACTCTCCATTAGAACTCTCCATTTTTTTTTTAACGATTCGATGCCACACAGCGATGCAGGGAGTAGGCGAATGAGAAACGTGGCTCCTTCGACGACAAGGCGACGTGGCGACAAGGAACCTGTTTTTCTCCCTTTGTTTGCAGTGAAAGTGACCACTTGGGACTTCTCAGAATCGTCCCCGACCCCTCTGAGAGATAATGAAGGGCGTGAGATTCTTGGAAACACACTCCGTTTTTATTGTACACATCTATTTTTCTAAAAAAATGCATCTTGTTTACGTCGAAAAATATTCAACATACCAAGGTTTTGAGTGAAAAGTCTTCGACATAAGAATTGAAATTAACATTAGATGAACATGTGATATCGGGAAAAATAATTTTTCGACATATCAAGGTTTTCGAGATATCGAAGTTCGAGATATCGAGGGACTACTGTAGTTGTATTTCACTGTCTTCAATCAGAGTAGGTTTGCAGCCTTGTAGGTAATACGTGGGGCAAATCAATAAAATTTGAAGGCTATAATTTTATTTATTTTTTCCTAAGCAGTGTATTCTTCATTATGCAGGGTTAATGGTATGGTGTGGCCAGACTGCTAGAGTTATCAAGGTCATTGTAACAAATAACCCACATCAAAAATATCTTCCTGCGAATAATGTACATGGAAACATTCCATTAGCAGTAAACACTATATTCTACACTTATGTCATGGATACAGTATATAACTGTATTCAAGACATTGTCGAACAGGTAGTCTTGGAACAAAGTTCCTCTAAAAAATAAAATAAGTTAAGATAGTCATTAAGAAATAGAGAGATGTAATTGCATCACACTAACCCAAATATCTTCTTGTGAATAATGTAGATGGAAAAATTCCATTACCAATAAACACGATGTGTAAAAATTTACCGTACGGTCACCCTTGCTGAATTTTTCAAAAATCCCGTAAAAACTCGGCACATTAGGGACTTTTTGAACAACCTTTATTTAAAGAAAACAGCGTGATGAAAAAGTTGCCTGGTCAAGAAAATTTATAGAAATCCCTGAAATCATAAATAATGAAAAAAAACTAAAAAAAGCAATACCTTTCTACTATTTGCCACACCGCTTCTTCTACTGAGCTTTCAATGTTGATGCTGTAGCTGGATCTGTGTCAAGTCTTTGAGGGGGGTAAACATGAATAATTTTAATCGACAGAGGCCAAAAGCTGATGCACATATATTTTTTTCTTCCATACGTATTCTGCAAGGTAATAATCCAAATCGGTTTTGGCCTTTCACTGCGCCATTCCTCTCTTCAGGGCTCCTTGCGTTCCTTTGATTGTATAAGTGTGGGCACCTGTCTCGAATCCTTCACCAGAAAGGCAATGCTAGCTCTTCCAGCAATCTGAAATTATGGTCAAACCTGCAAGAATAAACTCGCGAATCACTCGACAAAGTAACAGCCAACCTATCATCCACAACTTTCGTAAAACATTTACCTGTCTCGCGTTCAATCCCACCAAATACCCATTTGCCTTCCACACGTTTACCCCCATTAAATTTACGCTTCCCAAACTTAATCTTATTTGTTTCAACAACTTTGCCGTTTTCGCCCACTTTCAAGCTACATTCAATTATCTCTTCCAATCAATCTTCATAGCAAAAACAACTAAAATCCATACGGCCGGCAGGAAACAGGGGTCTCATGATAAAATTTCATTTCTGGTTTAATCGCATCACAGTGTCCCAAAGATTTTAATGATGAAGAAAAAGCATGTTTGTATTTATTCAGTAATTCTATTATTGTGATTTTTAAGTCTTGTTCAAGATGTTTTAAGTCAGTTATCAATAGAAAATGTCTCTTCCGATGCTCTAATTGAATTAATTATTTCCTCTTCATTTTTATTGCTATCCGCTGTTTTAGCGTCAATTTCTCTGTGCACAATGCCCATTTTCATGTTTTTATTTAAGTGCATTTTTTCCTCTCCTGCATTTGTGACGAGGATTTGAGTTTTATCTTTTTTTATTTTATTTACTGCTGGTGAAATAATTAAATTTTGGTTGCTTACTTGTGTGGGTTCAAAGTATATTTCAATAGTTTTTTGGGAAATGGGTTGTTTGGTAATAATATTACATAATTTAGTTTCTTTTGGTCCTATAAAACATTTTTCATTTAGTACCGCATCACTTTATTCGATATAATCAGCTCTTCCACCATTTACAAATTTAATTTTACACTCATTAAACATCATAAATCCTCTAGATAAGTCCAGTAAAATCCGGTTTTTTTTTATGAAGTCGCACCCAATTATTATTTTGTAATTATCTAAGTATCCTTGCGTAACGAAGAAGCTATGTTTGGTCTTGTTATTACCTACTTGAATCGGAATTTCCACTAAACTTTTAAAGTGAATTTTTGATCCGGTAATAGTTGTGATATTTACGTTCGACTGCAAATGTTTTATTTTGATGTTTGATTGCTCTTGAATTTTTTTTAAAGTTGTTAAGTCAATTATTGAAACCGTGCTTCCGCAGTCAATTAAACTTAGAATCTCAAGTTTGCCTACTGTAATATTAATCATTGGTAAATCCAAATTGTTGTTCTGTTGTGTAATATTACTTATTATTTCCGTATTAAGTAGGTTTTCTTCGTTAGTGATTATTTCGTTATTATTTTCGGGGACACTATCCTCATTCTTTACAGTAGTGTTCCCGAATTCTCCCCTAAAAAATTATCCCTCTGAGTGTTAGTAGTTGGGTTGGGGTTTGATTCCAGATGTCTAGTATACTGACGATTGTAATTATTACCTCTGAAATATCTTCCCCGTGAAACACTCCCTCGGCCTCTATTAAATGGTCTCCCTCTATTATGGGCGTTAAAAGGGATCCTAGCATTGTTTTGATGGTTTCCACGATTTTGCGAGTATTGATTTTGATAGTTATTTTGATCTGGAAAATTTCTTCTATTTATTTGGTTGTTTGGAGGTGGGATGTTTTGGGTTGGGGAATTCTTTAAAGTGTAATAGACTTCACATTGGCTTGAATAGTGTGAATTTGTTTTGCCACAAAAAATGCATTTGATCTCTTCCCTTTCCCCGCTGGTAATGGCATTTATTTGCATTTTGCCCATTTTTTGTAGTGTTTCCAATGCCTTTTGAGAATTCGTTGCTGCTGTTACTGCGTCTGTGAAATTTTGTGGGTTTGCTTTCAGTACGTCTATTCTTATCTCAGGTAGAAGCGTATCAATGAATTTAGACAATTTTAATCGGTCGATTATTTGCTTTGTATCATTGTTCTCAGTTTGATGTTTTGTTCCTAAATAATTGTTAGTCAATGTTGTTACTCTATATGCAAAGCTTTTTACTGACTCTCCCTCTCCCTGTTGACATGTGCTGAAATTTGTTTGATTATCAGTTAGACCGATTTCATCCGAAAAAAACGCAATTAATTTCTCGCATATAAGGTTGTAATTATCCGACTCCGATAATTCAGTGTCATTTAAGAGAAATGTTAGGGCATTCCCCTTTAACCTAGTTTTTAAAATAGTGAGATTTTCCTGATCTGTCCATCCTGATAATTGCGCAATGTCATTGAATTGTTTGAAAAAGAATTTACATTCCTTTGGTTCGCCATCGAAAAATGCTGTCAACAAAGCAATGCCATTTATATTTCTTGAACCCTGATGTTGTTGAATGTTTGGATTTGCATCCGGTTGGCGTCGCGGTGGCATTGTTACACTCAAAGGTTTTAGACAAGGAAAACAATTTTATTCGTTTTAGAGAGAAAAAATTAACCAATCAATGTCCCCCAAGAAAAAAAAAAACTCAAAGAAAATAGAAAATTAATGGTTATGAAATATTTCATGGTGATACTTCATAATTTTTATAGAAAAGGTGACAATGAAATTCCTGTAATGGATTCTGGTCACGGTACCAATGCCAGGGTTTGCCGTTTGCCGTTATAGCCAAAGGTTTTAAAGTTAGATCGTCTAGTGGTTAGTGTAAAAGTTCGTATTTGTAAATAAACCAATTCCAGTGTTTAAATTTAGATTGATGATTTATTCATGGAATTAAAGGATAGGTTAAACAATACATCTGCGAAGGGGACCCAAGAAGGTAGAGAACGCTGCACAGTAACAAGAGGGATAAGTAAAGATACCTGGAGAGATTCGGGAGTCAGAACCGTGCTAAGTCGAGGCTGGCAGTTACGGGCATTGTCGGCGCTGGGGAAGGCATCTCGTGGCGAGGGTCTTCCTCCGGAAGGTGTTCCGTTGGGACAGGCCGTTGCAGGAGAAGGACTTTCCGCAGGCTAGCGGATCAAGGAGGATGAGGAGCCGGTTGGCTGCGATGATCTCGGGACGAGAGACGGAGCAATAATGATGGTTTACGTCTGCTTAGGCGGTTCTTGCTGCCCCTTGTCAATCAAAGGGGTCCAGGGTTCCCTCATTCGTTGAGACACAGTCCCGAGCGCTCCCCCTTCCACATAGAATTAGTTAACCAGCCAGTAGCGATGCCCTTGTTCCTGACTCCCTACTTACTATTCCCAGACATGGTGGCTCGAGTTGATCTGTCAATCAAACCGAAGAGGTCAAGATGTCAAGTGGGGAATGCCACTGTGGCAATCACTATTGTAGAAGTTACCACTCTTGTATTAAGGGCTCTGGGTAGTCTACAGCAACATAAAATGATAACATTTAACCTATTGTTTAAGTTCTTGTAGCACACCTAATATTATTTTGATTTAAACATTTTTTTTGTACGAATATTATTTAAAAATTTCTACACAAGAATTGACAATTTATATTAATATATAATGGTAATTTATTTAGAAACAAGCATTTAATTATCAGTTGAATCAAACATTAATTTTGCGTCACTGTATATCAAGGTTAGCTCGCAGACAAAATCTGCAAGATTTTACTGTTTTTTTAATATTGCAATTTGTTTAAAAATGATTAAATAAAGCATTAAGTATAAATTTCTCTCAATTTGCACACAGAAAAAAAGAATACAATTATTACTTTGATGGTTAAAAACTTTAAAATTTTAACCTGGTTTTTATTTTAATAAAAAAATTTATGGTTATATTCAAACAAAAATTATTAAATGTATGTAAAATATGTTGACAGGGGAAATCGTTACATATCAAATTCTTTATTGAAATCTATCAGGTTAACATTTGTGATGTCTTCCCACTTCAGTTGTACGTGGCAAAGTGATTCACAAAATGACGAATTCTCCCTGATAGGGCGGCCAATTAGGTGGGAGAATAAGTGATGAAAGCGGCGAATAATTCAGTTTAAAATATGTGCCGAGATGACTGTGTCTGTAGGAACGATTGATCTAATCGACAAAGTGTCACCACCAGGGTGTTGGGATGTTAAAGATATTGTAGTAAGGGGATTTTCCCTTGCACAGAAGAGTATACTTATTCTTTAGTTAATTCTAGAAAGGAATGAATATGGGACGTCAAAACTGTTTTTTATCATAAAGAAATCATTTTAGATATTAAAAGGTCCAGAGCCGAAGCTCGGTGCACAAAAAGCACACAACCTCACATGCCGACGTTTAATTTAAAAGTGAATCTATTTTTAATGGTTGTGTTGTGAGAAGAGTTGAGTCAAAACAAATTCTGAAGCGTTTGCAATTTCTTTGGGAAAGGAATTATAAATGCCATGGCGCTATTAGAACGTGGGAACTACTGAGGTCTATGAAATGGTGCATTTGGCTGTGGTCTGAACAGCCTAACATTTTATCTATACGAATAATGTGAATGTTTGATACTTTCAGTTCTGGGAGAAGGCTGCAGGTGTCGGCTCGTCACTTGACTGTGGTTCTAAAATACGACGCCCGTCGCCAATAGCCCTCGTGTAGCTCTAGTGCGACGATTATTCAAACTAAACTGGGAGAAGGCCGATTTACTGGTTGGAGGCGAATCCCCATATCTATCCACTGAGCTAATGAGGCTGGTGAGCCAATAATTAAAACCTTGTTCAGCATGTTGTAAACCAGAGATTTAGTTCTTGACCACCATACGACAGAGCCGTAGGTTTAATTGGGGTTAAAATTAAAAGTTTTTTAGGGGTTCAAGTCGGGATATGTCGTATGTACCCTAAATGTTCTTGTATCTGTTTTGAAATTTTACTTTATCTTAAATAGTTTTTGCGTCGTGCCAAAAGATAAAAAATTCATGTTTTTAGCAAATAAGAAAGAACCTAAAAACTTAGCTAATATAACTAAATCTATCGATATTGGTTAAGTCCACCTCCATATTCTGATGTATCTAATTTTGCAGGTGTCTCCAAATCTCTTTTCAGCCTCTTCTTATTCTTTCTTGCATCTTTTGAGGCATTTTTGAAGGCTCGCTCCGCTTCAGCTATTCGCCGATTATCCAGTCGCTTCATTGAATTCAGCATGTTGTATCCAGGTTCCAATCCCATGTGTTCCAAACCACACTTCTGACTGCTCGTACCGTCATTGAAGCAAATGACTGCATCCAGGACGCCAATCTGCGGGGCTTTCGGGTCAACAAAAGTTGTTTTCAGGAGCCGTTTCCAAACACAGTGATTGAAGCTCTTGTTGGGATTTTGGGTCTTCCCATGTAGGCACTTTTCTAGAAGCTTGGGGCAGTTTAGGACCCTAAACACTGGTTTTATTGCTTCCATTATGGCTTCGGGGAAACAGTTCTTGTGGTGATGGTCTTGACTGGTTACCAGGGGCTTGTTGTACTCGCACTGAGTATCTGAGTTGTCAAAAGACAGCCAAGTCCATGTTGTGGTGTTTCGTTCATTGATAGATTGTGAAAGTAAATTGTCCAGATGGCGTTTCGCATCTTACTCACAAGCTGGCCATTATTCTTTGTTATGGCTAATCCATAATATTGGTATCCTTGGATAAGAGTTAGTGTCCAGACAATTTCAGGCCATCTGATAGATGTTTGCCCTTGTACGGTTCTTAGAGTTTCAAAAGGCGAGAGCCCATCCTCTTCTGCACATGCCTGATGCACTTAAGTTTTGTTATGCCTACATCTTCACCGTAAACTTTGAGAGACTTGCTGTCACCCAGGTAACTATAGTATCGAACACTCTGTTTTTCAGCAGAATTCGAACATTCAACTTCCTTACCACCACCAAAGCGTCCTTGATAAAAATGTTTACTAAGAAGCGTGTCACAGAGCAGTTAGTTTCGGAAGCTACAGCTTTCACCAGATGGCGCGTTTCCCGACCCCTGTCCCGTGGATTTTTACATTGTACGAAAGCAGAATTATACAAAGTCATATAATTCAAAATTGATAACAGAAGTTCTGGTGAGGCAATACATAATGGTCGATGAGCAGCCAGATGTCGTCATGGTGAAGTACTTTAAAATTATAATCCAGCCAGCCTAAAAATAAAAAAAGAACCAATTAAATTTTTTCAGTGCCCTTTGGGTACCTACTCCTGTGTCGGCTCGTAACTTGACTGTGGTTCTAAATTACGACTCCCGTTTCTAATAGCACACGTGTGTAGCTTTAATGCGACGATAATTCAAACTAACCCTAACCCATACAACTGGATGGGAAAAGCTACCCTACGTTAAAATTTTCAAATTCGCCAAAAGCTGCCAATGCCAAAATTGGCCAGTTTGTCAGATTGTCTAAAACCACTCTAAAGCTCTAACTAACAGAGTTACGGACTTCAAATTTGGAACACGAGTTCGTAGTACCAGTTGGACGTTGAGAAAATTGCTCATTCGTAATGGGTAGCTGCATAATTAATAATACAAATTTAATAATAATATTTTTAATTTTAGCATTTCAAAAAAATAATTTTATAGGTTTACTTTAAAAAAAATAAATATTCCTTTTTTTATGGTATTAAATAGGTTCGTTAACTGTTTAAATTTGTTAAAGAGGAAATTTCTCTTCATCAATGAAATAATCTGCTTCTCCAGCTTAATAGTTAATCCTAGATCCATTTTCTAAAGTAGGCTTAACTCTCTATGTTACTTCTTTTTTAAACCAAAACAACGCAAATAAAGTATGAATTTTGAAAGTTTAACGATGAAATCATATTCGAAAAGTTAATCACTGAAACTAATCTGGTCAGGCTACTCATTTGCTTTAAAAAGTTCCTCGATGATCGACTTAAAAAAATAATGAGATAAAGAACAAAACTATTAATCTTTCAGTTACGAGACTTAAGAGCAATATTGGCAATAAGAGCAATAATTATAAAATTAAAAATAACCTATAAAATAACTATAAAATTAAAAACTTACGAAACTTGAGTAAAAGCAAATTGGATGATCAATTCTATTCCCAATCAAGGCGAAAGCGCAGAGACTCTGCACACACACTACACCAAAAATTCTCAACCCGTTCTCAATCTCAGGAAGAAATATTTCCCCCAATCTTACTATTATTATTAAAGGAATTTCTAAAGTAAACATAAATATAGTACATATAGTATAAGCCACACACTTAAATATGAAGACACAAACACTCGGCATGTTTAAGCATTAAGCAAGTAATAAAATTGGAATGCTGTTGTTGAAGGAATCACACGGGAGGAAAAACAGTAACCCAAATCTAGGGATTGACAAATCTTTGTCAAATTTCTTCTAAAAATCAAATACTTATAATAGTAATTGAGAAATAGATAGATGTAGTTGTATTTCACTGTCTTCAATCAGAGTAGATTTGCAGCCATGTAGGTAATACGTGGGGCAAATCAATAAAATTTGAAGGCTATAATTTTATTTATTTTTTCCCTAAGCAGTGTATTCTTCATTATGCAGGGTTAATGGTGTGGCCAGACTGCAAGAGTTATCAAGGTCATTGTAACAAATAACCCACATCAAATATCTTCTTGCGAATAATGTACATGGAAACATTCCATTAGCAGTAAACACTATATTCTACACTTATGTCATGGATACAGTATATAACTGTATTCAAGACATTGTCGAACAGGTAGTCTTTGAACAAAATTCCTCTAAAAAATAAAATAAGTTAAGATAGTCAGGGATTCAGGGATTCGATGGTCTTGAATGTAGTAGTTGACTTCATTGGGTAAACCTCCAGCCACTTGGAGTGTGCATCTACGATGACCAGGAACATGTACCCGAACATCGGTCCAGCAAAATCGATGTGAATTCTCTCCCATGGCTTGCTCGGATACTCCCAATAGTGAACCTTGGCTTTGTGAGGATCTGTCTTGATTTCAGCGCAGTGGATGCAATTCTTGGCAGTGTCCTCGATGTCCCTGTCAATCGAGGTCCAGACAACAAATGATCTTGCAATCGCCTTCATCTTGACGACCCCCAGATGCCCATGATGTAATTCTTCGAGAACTCTTCTCTGGAACTGCTTCGGGACCATGACACGAGTTCCATACATTATGCAGCCATCTTGTAGACTGTACTCAGCTTCTCTTCCCCTCAACTCTCCTCCTCTCTGAAGGTTCAGGAATAGCGGCCCAAGTTCTTCGTCCGCTTGCGTTCCTTTTGCCAATTCCTCAGCCGTAACAGGAAGATTCTCTATTTGTTGTAATTGGAAGAGGGTAACATCATCTTTAACCTCCAGGTCCTCCGACTGGCCAGGTAATCTTGACAGGAAATCTGCATTTCCGTGTTCTTTTGTGTTTCGATAGATGATGTCGAACTGAAAAGACTGCAAAGAGATGTGGTGGTTTCAAAAACATTTATTAATTAATTAAATTAACTAAAAAACATAATATTCATTAATAAACACTTTTGTTGTAACACTCAATAAGCAAAAGTATTATTTTACAATGTTATCTCAGGTTTAAAAAGTTGAAATAAAAAAAAGTGTTTTACTACGTAGAAAATTTCTTCAAGTACAATTTATGAGTTTACATAAATGCAAAATACAGTAGAATCCTTATTCTGACTTTCGTTTATCCAATATATATATTTTTTAAAAATCTTTCATCTTTGGTGGAGAAACACGAACATCGACTCTTTCCCATTATTCCTCCCTCTTTCGAAAAAAGAGGAGCTCATAATCACAAATTTTTATAGTTGAGGAAATTGAATTAACGACACAAAATTATACGTTAAAAGTTTTTGAGACGATGCGCTTTCAATTTTTATTGAAAAGGTCATGTAGCTCTCTACTTTCGCAAGCGACTGTATAACAGCCCTCCTTCCCTGCTTTCATATCTCGATTTCTTTCAATTGCTTTTACTTTCACCTTGGTTTGTTTGTGACATAGTTTTATTAGCTTCACCCCCCAAATAACCAACTAGTCTCAGCACAATTATAAAACCCTTTTTTTGAAACTGCCACGATACCTGGCGTCCAAGTCGTACTTTATAAATGTTTTAACTTTTGGTATATATACAAGTGTAAAGGTTTAATTAACACAGATCCAGTGCATCTTAAACCAATTTTTATCAGCTAATATTTTTTGGCTAAGAAGCAATAAGGATTTAATGCAAAGTTCAGATCACTAGTACCAAAAATCAGATCCTTAGTACCCCCTACAGAACTCTTTACATACCCATCTTAGATCTTATCAAGTGTAACAATAAATATGATGTCTATATTTAAACATACAGTACACAGGGCTTTCTGTAGAGAGGATATTAATGATACAGGAGATAATCCCAAATTGAATATAGTCCCAAAATTTTCCAATGGAAAATAATCAGCGCCACTGCTGTCAATCCATGACAGAACAAGAAAAATTAAACTTTAAAATGCATTTTTTTTTATTAGCAAAGAAAATATAAAAATGTATAGATATAATATTGACACATTAGTTTTAAAATACCCTTAAAAACACAGGATAGTCACTAAATTTCGTCAAACGAAAATACTTGCCAACTACATTTCTTGCATTGCTGTCTTTCCTATGTTCCCAAATAACCTGTGTATCAAATTTAGTGAGCAATTAGAAATCGGACACAACTCCAGGTAAGTGGTCAAACAGGTTCGCGAAGTGGACTAGGGGACGATTGCATTCACTCCCTCTCAATTCTCGGAAAGAGAAGGTTTCGCGAATAATGGAGGAATTTGACGGGGGGCGTGTCAAAACCATTGTAAAGCTATGGTGGTCATTCTAAGGTTACTAGAAGGTCATTGAACAGTCACCAATACGTCGTTTAGCGATAAGAGAATGCAAAAATATTTGGATACAAAAATGTGTTTTATTGGGATTGATAGCCGAATTATATTAAAAAAAAATTTAAAAAATGCGTCCGCTATTTAGAGGGTCCGTTATTTAGAGGGGATTACATTAAGTAACCTATGTTAAGGGACTGGGACTTGAGAAAATGTCCGTTATTTAGAGGTGTCCGCTTTTTAGAGGTGTCCGTTAGAGGAGGTAACACTGTAGTTCCAACATAAAATAATTATTTTTAAAAAAAATGTTCATTATGATGTTTAGACATTAATTATTAAAGATATTTACCAGCATATAATGTTTTTAAATATAAGGTTAAATATTAAAGTTTGTTAAAATTGAATAGTCACTTGTTAGTTAAAAACAACAGTAATTTTAAATATTAAGAGAGAGTAATATATTTAAAAAAAAATATTGAAATTTACATTTTATAATAATTCATAAAAAAAAGTAATTTTCAAATATTAATCAAATTGTAGAGTTACCATGGATTGACAATAGTATTTTGAAATCTTACATGGAACAAATGTATGTTCCGTCGATGGTGATACTGTCTTGGGTGTTGTTGACACGATTGGCTTATCTATCCCGGAGCTCACGATTGGGGTACTTGACAAAGCCTAGAATATTTAAGATCACTTTATAAACATGTTCTCAAACAGCTTTTTTTTGGAGTTTCATTTAAAAATAAATCTTACGTTCGGTAGTGGAACAGGATCAAATATTCCTGCAGTTGAGGCTCCTACATTAACCATAGAATGCTGAAATTATAAGTTTTTAAACATTAAAAAAATTTTGACAGAGAGGTCTTTAGATTTGTTCATTTTCAATTGCTGAAAATTACATTCTCAAATTAAAAATTTTGATGTTTTAAAATTAAAAAAAAATTGCTTAGTAACGCCTAGACTTTTCATATTTTAAATCAGAAAAAAATACTTTTGAATACTTTTTACATTTAAAATTGCTAAAAATTAAATTTACAAAGTTTTAAAATCGGCTTAATAACGTGCAGACATTTTACATTTTTAAATTGTTAGAATTTAATTTATAAAGCTTTAAATTGAAAAAAAATTGACAGATTTCTTTAGATTTGATCATTTACAATGACTGAAAATTACATATAATTCAATTAAAAAAATATGCATGGAAAATTTCTTTGGGAATTTTGACCAGGCGACCTCAATTTTAACTTTAAAAATAAAAATTTTAAATACACATTAAACATTTCTTACACGTTTTAAAATATTACAGTGACATAAGAACTTTTTTTTAGTTTTTTAATACACTAAAATATAACTTACGGTGGTTGAAACTATGGTAGATGTGTTCGATGTTGCTGGCGGAACTGCGACCCTCGGTGTTGACATGGTGATAATAGGGTTCAGGTAGACTATGGCTAGTCGTCTAGGAACAATGGTCCGTTTTGGGGTCACGGTTGCATGGTGTTGCGGTGTGGGAACAACGACTCTTTGTGAGACTACAGGTGTAGGTTGCATAGCAGAGGTCTCTGAGGTGACTAGAATAAATAGACAAATTTTAGAACAAAATTTATATATTTCTTAAACAAATTAATGAAATTAGAATTTTTTTTTACAATTATTAAAGCTGAAAGAAAAAATAATGAAACTATCTTATCTATTATGTAATAAGTTGGCTAAGATCTCCGCTGGAAAGGAAACTTTTTAATGAGGGAATCTATAATTGAGAGTTGGTTATGACCTCTGCTAAAAGGAAACAATAATGAAATTAGTCTCCTTGCTATTCTGAAATTATCTATAATTAAAAGCTAAAAACTTTATAAGAAAGGTACTTACATCGGCTAAGACTTGGCTGGCCTAACTCCACTGTTGGGTGATTGCATATTCTGTAAGAAAAAAATATTAAGTGTTCCTTTTTAATAGAGACAAATTGCTTTTGTTTTTAATGAATCCGAGCAGAAGGCAGGAGGTAGTGCTGGCACGCCTCCTGATTGGACACACGAGACTCGCACATGTGCATCTTCTGCTGGCAGAAGTTCAGCCCATATGTGTCACTTCTGCTGGCAGAAGATCAGCCCATATGTGTCATGTGTGATGTCCCACTAAGTGTTCACCATATTTTAGTAGACTGTCCAGCTTTTACACTGAGCAGACTTAAACACTTTAACCTTTTAAACCCGTCTATCCATCAAATTTTAGCTAATCCTCCATATCATGCTTTGTTTTCCTTTTTAGTTGATATTGGATTTTATTCTTTGATTTAGTGTCAGTTTTTTCAATGTCATGTGTATATTTAAAGCACCATTTTAGCCTTTTATCAAAACCGAGTGGTTTATTTAGTTCTTAAAGGTTCTGTGTCATTTTTATGTTCCATTTTAATCTTTGAATATTACCTAGTGTTTGGCGCAGTATGGCCTTAGATGCCCTTGTGCCATAAAACCTAAACATCCATCCATCCTTTTAATGAATAATTATTACGGAGTGAAAGTTTAAATCTAAATAAATATTTAAAAATATATTAAGTCTTCCTTTTTTAATGTAGAGAAAAATTGGTATTTACCTTCTAGTTCATGGCGATTAAGATGTTAATTTCTAAAATAGAAAAAAATAGTGTTTAAAAGTGAGGAGCGTTGTCTCAGTGACAATTCAGAAAGGCGAATGATAGCGACTTTGGAATTATTCTGTACTTATTGGGCGATAGGATCCTTCTAGAAAGTTCGATATTGCCTAATACGTGATTTTTATTTGCATTCCGAGGGTCGATTTTTATTTGCATACTGAGATATTTGGGGACATTCCTTATCGAGTATGGGTTAGTTTGTAAAACAGTGTATGTGACAATATTGTAATCTGTTGAGTTTTCACTACAAATTTGCCTTATTGTTAGTAATGGTCAAACAGACCAATGGAGACTTCTTTCTTATCGGGTATGCGCCTGCTGTTCCGATGAGGTTCTGAAGTGAGTTGACCTCGCTGTGGGCTTGTGTTGATGGTATGACGGAAGACTGTTGGAACCCCGGGTCCCGATGTGTCGATGATCGGCAAAAAGATAGTGCCATGATCCATGAGAATGAACCAACCATGATCCATGAGAAGAAACCGATTTCAGAAAACAGGAGCCTGTGGAATGGGAAAATATTGCTTATTTTAGAACTATTTCTTTTTTTTACTTTCCAGGGAAAACGTAAAATGCGGGAAATTACAATCCGGGTTAAATTAACATTACAGTATACGGAAAAAACTGGGACCTAATGAAAAAAACAAAATGCGGGAATAATGTAGATTCGGGGGGCGTAAAATTGGAGTTTCACTGTACTTTTTCAATAAAAAGTCTATTTTTCATAATTTTTTACATCCTTTTTTTGAGTCAAATCAGCATCTTGTACTTTTATTAATCGATAACAAGTAAGCTATCGAAACTCGTTAAGTCAACCTAAAGCCGGGGATAAAACAATCAATGCAAAACATAAAGGTGAAGCACTTGTGAATGCGATTTAAAAAAAAAGCTAAATTGTCAGTGTTTTCATTTTATCTTTCTCATGGGACAGTCTGAACCTCCAAAGTTATTTTATCAGTTGCTTAAAGAATAAAAATAATTCTTCAATTATACTAGTTCGTTACTATGCTGGTCATAAGTTGGGTTGCCAAGTGATGCCATGTTGGTTTTGCTGAGGAGCAAGATGTAACTTTGCCACTTTCAATAAAGCCATTTAATTGTTACACATGCTCTATCCAACACCTACAGGACTGGAGTCGTGTTTATGACCTTGTGGGTATTCGAATAATCAATATGCTTAAAGTTCTTGCAAACGTAGGGAGGTCTACATTCAATGGATTTCCTCCCACGTTAACATTCATGGAAATAAAGTCGCGGATATCTTAGCTAAAGAAGGCTGCTCTGCGACGGGCACTACCGAATATGACCAAACATTTCAAGAGATTTTTTCCTAGGCGAAAAATAGAGACCGGCAAGTCTGGCTATCCCCTCCCGCACGTCCTTGGTACAGTAGGTTAAGACCAGGATCAAACGGCAGTTTCCAGACTTGCCAGTAGGCACCTAAAGTGCATGACTTTTGATTCCGGCAGTAAAGTATTCCCAATGTGTTCCAAATGCCATCTGATGCCGGCTTCCCCGGAACATATCCTCGATTGCCTGGGGCTCACCTTAGAGGATGTTTGTGATAGCCCTCTCCTGGTGCTGGACTTTGCAAGGCTGCACGGGCTCATGGATTTGATCAAGCTGTCGCTAGATCAGGAAGGATTGGAAACAACAACAACAACTGTTACACATACAAAATTATGTTTCATAATTAATTTAATAAGAAAAAGTCCTACATCAATTTGGATCATCATCAATTTGGACGTAATCTTCATAGGAAACATTTGGGTTTAGATGGCACACTAGTTCTTCTAGATCTTTATCGGTTGCAGGCAAATTTTCGGGAATATCCTCTTCGCATGTGCTTGAAAAACCTGCCTTTTTGAAACATTTCAGGACACTTCCGGGTTTCACTTTCTTCACTGTCCACGATATGGCATCTAACACAAATACCGCCTTGGACAACTCTTCGCTGGATTGACATGTCGTAATCTTTGACAAAATGTGTCCAATTAGAAGTTTTCGGTACCCGACTTTGAAGCTGCGAATAATTCCAAGATCTAGAGGCTATAGTACAGACGTCATGTTCGGGGGCAGAAACACTAACTTTACATTTTTAAGCTTCAAATCCTCGGGATGGGATGTGGCATTATCCATAAATAAAAGAATTTTCCTAGACTGTTTTTTCATTCTTTTGTCTAAGTCTATCAACCAATCACTCATTATGTAAGTGGTCATCCATGCTTTTTTGTTGTTTCTCCATGAAACACTTAGTTTTCGTAAGTCGATATTTTTAAAACATCTTGGTTTCTTAGCTTTTCCTATGAGACATTATTTCCTAGACATTATTTTACTTAATCTAAATCAGCTCTCGTTAGCAACTCGACTTTTTAGGATTATGAGCAATTAGAAATCGGACACAACTCCAGGTAAGTGGTCAAACAGGTTCGCGAAGTGGACTAGGGGACGATTGCATTCACTCCCTCTCAATTCTCGGAAAGAGAAGGTTTCGCGAATAATGGAGGAATTTGACGGGGGGCGTGTCAAAACCATTGTAAAGCTATGGTGGTCATTCTAAGGTTACTAGAAGGTCATTGAACAGTCACCAATACGTCGTTTAGCGATAAGAGAATGCAAAAATATTTGGATACAAAAATGTGTTTTATTGGGATTGATAGCCGAATTATATTAAAAAAAAATTTAAAAAATGCGTCCGCTATTTAGAGGGTCCGTTATTTAGAGGGGATTACATTAAGTAACCTATGTTAAGGGACTGGGACTTGAGAAAATGTCCGTTATTTAGAGGTGTCCGCTTTTTAGAGGTGTCCGTTAGAGGAGGTAACACTGTAGTTCCAACATAAAATAATTATTTTTAAAAAAATGTTCATTATGATGTTTAGACATTAATTATTAAAGATATTTACCAGCATATAATGTTTTTAAATATAAGGTTAAATATTAAAGTTTGTTAAAATTGAATAGTCACTTGTTAGTTAAAAACAACAGTAATTTTAAATATTAAGAGAGAGTAATATATTTAAAAAAAATATTGAAATTTACATTTTATAATAATTCATAAAAAAAAGTAATTTTCAAATATTAATCAAATTGTAGAGTTACCATGGATTGACAATAGTATTTTGAAATCTTACATGGAACAAATGTATGTTCCGTCGATGGTGATACTGTCTTGGGTGTTGTTGACACGATTGGCTTATCTATCCCGGAGCTCACGATTGGGGTACTTGACAAAGCCTAGAATATTTAAGATCACTTTATAAACATGTTCTCAAACAGCTTTTTTTTGGAGTTTCATTTAAAAATAAATCTTACGTTCGGTAGTGGAACAGGATCAAATATTCCTGCAGTTGAGGCTCCTACATTAACCATAGAATGCTGAAATTATAAGTTTTTAAACATTAAAAAAATTTTGACAGAGAGGTCTTTAGATTTGTTCATTTTCAATTGCTGAAAATTACATTCTCAAATTAAAAATTTTGATGTTTTAAAATTAAAAAAAATTGCTTAGTAACGCCTAGACTTTTCATATTTTAAATCAGAAAAAAATACTTTTGAATACTTTTTACATTTAAAATTGCTAAAAATTAAATTTACAAAGTTTTAAAATCGGCTTAATAACGTGCAGACATTTTACATTTTTAAATTGTTAGAATTTAATTTATAAAGCTTTAAATTGAAAAAAAATTGACAGATTTCTTTAGATTTGATCATTTACAATGACTGAAAATTACATATAATTCAATTAAAAAAATATGCATGGAAAATTTCTTTGGAAATTTTGACCAGGCGACCTCAATTTTAACTTTAAAAATAAAAATTTAAAATACACATTAAACATTTCTTACACGTTTTAAAATATTACAGTGACATAAGAACTTTTTTTTAGTTTTTTAATACACTAAAATATAACTTACGGTGGTTGAAACTATGGTAGATGTGTTCGATGTTGCTGGCGGAACTGCGACCCTCGGTGTTGACATGGTGATAATAGGGTTCAGGTAGACTATGGCTGGTCGTCTAGGAACAATGGTCCGTTTTGGGGTCACGGTTGCATGGTGTTGCGGTGTGGGAACAACGACTCTTTGTGAGACTACAGGTGTAGGTTGCATAGCAGAGGTCTCTGAGGTGACTAGAATAAATAGACACATTTTAGAACAAAATTTATATATTTCTTAACCCAAATTAATGAAATTAGAATTTTTTTTTTACAATTATTAAAGCTGAAAGAAAAAATAATGAAACTATCTTATCTATTATGTAATAAGTTGGCTAAGATCTCCGCTGGAAAGGAAACTTTTTAATGAGGGAATCTATAATTGAGTTGGTTATGACCTCTGCTAAAAGGAAACAATAATGAAATTAGTCTCCTTGCTATTCTGAAATTATCTATAATTAAAAGCTAAAAACTTTATAAGAAAGGTACTTACATCGGCTAAGACTTGGCTGGCCTAACTCCACTGTTGGGTGATTGCATATTCTGTAAGAAAAAAAATATAAGTGTTCCTTTTTAATAGAGACAAATTGCTTTTGTTTTTAATGAATCCGAGCAGAAGGCAGGAGGTAGTGCTGGCACGCCTCCTGATTGGACACACGAGACTCGCACATGTGCATCTTCTGCTGGCAGAAGTTCAGCCCATATGTGTCACTTCTGCTGGCAGAAGATCAGCCCATATGTGTCATGTGTGATGTCCCACTAAGTGTTCACCATATTTTAGTAGACTGTCCAGCTTTTACACTGAGCAGACTTAAACACTTTAACCTTTTAAACCCGTCTATCCATCAAATTTTAGCTAATCCTCCATATCATGCTTTGTTTTCCTTTTTAGTTGATATTGGATTTTATTCTTTGATTTAGTGTCAGTTTTTTCAATGTCATGTGTATATTTAAAGCACCATTTTAGCCTTTTATCAAAACCGAGTGGTTTATTTAGTTCTTAAAGGTTCTGTGTCATTTTTATGTTCCATTTTAATCTTTGAATATTACCTAGTGTTTGGCGCAGTATGGCCTTAGATGCCCTTGTGCCATAAAACCTAAACATCCATCCATCCTTTTAATGAATAATTATTACGGAGTGAAAGTTTAAATCTAAATAAATATTTAAAAATATATTAAGTCTTCCTTTTTTAATGTAGAGAAAAATTGGTATTTACCTTCTAGTTCATGGCGATTAAGATGTTAATTTCTAAAATAGAAAAAAATAGTGTTTAAAAGTGAGGAGCGTTGTCTCAGTGACAATTCAGAAAGGCGAATGATAGCGACTTTGGAATTATTCTGTACTTAATGGGCGATAGGATCCTTCTAGAAAGTTCGATATTGCCTAATACGTGATTTTTATTTGCATTCCGAGGGTCGATTTTTATTTGCATACTGAGATATTTGGGGACATTCCTTATCGAGTATGGGTTAGTTTGTAAAACAGTGTATGTGACAATTTTGTAATCTGTTGAGTTTTCACTACAAACTTGCCTTATTGTTAGTAATGGTCAAACAGACCTATGGAGACATCTTTCTTATCGGGTATGCGCCTGCTGTTCCGATGAGGTTCTGAAGTGAGTTGACCTCGCTGTGGGCTTGTGTTGATGGTATGACGGAAGACTCTGTTGGAACCCAGGGTCCCGATGTGTCGATGATCGGCAAAAAGATAGTGCGTCTGTAGAACTCGTCTGCATTTCCGGATGGGGTGTTATGTTTTGTCTGTCGCCTACAAATTCTAGGGGTTATGATAACAGTACCCAATTCTTCGGCAACCAACAAACAGTTCTCAAATATACTGCCTGTTAACTAATAAGTCAACTAATAGTTAATTATGCCCAGTTAGAACTATATCTTAGAAAAATAAACAAGCCAAAAATGAGACTTAAGTAAGTTTAAAATAGAACAATTTTTATTTAATCGGAAAAAATACTGTAAATAAATATTATTTGTATATATCAGTAAATGTAACAAATTTTGTAGAAGTATGTAAACAGAAAAAATAAATATAAATATTGCACAAAGTTTAAAACATTCTTTAGATTACGAAAAATACATTTAATTTAGTTGGGCTGGATTAAGTTAATTCGATAAATATTAACCCCCTAACAAATAAACTACGACGTCAAAAAATATTCCGAACAGCTTTAAATAAATCAATCCTTAACCAATTACATCTTTCAAAGAAAGAACTAAACAATTTCGAAATTTCTAACCACTTGAGTTCAAAAATAAATAAATTTTACATACAGTTTATCTTCATGAAGTCATTAGCAAAAAGGAACACCGGACGACGTTGAGGACTGCCGACACATTACACACCAGGAGGAAACGGGCTTGGAAAAGAACTTAAATTTCGATAAAAAGAAAACTTCACACGGATTAAAGCCGGAGACCACCGACCAGCAGCGGTGAACTATCACTTTCACGGTTTCACCTCATTTCTAATTTAGTTGTCAACCGCCGGTCTCTCAAAAAGGTAAGATAGAACCACCAAAAGAAACAACACAAAAAACAACACTCCTGATAGAATACCTAACCCCGCTTATAAGTCCCGCTTTCACACATGGCTATCTCCTATTCGCCGATATAATGAACCGCCCAACTTCCGGTCATTGCGTCATACGTGCGTGACGTCATAGACCGAACAACGTAACGAAAAAAATTTTGCATAGAACTTCAAATCGCCGATGATCGGAGCGAGAATCTAACACTGCCGAATTCAAGAACTGCATTTGTCCTTATCTCTTTAAATGCTTCCAAAATTTTGGAAACGTTACCAAATGCAGTAGACAGGTCTTGTTTAGGACTTTGAAGCTCTTAACTTAGCCTTAGTATAATGCTAAGACAGT
>CM033275.1:20092707-20191423 GCA_019343175.1 Oedothorax gibbosus | reverse complement strand
TAAAATTAAATTTAAAAAACAATTTTATTAGCCTACTGTTCTTTTTTTAATTTGAAAGAATTAAAAAAATGAAAGAGTAGGTAATGACATGCGGTCGATGTCCGTCTGTCGATCCGTACCCCACTTCCAAAATCAGTTGTATCAATCGGATCTTAAGAATTCTTTTTTGGTTAGAAAGCTATGACCTCAGAGTCCCAACTTTCACACTTTTTGTCTACCTGTCGGTACGTCCGGACGGACATGAATCTATAATCTGTCGGCGAATTTCCCATTCAATTAGCATTGAATTCAATTTTGAGTCATTTAAAACACTGTTGCCAAATCAACAATGGCATGAGAAAATTTAAAATTATTTGAAGCAAAATAATTTTTTCATGAATCAGTTAGGAATGACGTCATAAAATGTAGGACAATGTGATTCTTTGATTGTAGTTTACGAAGAAAGCGGCAAGGCATATTTTTAGCCTACTTTTCTTTTTTTTTTAACTCGAAAGAATTTTAAAAAATGAAAAAGTAGGTATTGACATGCGGTCGTTGTTGGTCTGTCCGTCTGTCTGTCTGTCTATCCGTACCCTTCTTCCAAAATCGGTTCTATCATTCGGATCTTAAAAATTCCTTTTTTGTTAGAAAGTTATGACCTCGGAGACCCAACTGTCATACTTTTTGTTCGCCTATCTGTACGTCCGGATGGACATAAATCTACTATCTGTCGGCAAATTTCCCATTGAATTAGCATTGAAATTCAATTTTGAGTCATTTAAATCACTGTTGCCAAATCAACAATGGCATGAGAAACATTAAAAAAAATATTTGAAGCAAAATAATTTATTCTTGAATGATTTTGGAATGACGTCATAAAATGTAGCACAATGTGATTCTTTGATTGTTCATTAATTGTTTACCAAGAAAGTGGCAAGGCATATTTTTTGCATACAATTATGCTTAGTTTTAGTTTACATTTATTTCTTTAATGCAGTTTAGAGTAGTTTCATTATTTTTGTTATTAATAAATATTTAATTATTCTTCGAACTACAAATAAATCGAGCAGACGATAAATAATATTAAGTTATTTGTGAAAGAACATTATGGAAAATAGTTGATTTTGGCTTTTAGAAATTTAAATTATAGCTGGATGCTGTGTTTAGCGATTTGTTTTCTAACGTGTATAAATCTAGTGTAGAAACGATTGTTGATGATATTTACTGTTATGAACTTAGTTGTTTCCCGATTAGAATTTCAGTAAGTATTTAAGGAACAGGAAAGTAGGCTATTAAGTTCTTTAAGAACTTCTTGTTTGGATGCTGTGTTTAGCGATTTGTTTTCTAATGTTTATAAATCTAGTGTAGAAACGATTGTTAATGATATATACTGTGAACCTAGTTGTTTCCCGATTAAATAGTATTTAAGTAACAGGAAAGTAGGCTATTTTAGTTCTTTAAGAACTTCTTGTTAATGTGAGTTCAAAACCTATGTTCCGATCCGAATTATTTATCAAGATCATTGACAATGACATACAGGGTGGTTATAAAATAACGCTCGCTATTCGGAGAGGTCTGTAGCTTGAATGAATAATCCGAATGCAACAAGCATTGAGACACTTACTAATCAAGAAGGGGGGGAAAGAATGGAATCATAAAAAAAGAAGGCCCCGGGTGGGGCTCCGGGAACTCGTCTCTTGACCAGGGTTCTAAATTACGAGGCGTAGCCATTTATGGACAATTACGGCCAACACAGCCAATTACGCCTCGTAATTTAGAACCCTGGTCAAGAAACGAGTTTCTTTTTTATGATTCCATTCTCTTTCCCCCCCTTCTTGATTTAGTAACTCTCTCATTGAGACATTTACTAATCAAGAAGGGGGAAAAGAATGGAATCATAAAAAATAAACTCGTCTCTTGACCAGGGTTCTAAATTACGAGGCGTAGCCAGTTATGGCCAATTACGCCTCGTAATTTAGAACCCTGGTCAAAAGACAAGTTTCTTTTTTATGATTCCATTCTTTTTCCCCCTTCTTGATTAGTAAGTGTCTCGATGTTTGTTGCATTCGGATTATTCATTCAAGCTACAGACCTCTCCGAATAGCGAGCGTTATTTTATAACCACCCGGTATTTGGCATACCTTACTGAGTTTAGAAAAATCTATTAAAAGTATTTTTGGTACTTTTAGTTGTTAATTAGTTTTGGTCAAGACCTGAAACATGCCCTCAGAGACAATGTTAATATTCTCACTTTGGGAATTTCAGAAAACAATCGAAACGGCAAGTTCAAATGAGTCTAAAAAAACATTTTAAAACGGAAGGGTTGAAGACTGCGTCCTTTTAAAATCCGTGACCTCTTTTAGTGATTTAAACTTCGGATTTAAGAGGGCATTATAACGCGGATGAGTTTACAAATGCATTATGAGTATATGAACCGAGGCAACATGGCTATTTTATAGTAGTCATAGATCGGCTCCCATATCGTTTGAAAGTTACGTCAGTTTGTTATCCTTCTTACCACGTCTTAAGAATACGATGTACTCACTGCTACTTGAAATTTTTAGGTACTTTTTTTTAAAAAAAAAACTTTATTATTTAATTTTTTTGTGTGTATTTACCTAAAAGTTTTTTTTCATAACAATCATCGTGATTTTTATTAATTCGGTTTTGTTCGGTTATGTTAAGTTGTGTATTTACTTAAATGTTTTTTTTTTCATAACACTCATTATGATTTTTATTATTTCGGTTATGTTAAGTTGTGTATTCACTTAAATGGATTTTTTTCGTAACTCATCATGATTTTTATTATTTCGGTTATGTTCGGTTATGTTAAGTTGTGTATTTACTTAAATATTTTTTTTGTAACACTCATCATGCTTTTTATTAATTTGGTTATGCTAAGTTACATGGTGTTTCAACTGTTTCAGTTAGCACTTCAGCAGTTCTCAAGTTTTTTTTGAGCGGCTCACCAATTTTGTAAACACAAACTATGATGTCCACTAACTACTTTTTTTTAATAAACATGTAAACAAAGATATGACACACGAAAAAATAGGACACACCTCATAAGGCTGTGAATTATTTCAAAGAAACTGAAATCAAATAATAAAATAACAATAAAATAAATAATAGTAATACAATTTATTCAAATCAGTTTTAAAAATTCTTAATGGGGAATCTGGCCTTGTTTTTCCAATAAGAGAGCCAATATCCGGACTTAAATTTAATAATTTTAGGCACAAGTCACTCTCAACATAAAATTTATTTCTACATTTAGTTTTCAGAAAAACTATAGCTTAAAATGCTCGATAGCTCGATCAAAAGTCAAACAAGTAAGCTTCAACGCAAAATGGGCAATACACTGTAAAAATTTCCGTAAAACGAGATCAACTGTGTTGATCAGTTGATCTCGTTCTGGTTGAAAGTTCGAGCGATTTTAAAGTATGGTCGCATGATATTTCAATCATCTAAAGTTTTGGTGATTACCAAAATCTAAGGTAATTTAAGTCGGATTCAAAGGACTTTATGGCGAGATAAGTAAATAAAACATGCAGATTTATAGCTACTGATGCGAACTAAATCTTCTGAGTTATCCTTGAGCTATTATATCGTTTCCCTTGACATCCCAAGCTCAGCTTTTTATCTATCTTACCAAGACTCAAAACAGCCGATATACTAGAAGATTTTAGGTATTTTATCCATAAAGAACTTATTCTGTTTTTATTTGTGCATTTACTTAAAATAAACTTTTCCATAGATTTTCCGTTTATTTGTTTATGTTTATTTACTATCAATGTGTCATTCTGCATTGGAATTCGAGAATTGAAATTCGAATCCTCTTCGTTACGAACAATATGAGTATCAACTCTAAACATCCACAAAGCTACATCCCATCTCCACAATCAAAACGATCAACACAAAACGCTAAAACCACACTTAACCCCCCCCCCCCCCCTCCATTTTCCATTTTAAAACAGAGAGGTTCAGAGACCGAATCTCTTCAAAATCCATTACCCCTTTTATTGATTTAAACGTCGGACTTTAAGGGCCTTATGGTGAACTAAGTAAGTGAGTTTAACAAGAGGGGGGGGGGGTAGAGGTAGCGACTGACGAAAAATATTAAAAAAAATGAAAAAGTAGGTATTGGCATGCGGTCGATGTCCGTCTGTCTGTCCGTACCCCCCTTCCAAAATCGGTTCTATCATTCAGATCTTAAAAATTCTTTTTTTGTTAGAAAGCTATGACCTTAGAGACCCAACTTTTATACTTTTTGTTCACCTGTCTGCTCGTCCGGTCGGACATAAATCTACTATCTGTCGGCGAATTTCCCATTGAATTAGCATTGAAATCCAATTTTGAGTCACTTAAATCACTGCTGCCAAATCAACAATGGCCTGAGAAACTTTATTTAAAAATATTTGAAGCAAAATAGTTTTTTCATGACTCATTTTGGAATGACGTCATAAAATGTAGCACACTGTGATTCTTTGATTGTTCATTAAGTGTTTACCACGAAAGCGGCAAGGCATATTTTTTGCATACAATTCTGCTTCATTTTAATTTACATTTATTTTTTAATGCAGTTTGGAGAAGTTTCATTTTTTTTTTGTTATTAATAATTATTCAATTATTCTTCGAACTACAAATAAATCGAACAGACGATAAATAATATTAAGTTGTTTGTGAAAGAATATTAAGGAAAGTAGTTGATTTTGGCTTTTAGAAGTTTATGTTATAGCTGGATGCTGTGTTTAGAGATTTTTTTTCTAATGTGTATAAATCTTGTGTAGAAACGGTTGTTGATGATATTTACTGTTAAGAACCTAGTTGTTTCCCTATTAGAATTTCAGTAAATATTTAAGTAACAGGAAAGTAGGCTATTTTAGTTCTTTAAGAACTTCTTGTTTGCATACAATTCTGCTTAGTTTTAATTTACATTTATTTTTTAATGCAGTTTGAAGTAGTTTCATTATTTTTGTTATTAATAAATATTTAATTATTCTTCGAACTACAAATAAATCGAACAGACGATAAATAATATTAAGTTAATTTGTGAAAGAATATTAAGGAAAATAGTTGATTTTTCTTTTAGAAGTTTAAATTATAGCTGGATGCCGTGTTTAGCTATTTCTTTCTAAAGTGTGTAAATCTAGTGTAGAAACGATTGTTGATGATATTTACTGTTATGAACCTAGTTGTTTCCCGATTAGAATTTCAGTAGGTATTTAAGTAACAGGAAAGTAGGCTCTTTTAGTTCTTTAAGAACTTCTTGTTTATGTATGTATTTCTATTTAGTTACTATCAACTTCTGGGCTATCATTCAAAAATTGAAATTTGAATACGTGTTTCGTTACGGACAATACGACTATCAACCCTAAGCATCCACGAAGCTATATCTCATCGTCACACTCAAAGCAATCAACACTGCTCGTTCCAGCCACACTTAAACACCCCCATTTTAAAACAGGGGGGTTTGAAACCGAGTCCCTTCAAAATCCATTATACCTTTTAGTGATTTTGAAGTTTATTCGCATGATATTCCTACGCTTTTTAAATGAGCATTAAATTTTGCGGTTTTGTAAATAATTGAAGTACTTTGAATTAGAATTCTTTTCTGAAATTTTCAATGTATTCTAATTTCCACGCGCTGAATTTTTTGACGTATCACACTTGTCCGTAGCATTTGTAGTTCGTGCTACGAAAGTGGGTGACGGACGGACAGACAGACAGACGGACTGAACGATTATAATACCTTCCGCTTTTTACGTTATAAACGTAGTGTGGAGGCTAAAATCGGGTTCCAAGGGCCTTATGGTGAGACTAATTAAGCAATTTATGTACCATGCAATGTAGCGACTAACGAGAATTACTAAATCTATTATATTTATGGAAAAGCTCTCATATCATTTCTTTTGACTGTTGGCCAAGTTTTTTATCCATCTTACAAGGGCTTAAACATGCAATTTACTTCCACTTGAACATTTCAGGTATTTTAGACTAAAAAAGAACTTTACTATGTTTTTATGTGACAATTTACATAAATTGTATTTTTCCATATATCCCAAGATTTCCAATGTTTCTGTCTATTTACCATAAACATTTGATTTTCCACAAACATTCAAGAATTAAATTTCGAATACGTTTCATTATGAACACTATGACTGTCAACGAAGACTATCTCCACACTTAAAACAATCAAAACTGCGCGTTCCAGCCACACTTAAACATCCCCCTTTTAAAACAGAGGGGTTTGAGTCCGAATCCCTTCAAAATCCATTACCCCTTTTAGTGATTTAAGGGTCGGATTTAAAGGAGGCCTAATGGCTGGAATAAGTAAGTAAATTTAATATGGAGATGTATAGACTGACAAGAAATATTAAATCTTTTATAACTATCCTTGAACTCTCATATCCTTTCCTTTGACGCTAGCTCAGCTTTTATCTATTTTACCAAGACTCAAATAACCGATATACTGGAATATTTCAGGTATTTTGGCCAAAAAATACATTTATTTTGTTTTTATCTGTGCATTTACTTAAACTGTAATTTTCCTTAGAGCTTATTATTTTCAAAATACGGTCGCGCGATACTTCAGTCACCTAAAATTTGGGTAAATACCTAAAGCTTAGGTAATTTAAAAATCGGATTCAAAGGACCTTATAGAGATACTAAGTAAGCAATATAACATGCAAATGTAGCTACCGACGAGAAATACAAGATTTTTTAGAGTTATCCTTAAGCTTTCATATCGTTTCTTCAACGTTAGCTCAGCTTTTTATCTATCTTACAATTTCTTAAACAAACGATTTTTTTATAACTTTTCAGATATTTTGTCCAAAAAGTACTTTATTTTTTATATTTGTGCGTTTACTTAAATTGTATTTTTCCACAGATTTCATGATTCTCAATTTACTTGTTTTTGTCAATTTATCATAAAATTTTTATTCTGTGCACTAGCATTCAAAGAATTGTAATTTGAATACTTTTCGTTACGAACAATATGGCTGTCAACACTAAACATCCACCAAGCTATATCCACACTTAAAACAATCAACACTGCCACACTTAAATACCCCCCATTTTAAAACAGAGGGGGTTTGAAACCGAATCCCTTCAAAATCCATTACCCCTTTTAGTGATTTAAGCGTCGGATTTAAAAGGGCCTTATGGCTGGAATAAGTTACCCCAATGTTTCCTGTTCCGCCCTCAGCACTGATCCACGCAAATGCAAATTTGGTCCGGCTTCGGAGTGTTGGAGTTAAAACTTGGGGGTATAAATTGAGTTTGGGAAGCTGCGTTGAACAAAGATTTAGAATGAGTTGAAAGGATACATCTGTGAGTTGAAAGATCGGTTGGGTAGATGAGAAAGATTTGATGTAATAAAGAAAAGTTGCTATCTTCGACGATGGCTCCGTTTGTGTAGGAGCCGAAATTCAATTTTTAAGCTATTTTTATGTTTCTAGTTCAATAATAAACATGCTAAATCTAAGTGTATGTATACTTTAGATAAAAAAAAAATTGGGAGCCATATTTGGACCCATCAGAGAGGGTGATGTTTTTAGGAGGCGATACAATTATGATGAGGTAGACTATTTGGATAGAAATACATTATTAATATCATAAAGGCAAAGAGAATTCAATGGTTGGGACATATGGAAAGAATTGGAGATGACAGAAAGACAGAGAGAATTTTCAAGATACACTGTCAAGGAGAAAGAGGAAGACCAACTTCGGGTAAAGTGGAGAAGGAACTAAATGCAATATATATAAAGATCAAAAATTGGAAAGCTAAGGCGAGAGAAAAAAAGCCATGGTTCAACACGGACTGTACCCTGGAAGGCACTGTGCCCCCAGGTAGTTAGTTATACATAAAATATTTTCTAAAAAAAAAGCCATGGGCATTCCAGCTCTAAAAAAGCGAAAGCATTGCTTGTAATTGTTTGATATAATATTTACATTTTCTCGTGTGTTAGAAAACACGCTTATTGCCAAATACTCTTGGGTAGTTCAAGCTAGATGTTTATTTAACCAAACCAAATAAAGAGATAACATTTGTAATTCAATAAGTAGTATTATCCCTGTACCAGTTATATCTAACCACAACAGAAAGTGCGGGCCGTGGGGAGCCTAGTGGGGGATCGGAAGGTCCCACGACCGAGTCTCGACACCTCTGAAGATCCACCGAGTATATGCGGAGTACGTGCTCGTTAAATCTGTTGGGTCCGAAAGTCCTGTGGTCGGTCATTGCGCAGTTTACCACGGGTACAGGTCCCTGGGGACTATTTTCCTCCCCTTCAGACATGTCTAAATTGTGGAGGTGGCGATAGATGGCAGTATCTGTCTTGTATGTGTGTGTATGTCGTGTCCGTCCTTCTTGACGAAGGTTTATCATAGAGAAAGGAAAGATACTCCTTCTCCACCTCCTTCCTAACTCTATGAGGTTTACAAGCGGGTCTTTGTGACCTAGCACACAAGCCTGAAAATATATGTTTACCAACCCACCAACAGAAAGTGCGTTTAATTAGTTGGCTACTTTTATAATTACGATTCTTAATTAATATTTTGCACATTTATCAAGTATAATTTTGAATACTTGATTCGCGGCAATATTGTTGAGAGAAAAACACACTTAGTTTTGCGCCTGACACACGTGACTTGGGCATTGATGCTGACTACCTTTTCTGGTTCGCCAATACTCCTTCTATTTTTTTAAGAAGTCTTTGTCATTAAAGTGTAGCGCTTTTCTTGTGAAGTAAGCTATGAGAGAGAAGGATAAAGGCTTTATTTGGATTACATGAAACGTTTTAGGCATTTTTTGTTGTTGGTTTCGTTAAATATATGTCATTGTATTTTATAGGGGAATATTGCAGAGGGGTTCAAGAGTCTACAGTGCTTTTCGAAATGCATTAAGAATCAATCCAATGCAGTATGAATGCTGACGTTTATCTTTGAACGGTGCTTTACATAAAATGCTTTCTTTATTTATTGAAAGTAAATGCGCGCTTTTATGTGGCACTAAAAACGAATATCAAGTCACGCCACACACGTGTCATTAAAATCGGGCGAACGAACGCAAGTCGTATTATTATAAAGCCTTCTATAAGTTTTCAGATAAATTCCACTAAGTAAGATATCTATAAATTACCAGAGGAAAAAACATTTACAGAAAAACAATGGTATTTTTTCTGAAAAGTTTTTTTTTTCTCTCAAAGTATGTTGTTCAAAGTTAAAAAAGATTTTTCTGTTTTTAACCTGTTTTTGTAGAGTTCGACCTTCTGTTTTGTAAAGAGTAATCGACTGCAACCGAACAAGCATTTTAACTGTTAATTGAAATTCTCTATTGCGCCGAAATTGGATATTTGGGAGAGCGTTGGACTGAATGTCTAAAGGTCTGTGGTTCGAGCGTGGTTTGGCAGTTTATTGTTCATCGGTAGTATTGTGGTCAGCTTCCCCGCATGTCCATGGGGGACCGGGAGTTCTATTTCTGGCCGGGGTAGATAGAATTTAGTTTTCTTTACATTTTCTCCGTAAAACACAGCTTTTGAGTTAAAATTAAATATTGTTCGTATAAAATAAATTTATTTTCTCGATAAATAAAACGGAAAATAAACTTATTTTCTCGATAAAAAAAAACGGTATTTTTCTGGCACACCAGCTGGTAGTTTTTTTTTTTTGTAAAAATAACAGACATTTATTTTACCGTGCCATTAAAGAAAAACTTAAAATACTATTAATATGTTTTAAGGTTAATTTCTGACTACTGTTGCACTGCATTATAATTTATCAGCATGGGAACAATGAGAAATGAATGTTAAGTGTTTAAAAACAAACCTCAGACATGCCACCTGAAGAAATAAAGTGCATGTTAGATTTGCATATTTAAACAAAAAACTGATTTTGAACTGATTACTCTACCTTCTGCAACAAACTAGCCTTTCTAAATAAAACCAAACAAAAAAAAAACACCCCACGCAATTTATTTATGAAAATTCCCGGACATAAGACATTTAGACTAAGGAGCGCCATCCATTAAAACCCGCTCGCCATATCTACAAAACTAACTAAAAATGGGCAACACGCCCCAAAAAATAAGTATAAATTTCCGAGAAATTTACGATAAGATTTCCCATTTCACACATTGCTAAGTCTAACAAGGGGTCACGTCCGTAGCACCATTTCCAATCACGCTTTTTCTTCCGACAGTTAATTAAGAGAAGAATCGCTTATGGTAATCTTCCAAAGGGAAAAGGACCCTTTTTTGCATGGAGTGGTTCGCATGAAATTATTATAAAATCCGTGAGGGACGCTGTTAATGTATGTCCGTCACGATTGGGTTAAGGCTTTACGCGATGGTATCAGTGGTTATTAAGCGTGAACAACATTGAGTTAGGAAGGAGATGGTGGCGCATTGGCGTGAAATACCGTGAAGCCGTCGCCAAGTATTCCTAGTAAGCAGGAAAAACCTGTAGTTCAATGCAAAACAAATCATTTTATTCTTTAAAAAATCTTATTTTTTGTTAAACTAATGTTATAAAATCATAAAATCAACTTTTTATCCAGGCAATCTTGACAACCTACATTTGCTGAATTTCAGTGAAAATTTTATTTATCGATTAGTTTTATACCTACATCAAAACAAACTTACTGTAATCGTAAAGAACATGTTTCCCAAAGAAGACCTAATGAAATATATGTTATTCCTAATTTTAGCAAAGAAATTTTTCGTAAACACTTTTTTTTTATCTAGCTCCACGTTATTATAACAGGTTACCTTTACACATTCAAAATATTGTATCTGTCTCTTCTTTCAAACGTGAAATCTCTAATTTTGTCTGTGAAATCAACGACATTGATACCTTTTAATCTTATTTATTTATGAAGAAATAGTAATACTCCTAGCCTATGTTTGCCGGATGTATTTTGTTTTTATCTTTTCCTTTTACTTTAGTATTTATATATAATTTTTAATTGTATTATCAATCTTCTGCTATGGCCTGTACGGGTTTTGTTTTCCCTTGGCCATCAATGTGTGTTTTGCCTTTGTTTTGTATATGTAGCTTGTAAATCTTAAAATAAAAAAAAAAGTTTCAAAAGCGTTGATTAAAAATCAAACAAGTAGGTTTGTAACAGAACCTGTCACTCAACACGCTTCCACACAACATTTGTGTTGAACAGGAAAAAAGTCGCCAAACACAATATTAATTCTATTATAAACATTTTCACTCTAAATTTGGCTAGTTTCATTTATTCTATTTCGAAAATTCAATAATTATTTCTTCAACAATTATTCAATAATTATTATCATTTGCAAAAATTAATTTATATTTCAAAGAATAAATATGTAACATTCCTCTATGTTGAATAGAATCGAAACATTTCACATCTACGTACAAAGAATCTCTTAGTGAAATATATTTGACGTCATATCAAACGGATTGATGTCGCAAAAACAATTTTTTTTAAATTCATTGTTTGAAAGAATTAAAGTTTCTCGAGTGATTGTTGCGAATGGCAATGTTGATTAATTCTAATAAAATGCTTTTGGTTTATAAATGGCATTACTTTTGTAGTTTTTAAATAATTGAATTTACTTGAATTCGAATTTTTTTCTAAGAATTCCAATGTCTTCTAATTCGTGGCGAATTTTTTTGAGTATCACATTGCCTGTAGCATTTGCAGTCGCTATGAATGTGGTGCGGACGACTGCCTAACATTACTATACCTTCCATTTTACGTTCTAAACGTAGTGGGAAGCTAAACGATTTAATATCATTTTTAAGATTCAAGTAGTGAGGAGCTAAAGACGATTCAAGTTAAATCATGTTAGGTATTAGAGTTCAGTTAACATAGGTGTTTTTTTAATATATAAGTGCTATTAAAACTTAATAAGTGGTAGAAAAAAAATAGGTTACGCCATTAGGTTGCGTTGGGTGCTAGCTCAAGTACCGAATGCCGGCCTCGTCACTTAAACTCTCTTCCAAATAATGTGGTCTGTCGCAAATAGTCCTCGTAAGCTCTAATACGACGGTGATTCAAGAGCAATCCAAACACTTGATTTTCTTGTGCAGTTTCAGACTTTGCAATTTTTGCTTATCCATATTAGCAAAGGTCAGTTTGTTTATCGATTGAAGGTGTTTTTGATTCGACGACTTAACTGTCATTAAAATATCAGTTTTTCTCAGTTAGAAAAACTGATTTAACTAAAGACATTTGATACAAGACCAAGTTAATAAGATGAAATTTTATTATATCAGCATTTTTAAAACTTAATAAGTGGTAGGATTTTTTTAAATTATATTATTTGAACTTAACATTTACGCATACTAATATCATTACATTGGTATCATAATCATATTCAATTTAGTAATTTAATTATATATTTAAATTACTCTTTCGGAACCTATTGAAATTAAAAGATAAAAAAAGCCTAACACTATTTAAATTTAAGGTTAACTATACATTTAAAGAAACATGGTGACAATTTTAAATTGGTATCATACATGATAGAGCAACTATTGATCCCGTGCACTGATTGCTCAGACTACTTTACTATAAATGAAAAATACAGGCAAAATACAACAAAATTACTGCGAGTACGGTGGGGCGCACCTGCTCGTTAAATCTGTATAATTCCAGCTCCTGGCGCCGTGTACAATGTCGCTGTAAGATTGCGTTGGGTGCTAGCTCAAGTGCCTGACTCGTCACTTGCCGCATTTCCAAATAACGAAGCCCTTTGCCAATAACCTTAGTGTGGCTCTATTGCAACGTTTTTTCAGACAAACCTAACAAAAAAATATCTTCCGTAGAATGAATTTGCCATATTTTATTCAGAAAATCAATCACGAAACAAACTTCACGATAACTTAAGGAAATGAAAATATTTTATTGTAAATTTATACCAGTTTTTCTTCTTTTAGAAAAACTTGTCAATATTCAATTCTTTTCATTTTTTTTTTTTCAATTCTTTCAATATTTCATTTATGAAATTTTTTAAACTGAATAAGTGGTAGGAAAGAATACTTAATGATATTATCTAAATTTAACATTCACACCGTAGTAACCATAAATTAATGTCATAGTGTTATTTCAATGTAGTTATTCTATGTATAATGTTGGTGATTTAATATATTGATGAAGCATTTGGGACTCTAGAATTTAACAGCGAAAAACTCGAAACTGTATGGCCCCGTTGGACGCGTAATATTAATTTGTGTTCTAAGTTTCAATAAGTCCGTATGACTCTTTTTGTTTTCCATAGTATATTTTAAAACTTTAAAAAAAAACTATATTAATGCTATATTTTGGCGCATACGCAATGTTTTCGAAAAATCTTTTGACGTCCAACAAGTATTAAAAACTCGTGCATTAAATTTTAAGCTCGTAACTCTTTTAGTTCCATCTGTAGAGTGGTTTCAGTCAAGACAGAATGAAAAATAGACAATCTGATAAACCAATATTTAAAAACCACTTTTTACCGAATCACCAACCTCCAAAACTTGTGAGGCCCGGCTGACCGAGTGGTTTGCATCGCAGACCATTACGCTAGCAGTCTGCGTGCTGTAACGGGTGCGGGTTCGATTCCCGCGTTCGCCCTGGGTGTACTTCCTTTCTCTGTGACAGTAAAACTTCTTTCTATGTCTGTCTTACTTGACGAAGGCTTATAAGCGGGTCTCTGATCAAGCACACAACCCGGAATATATATGTACCTACCCTACCCAAAACTTGTAGAAAACGAAAAATCTCTATTTTTGATATTGTGAATTTTTCAATCCCCCATCGCAATGCTTTCATTACTTTATATTTCAAAAAAGTTAATTGAAAGTAAAAATCCGTTTCCAAATGCTATTCAAAAATAATATAAATAAAAACAAGACAATTTCTTGATAAAAATACAGTGCAAAAACAAAAACTGTTATTGCAATTTTAAACTCAAAATAAAAAATAATCATATCTTCTATTAACCATATTCAGATTCATATACTAAAATCAAGCGTACTTAATATATTAGGTACATATATCAGTAAAGACAAACACAATAAATATATATCCACCCATTCATTCTCCACTTACTATTTGGTTAAATTATTAAAACGGTTGGTATCGCGAAAAACCTCCGGATCTATTGTTATTTCCCCCCATTTAAATACAAATAAATGTAAAAAATTTATCAGGCCCTGTTATTTATGTATTACACACCGTAAAAAGTAATTCCGCCAGAACTACCCCATAAGTTTTCTTTCAGACGGAGACAATACTTTCCTTGAATTCAGGGTCTTAGATGCTGATTTAGGTCGAAGAAATCTTGCGGTTGTGCGATTCGTGGAGGAACAATGGTTTTTATGTTATTTTTGGAGAGTTGTTTATGTTTAGTAGTTGGATTTGTTGAATTTAGATTTTATGTATTTCGATATTCTTCAATTTTAATTATTACTTTCAATTGCCTAATATGGTATATAGGGTAATAAAAAGCATTGCGATTGGGTCGAAAATCCGAATATGGTGTTTTCTATATGTTCTGCAATGCTTTTCTATGCACGAGTTTTAGCTATTTACTTTGTCCTCACTTGCTGCGGCTGTCAGTCAACATATATTATTAAAACAATAGTCTTATTGGCAAAGAATTATATTCTAATCGAATACAACGATGCCATTAACAAATTTCAAAGTAATTTATTTAAGTTTTTTAAACAAGCCATTTTTGCCTTTTTAGCCTTCAAATTAAACTATTTTTACAAAGAACTAACATTCAATAAATATATGCGAAAAAATAATAACAATTGAAACATATTTTTTTTTAAATAAAAAAATGAAAAATTTAACGTTTTTTAAAATGTTCCTCTTACAATTTTAAGAATTTTTTTATGGATTTTTTTACAAAATGTTCCCACAACATCTATTAATAAAAGTTGGTATGGATATTGAGCTATCAGTTAAAAAAGAACAGTTATGTAGCTTTATATATAAAAATGGCCATAAATAATAAGATTTTTTATAAATTTTCAACTTCATCATTTTTTAAAGAATAATCTATTCACACTAGACCTTATCCCATACCAACTTTTGTTAATCGTACATGTCTCAATGTAGGAAAAAAAAATTTGGAGCTCTACATTAATTGAAAAAAAAGCCTTAAGTTTTTAACTATTCAAAAGCTGAAAAAATCAACATAAAATTTCAAAAACCATTTTATCAAACCACTATATCATTTTCAATAAACCTCTACCATTATTGTTTTTTTTGCAATATCCTTACATCACAGAATTCTAGCATGGTTAATTATTTTCCGAGTAGCCCTAAATTTGGGGTAATACGTCCCCTTAATATCAGAAGTTAGATACATTTCAAATTGATTTACATAGAGTTTCCCACTCAAGTACAAGTAGACAAGTTTTATTTACTTGGATTGTTTGTTTGAAAAAGCTCATATTCTTCAGAGTATTACAAAATATGGGGTTCGGCCCTTTCCCGTTCAATGACGTTTTCGTCCAACTCATAACAAGTCTAGACTAGGTTTTTGTAATCATGGGATAAAACGGCGAAAAAAAATTCGTTAAAAATATTTTTTTTAAAACTATACAAAGTTTTCAAAGTTAAAAAATAAGCTCAATTACAAAATTATTTCGTTCTTCAATTGGTCGATATAAACATACTATATCGCAGTTCGGGTAAACAAACGATTTTGGGTTCTTTTGAGTTTATGTTTACACTGTTAAAAATTTCTTACTTGGTTTCAACAAAACAAATGGTCCCTAATAGCTGGTGGCGAAAATATAAAATAATAGTGACGAAATTTTACACCATATTTTTTTAATACAGTGGAACCATTTTTCAAGGTTTGGTTTCCGAATTCTGAAAATGGTTCAACCTTAAACCGAAAAAAATAGTGAAACATTTCACCTCACATTGTTTTTCGAATTTTGAAAAATTTTTAACCCAGAAACGAAAAAAAGTAAAACGTTTCACCACATAGTCGTTGCAGCTACTAGGAACCATATTTTTGGTGAAACCATCAACTAAAAAATTTTTAGCAGTGTAGTCTTGTTTTCTTTCGTTTAAATACAGCCGTTGGCACAACTAAGAACCATTTTTTTGTTGAACAAAAATTGTTCCAAAACTTGGTTTAGAAACCAAATACGAAATTTTAAACAGTGTTAAACACGAAATTTTAAACAGTGTTAAACTTGTTATCTTTAGTTTAAATAACAGGTAACTTTAACTCCCTCATTCTGAACATCCCCAACCCATGGACGCTATATTTCTCCGTAACGGCTCCTACAGACCCTGGAATAGCCATTGGCAGAAACAAGCGGTTTTAACTCAGTCTGAGTTAATTTCCACTCCTTTCCGTGCCGAAAATGCACTTCCCCTATAGGAGTGGATTTCACTCTTTTTTTTAAGAGTGTAACAGGGCCGGGTCTTCCATAAGGCCTGAGCATATGCCCCAAAATCAAAGGGGCCCAAAATTTTAGTGATTTTCATGCTAAACTGAAGAGCTTGGTGGAAGAACATGCTAAGTGTCAAAAAGGTGAAAACGAGAAGTTTTTCCTTAGATACGTTTCCTTAGACCTTAGATACGTTAGAAACCTTACTTAGATAAGGTGAGAATGTACTTAAAGTTTATGTAAAGGGGGTTCTTTTTATCTTTAAAAGAGGGAATAACATGTTCATTGACATAAAAATCTCAATATTTACAAACAATTAGATTTGTAACAGAATCTGTCACTTAACCCGCTTCCACACAACAGTTGTGTTGAACAGGTAAAAAGGCGTCAAACACAGCATTGATATTCTATATTAAACATTTACATGCTAAATTTGGCTAGTTTCATTAATTTTATTTCGAAAATTCAATAATTATTACTTATCGTTTGCAAAAATGAATTTATATTTCACAGAATAAAAAGTAGGTTTGTTACAGAATCTGCCACTTAAACCGCTTCCACAGAATATTTGTGCTCAACAGGAAACAAACTATTTATACACCTCAGAAAGAAATTCGGCAAACAGAGCCTTTAGCTAGTTGTAATTAAACATTTAAACGATAAAATTAATTATTTTTATTAATTTTCTTTCTCAGATTTAATAATTAGACTTTATCGTTTGCTTAATTTGTTTGAAGTTCAAAGAATAATAATGTAATCTTTTTTAATAAATATCTTTGTGTCGTCACAATTTACCATTTACATTTCTTTCGAAAATTCAGTCATTTATCGTTTGTTAAATTAATTTACAGTTCGAAAAATATATAATTAGTGCAATTGATGCTTTAAAAATAAAGGCAAAACTTTGCATATTTTTTATGCCAAGTTAGAATTCTCTCTAATATGCATCTTTCTTCATACATATATAATAAACCATCAAAAGAACTCTATTGTGATATTACAACAATCCAAACTGAATTATATCACATAAATAAATATTATTTCATAAGTGTTTATTTTTATTTTAAATAAAGTTTCTCGTATGTTTAACGAAATGGCAACAGTGAAAATATTGAATAAAAATGGAATTTGCATGTTATTTCAATGTAGATTAAATTTTTAATTATTTAAATTTTAAATAAACTTCTAATTTAAATTGTTTAATAAAATTTGGAATGTAGCCTAATCTGATTTTTTGCTTCAAAATGACGTATCCTACTTGTCTGTAGGACTTGTGGATGGCAACATTGAAAATATGAATAAAAATGGAATTTGCATGTTATTTCAATGTAGATAAAAAATTTAGTTATTTAAATTTTAAATAAACTTCTAATTTAAATTTTTTAATGAAATTTGGAATGTTGCCTAATCTGATTTTTTGCTTCAAAATGACGTATTCCACTTGTCTGTGGAACTTGTGGTTCTTTCTGTGAAAGTGGGTGACGGACAGACAGACGGACGGACAGAACGATTATAAAAACTTTCACTTTTTACGTTATAAACGTAGTGTGGAAGCTAAAAATGTTGGAAGAAGAGACACACAAGCTGTGGTACGCCTGACTGACGCCACAAGATAATTGGAATAAAAACCAGCAACAAACTTGTGAGCAGGGAAGGCTTTTTGCTTGTAGCGAGATGTATGTTCGGGATACTTTTTCTAATATCTAATTATGATATCTTATGTTATGTACTTTATTATTTATTCATCGAAGCAAGATGTACTAGAATATAGAATGTGTTTCTCCATTAAATTGAAATGAAAACAATTATGCCTTGTATTACTCGACTCTTTTCCCTTATTACGCCCACAAAAAAAATGACAGTTTGGGCAGTTGTAGGCTGTTGCACGAGATCTGAAATTCACAAGTTGTTAGTAATTCCCTTCACAGGTAAGAAAAACGCTTTGTAATTATAGTTAATATTCGAGAGTCAGAAATCGGCCAGGTCGATGTAGTAAGCCTACACAAACTCCACTGTAGAATAGCGCCAAATACTTCGCCGAGAGCGTTTGTCTGGGCTTACTGAACAGCGATCGATGGCTTCACTTGGCGAATCAGCTTTTGTAACGGTTTTTGCAAATCAGCATCTCCATCTTCTTCTTAACTCTATAATGATCACGGGCTTCCAGAGGACTCATTTACATCAGTATTATTTGCATGGCCAAACTAAACAGGGGTCAAGTCATTAGGACTATTTCCTTACAGGCTTTGTTTTTACTAAATTATTGATAGAAAGAAGCGTAGCGGGAAATTATCTGATGGTTCAGATTTATGTTGGCTTTATTTATGGCGAAATGCAAAGAATCGAATCCCAGGCGGGTATTTTCAAAGATGGTGGAATAGGTGAGATTAGATGAAAGCATATTGCACAGTAAGAAATCGATAAGCAGTGGACTATATGGTGTGTTTCATAATGTGTTATAATATCAAAGAACTGTGATTATAGTTTTAACGTAGTTTTTTAAATAACTTTTTAGTTCAGATTTTGTAGCCTTTTACTCTAAGAAAAACATTGCGTTGCTTGAAAATGTTAAGCATTTAGCCACAGAAATGACACATAACTTCCCTTAAATGGTTTATGAAAATAGCTGAAGAGCACGGGATACCTATTTGTTAGAAGATAAAATGTCTAGAGGGGATGTAATACAGGTATCCTAACAGCCGTGAAAATTTCTCCGTAGATAAATATCCTTAGATGATGGTATTGGACGTAAATGCACTGTAAAAAACTGTGTTCACCCTTTCAGTCCCAACTTTTTATTTTTTATTCTAAAAACCTACAAATTAGTGAAATAGACTCATTATATATCCAGAATGAAATGGCAAAAAGTAGGGGGAAAAATCTTTATTTTTTAAAACTAAAGTTAAATTTGATTTGGGGTTATAACTTTTGAAATAATTATAACTATAATTTCTTTGAAATTTTATTTGTTAAAAATAGTTAACATTAAATTTTTAAACACTTATAAATGCAATCATGAAGAATTTAAGGCCAATTTTTTTAATAAAATTGTTTCAGAATGAATTTCATTTGTACCATATTTTTTATATTTTCATTTTACTATAACAAACATTTAATTCTTCAAAAGACAAGATTCTTCGATCTAACGATACAAAAAGAAATTATTACTATATGGACAAATGTATGGAAAAATTAAAAAAATATATATATTTGAAATAAGTGCAAGTTTCATGATTTCACTTTAAACAGTTTTTTTTGTAAAAATATGCTGTTTAAATTTTTAAAAAAATATGTTTTTAACCAAGCAAAGAGAACTGGACTGCAACCAAACAATCATTTTAACACTTTCAGTCCCTATGAGCAATTTATCATCATCATTTTAGAATTTTTTTTCTGATCGTCTATAGCCATTTATGATATCAAAAAGCACATCATTCGATTCTTTAAACTTGTTTTTATTAGAATGTTTTTTTATTTATCCCAATTGATGTGAAACCTATTATTATTTTTATTTATGATCAGAAAAAATGCTAAAATGGTGATGCCAAATGGCATCATTGGGACTGAAAGGGTTAACTGTTTGTTGATACTCATTTTTTCGTAGAGCTGTAGTTAATAAGAGCTTACAACAATACTTCAAATCATTTTTGGAGAAACTGCATTAGATTATAACACTCAATTATTCAAATAATTGAGTGTTATAAATGGTTTTAATTTTAATTATTTCACCAAATTACAACTGCTCTTGAAATTATGTTTTAAATTATGTATTTAAAATCCTTTTTTTATGTTAAATAATTTTATACATCCGTAAACGGTGAAATTTTTTATCTATCCTTTTTCGGGGCACAAGCATACTGCTTACTTTTAATCCACATTAATATGTATTTAAATAATATTAAACTTGGTGGTGTAAAATGATCCTGCTAAGGTCATAAAGAATAATAAACAACAACTTTTGAAATAATCATTTTAATGTTTGAAATTACATCTCATAGCAAATGAAAAATGACAAAGACCTAATACCAAGTAGCAGTAAAAATATGTATAAAACCAAGCCAAAATCATTATTTTATTCCGTATGTAATACCTAAATTTGAGTACAACTTTTTTTCAGACTCTCTGTACATAGCATTTGATGAGTGAGACTCCCCTATACAATATTTGACATCAAAAGAAAAATCGAAAGTAATTCCTCCCAGAAAATCGCCCCCTATATGAAAATAAAGCCACAGAACAACATACGCAATCCTTTTTACAAAGGTCCCTTGAAAGAAAGTGCTTTCTGAAGATAACCATTCTGTCTTATCTTCTGGGTTTTATAGTTACCAAAAGACCGCACTGCCGAAAAAAACGACATTTTTTTTTTTTACCTCCTCTTTGTGTCTTTTAGGTCTTGGAATGGAGATGGGAATAAGGTAGAGATGATGGATAGTCGATAACTAATGGAAAAATAGTTTGCCAAGTGAAGACATTGGTCGATTGCATGATAGGCCCAAAGAAGAGTTTGGCTAAAGATTTGGCGCTACTTTATATGAAAGGATTCACGAAGGAAACAACGTAGATTACTGTCGCAAATAGTATATTGGTTGGTACAAATTTTACATGTTTCGGTGAGCCTAAAAATTGCTCGCCTTCTTCAGAAAATACACACCAAAAACTGGTAGTGATAGTTGACTGGTGCTTGATAGTTTGCTTTTTACTGAACAACTGCGAACTCAATTAATAAGGCATGATAATCTTTCTGTGATGTTACACTATCCGTCTGGTTCGGGATGTCGGTTGTTCCGAAAGAGAGGAACGGGACCTGATCGGAACCTGAAAAGTATAGTCTGCCGTGCGCGAATAGGCAATTTTTCTTCAGACCGTGACGTCATAGAGAGCGTATATGGTTTTAAAGTTGAATTGCTGAACTAACTAGTATTATATTTAAATCGCCTTCATGAAACATGCGCGATACCTCAACTGGCACCAAACGCAAACTTGGGTACATACTATGAAATTAATAAATCATAATTTAAATTAAAAATATGGAAGGGAAATAACATAACAGTTTCAAATCTCGTTTTAACACGAGGTACACTTGCAAAAATTGTGGTTTTGAGTTGCACATACTATTTTTGAGGGATAAAACTAGATGTTTAGTTTTGAAATCGTGCTTTCTTTGGGCTTATTACACCGATTTGGCGACATTCATCCATCTTGATTTTTTTTCACGTCAAGCATCTCAATCTTATTCCTACCTTTAGGAGGTCTTGGCCTTCTGAAACATTTTTTCTTTCGACAAAGAGAAGAAAAAAAGAGAACGCGTGTTTAGCTATTGGTCGCATTAAACGCTTTTGTCGGTCCTCTAGCCCTGGGCTTAAAAAGCATCAGGGCTTGAAACGATAACCCCGAGATAAGACCGCGTCAAATGACGGTGTTGGGGTAAGTAAAAGTGCGTCCATGTTTGGTCATAAATCGTTGGATTGATACCGCCGTTAATTGAGTATTATTGTTGAAGTTGCAGTAATCATTTCCTAGTGTAGTTGCCTTTTTTGAGCTAGTTTCTTCTTCTAATGGGAATGAATAAAAACAAGTAGGTTTTGTAACAGATTATAAAAAAAGCGCCAAACACAACATTCAATTCTGCGTTAACATTTATGCGCTAAACTTAAAGCTAGTTTAACTTATTTTATTTCAAAAATACAATGATTGATCATTTATCAAAGCACGCATTTTGTGTATAAGCCATAGATATCATAGTTAAAGTACTAGATTGGCAGATCACGTGACCTCCAATGCTAACGACGGGACGCGCATGGAGGCCAAATAAGAGGGCAAAATGGCCAGTGTTGCTGCCACTTTAAGGAGAAAATTACTACGAAAAAATACCATTTAATTCCAAAAAATATCGTAAAAATACTAGCTGCATTTTGGAATTTTTTTAGTGACTTGAAATGCTTTTCTAGTATTTTTTTGGTAATTTTAGAATTAAATGGTATTTTTCCGATGATGCCGTAGCATTTTTCTCCTGAAAGTGGTGACAACACTGGCCATTCCGCCCTCTTATTTTAGCCTCCATGCGCGTCGTGTCGTTAGCATTGGAGGTCACGTGATCTGCCAATATAATACTTTAACTATGATATCTATGGTAGAAGCTGTCTAATGGACATATTATGTTACAAACACCTTTGTATTTTAAATTAAGTTTCTTGTTATATGTCTCGTTGTCTCTTTGTAGCAGTGATGATTTAAAAGATTGGGGGTTTTTCACGTCGTTGATGGCAACAGCTCCAACGGTTTTGGTTTTCATTTGTTGTATGGAATCACTTTTGTTTTGGAATTCGAAAATGAGTTTTCTAAGAATATTTTACTTATTAAATTTTTTAAATACCAACTTCTTGCCTTCTTGTTGGTTGTTCAAAACATTTGCCAAAGAAAACTTGCATAGAAAGAAAGATTTATTTTTATCTATGGCGGTCATTTTGAGATTGAAACCGAAGAAAACCAATGAAATCACAGTACTTAGAAAAATGAAAACGAGAGTTGCATCATAAGGAACATTCCTTTGGAAAATGGCCTTCTCATGCTTTTTAAAAGAGTTTGTAATTTTGCAGTTATTTATTTTTAATAAATTAAAATACAATTCGATTGTTTTCTGAGATTTTCAATGACCATTGGATTGCGCTAAATATTTTAACGTATCACACTTGTCTGTAGCAGAAAGTTTGGGCTATGAAAGTGGGTGGCGGACAAACAAACGAACACAGCCACCACTCAAAAGTTTCCACATGTTACGTTATAAACGTAATGTGGAAGCTAGAAGGAAAAGTAGCTTTTTGGCATGCTTGAGGTTTCTGTCCGTTCGTATGTCTGTATCCCTTTTAAATACCGCTTTAATCACTCGTTTTGATAATTTTTCTCGTTTGAAAGGTACGATACCATGGAAGGAAATTTCTTTTTTTATCTGTTCGCTCGTGTTCTCTCTCCTTCAACTACTGTCCTGACTTTTGTCTTTTTTGATAGTTGTTACATGAGATAACTACAGGGTGTCCAGAAAAGGACTCCCTGTTTTCAAAAATTAATAAAAAAAGAAATGGATATAGATATTGACACAATTCTTGCAGAAAACGAATGAGTCATGTCTGGAATTTGATATGGAACACTTTATTATGTTAGTTATGTTTTTTACGTTATTATGTTATTACACTTTATTATGTTCAATTTAACCGACAGATGGCGCGGCATTATGAAAGAACTGGGCATGCGTATATACCGAAAAGAAGGACACGTGGTCAGAAATGTTCAGTAGCTTTCAGTTCAGGGAAAGCAGCAATAGTTATTGCGTGGAATCAAACACATGGTATTGCAGCGCCATCTGTCGGTTAAATTGAACACATTAAAGTATAATAACATATATAATAACGTAATAAACATAACTAACATAATTAAGTGTTCCATATCAAATTCCAGACATGACTCATTCGTTTCTGCAAGAATTGTGTTAATATCTCTATCCATTTCTTTTTTATTATTTTTTGAAAACTGGGTGTCCTTTTCTGGACACCCTGTATATTTAATACTTTTTATCCAAAGGTTTCAACTTTCGTCTCTTTGTCCATTTAATTATCTTATAATTTCCTTATCTCTTTCATGATCAGTGGTATCTTTGTATGATTCTAGTCTATTCTTATCAGCTTGGGAGAAAGACAGAAAACACGACAAAACATATAAACAGTACAGGGGAAGGACCCCTTCATTGCATAAGATTCATTCTAGGAAAGTTATTTGAGTATCATTATTTTATTTATTGAACTTAAATCTTTTGTGTTTTTTGTTTTGTTTCAGAATTTAATTTTGTTTTCCGATTGAATTTTGGCATGGCGGCTTTTGGCGAAGTTAAAAATTTAACGTAGGGTAGCTATTCGCATCCGGTTGTATAGGTTGGGGTTAGTTAGAATAGCGTCGCACTAGAGCTATACAACTGATATTGGCCACTGGCGTCTTAAATTATCACCACAGTCATGTGACAAGACGCCTGAGTAGGCACCCAATACAGCTTTTAAGGGCGCCTTCGTACGCATCGTCGGGACCTTTGAAAAATATTTAAAGTGCACTCCCACCACATGGGGTATTATCCGTCGGACATTTTTGGCTGCATTTGCCGTTTATAGGTCGGCAGTTATTTTGAAGATGCCCGGACCTGAATCTGGGACCTATTGCAAGCGAAGCGAACGCCTTTACCGACTGGGCTCCCCAGCCCTATCGAGTGGTCGAATATGAAGTGGAATGTTTACCACATTTGGTGTATTTACGGGTGTGGGAGGGTAAAAAGAAACTGGTCAATATATCACATCTATTCTGGCAATTTAAACAGGGCCTATGGGAAAGCCCTCTAACTTCTAGAAGGGCCTGAATATAATCGGATTTCTTTTTTTTTTAATTAATGCTGATATTAGAATGGGAGGAAATTATAATATACCGATGGAGTGCTGACTAGTGGAGAAGGGATCAATTTGTATAAAATAAATGTTTACATAAAAAAAGCAATCACCGTTATTAAGGGTACACCCGTGCAACGCCGGGTTTATAAAGCTAGTATACTTATAAAAGTAAATTTTGCAAGGAATTTTGAAAAAAAAAATGCATTTAACATTTGAATAGAAGCCCGCTAAATTAGTGGAATTTGAGGTTTGGAGCGGTAAAAATGCGCTTTTAAATTAATCGAAATATATATTGCATGAATGCATATATTTTAGAATAAAAAGTTATAATTAAGAAAAAATGTAAAATGAAGTCGTGAAGTGAATTTTTACAAAGGTTCAAGTAAGTGAACCTCTGGAACAAGAGGTTAAAACTACTAAAAGTGGCCAAAAATGGCAGCTACCAATCACCCAACCCATCGCTCGCCAACAGATACTTTGAAGCAGGTTAAACAGAAGAGGGGAAAATCCAAAGGGAATTCCCTTATCGGAATTCCCTCTACTGCCTGTGATTTATCCCTTCTTTAGCAGAGGAGATGCTACCAGATTGGACGCACAGAAGAGGGTTAGAGAAATACCGAGAAGCTTGGCGATAAAAGAAAGTGAAACGTTCAGTAAACCGCCAAATCGATTTGAGTTGAAATATCGTCGCACTAGAGCTACACGAAGGTTATTGACGATAATTTTGAAAAACAGTCAAGTGACGAACCGACACATGAGTAGGCACCCTTTTATTTATTAGGATCGACATCTTACGCAGCGTCGGTACTTTGGTTAGGTTAGTTTGAATTATCGTCGCACTAGAGCTACACAAGGGCTATTGGCGACGGGCGTCGTATTTTAGAACCACAGTCAAGTAATGAGCCGACACCTGAGTAGGCACCCAACACAACCGTTAAGGGCGACATCGTACGCAGCGTTAGGACTTTGAAGGATATTTAACGTGCACTCCCGCCACACGGGGTATTATTCGTAGGACATTTTTGGCTGCACGGTCCGTTTATATTTTGGCGGTTATTTTGGTGATGCCAAGACCGAAGCCTAGGATCTTTCGCATGCGAGGAGAACGCCTTAACCGACTGGGCTCCCCAGCAACCAAAAGAAAGTGAAACGTTAAAAAAAATGCTAAGTAGATTTAATTTGAGCCAGGGTTTCCTAAGCACCGTAATCATAGCGGCTTTCACGATCACTTTGGGAAATTCGCTATAAATACGCTATAGCTATACGCTAGTATTTATTCGACGTAATGTTAGTGTTACTGTCGATAACGATCGTTACCTTAGGAAACCTTAGTTTAGGCACCAAAACTTAAGGGTATAATAGCGTAACAGATCTCTATACAATTCCAATGAGGAAACTTTGGCTCCTGTTTTCAACTAAAGTATATGACATGTACTCAGGAAAACATACCAAAAAATACAGAAGAGATTTTTTTTTGCCATTAAAATAATTAGTAAGTATAATTTTACGCTTGTTTGGTTATTGAGAAAGCGATTGCGGCTTCATTTGGCAAAACGGATTCTTCAATATGTATGAACCAGACAGCCTCTTCATATTATTCTTACCTTCATAGCATGCAAGCTCCAACTGACGTAGGAAAAAAATCACCCTGGCGTAACAATGTCCTATGTTACGAAGTATTTTTTTTCCATTACAATAGGGAGCAATGTAACTCCCCAATACTCTGCCCATTATATTGTACGAAATCAATTTGGCTATTAGGGATTGATATATTGTCTCTTTTATTTGTTGTGAGAGTGATTTAAGATTTTTCAATTGATTGTTTAAATAATGAAAGATACTTTGCAAAGGGATCTCGTAGTATCTTTCGATTGATTATTTAGGCAAAGGAAACTTTACAGCGGCATTTCAATAAAATGTTCAAGACTTTTGCTTATAAATTAAATCTTAAGATTTACCCTTTTCTAGAAACATTCAGAATTATAAGCTCCCATTAAACGTTCCAATAAATACCAATAATTCTTATAAAAGTTTCGAACAACTATGAAAAGCTCATTGTTAAAAATAGATTCATACTTTTGGGAACTTTATAGGCAAATAACGTCTTCAATACATTGTTCTCAAATTTGAGAATATTTATGTTCCAATTTTTGAGAACAATTGAAAGAAATATCTCGGGCTCGAACTCATACCAGTAGCGGGTGAGTATTTTGGTTATTTGAAAATGTTGAATTTTAAGATCAGTATCTCAAAATTTGAATGTACTTGCTTTTTTTGCTATTTTTCTCACAATAAAATAACAACATCCAAATATTCAATAGTGCTCAAATTTAAGATTTCAACTTATTTACTTTTGAAAATAGTGATTAAGTGAGAACATCTTAATGCTGTTTTTTTTGTGTGAGAAAGTTTTGCTTTCACAGTACAAGTGGTTGTACTTTTCCATTGCCTTGAAATAGTTGTGTTGCAATTATGCAGGAGTTTATACCTTCAATTTATAGATTTTGGTGAAGGTCTCAATTTCAGACGATTCAAAAGGCTTCAGTTGTCCTTCTAAGAGACTACTATAATTAATTTCATAATATTTTTAATGACATGAACAATGCAGTTGCAGAGGTGTAATGGAATTCACTTTAGGTATCACAAGCACTACCACACACGTAGCACTTGTTTGAAAATTGTTGAATATATACCTTGAATATATATATACCTTTATAACTTTTTACATATTTTATATGTTCACGCAAAATTACTGGTAGTTATATAATTATAATTTTATTAAATTTGTATTAATGCTACTAAATTCATTTATTTTTAAATTTTGATTATTCATCAGTTTCGGACATTAGATACTATGTTTTACCCCTTTTCTTTTGTCTATCACTTCCTTTAAATTTTAACACGTATTAATGATTAATATTTATAAGAACTTCTGCGAGCATTACAGTTAACGGACTATAGGTTATTTCAGAACTCTTCTTGTTTTCTGGAGATTATGTTTGAAGTAACAGTTATATTGAAATTAAAATCAGTACAAACTTTTAAAAAGTTTTCGAGTATAATAAGGATTTTTCGCTTACCTCTTAGTGTATATACTTTAAATGATCAAGAAATCGACTTTCAGTGGTTTGACACACTTTTAGTATCACAAGCCTGTCAGTTGTGTGGATTTGTTTACCGTGTTCAAGGACAGTTAAATAGGCTCGTGTGTCTTTAAAATTGCATCCGCTAGTTCCAATACATCTGAGCTGTAGAGGAACTCTCGAAGCAAATCGCACTATACCTAGTTGAAAAATATGTGGGGCAAGAGCTGGGCATTCGAGAATGGCATCCGTACAGTTCTTGCAGGTCATATAAGTTCTCGTCTGTAAGATGAATTTCTATCCCTTAAAAGTGATTTCTTCTAAGCGTTGTTGATGTTGTGAGCAATCTAAGCCAGTGATGAGGCTCTTCTTAAACTGTCCATGGAAAAATTGTCAGAACCTCGGAAAGTGAAAGTTAGTGAAGTTTTTAAATTATAAATACATTTTTCATAAATCATTAGTGGATGTATAATATTTATATTTTGTTACATTACAAAAAAAAATACTTGGGTCTGAAGTATCTTTTTACAAAGTCTATTCTTATAAAGCATTAAAGCATCTTCTTACGCAACAAAGTTGACCCATTAAACGATGCGATATAAATTTAACTTTAGACATTTTATTCAACATGCATCCTTTTTTTATACTTAAATACAAGACCTTGTAATAACTTTAGAAGAAGTAACCAGAAAAGTACTCCAACATAATTTTGTACCATTGCAAATTTCACAGAAATTGGTCTAGCAAGGAATAAAAAAAGAGGGTCGAGATATTTAACACTACTAAGTGCAATTACAATGACTAGATATTTGATCTAAGTAAACAACGTCGTGATTAAGTTTAAAAAAAATATTTAAAAAATCATTATTCTGGTGAACGCATGACGGATCGTTATCAGCCTAAAGGCTTCTTAATTGCCTGGGCGTTGAAAGAGAGTTCGTAACTCGCCAAACAAACGAGTTGCCATGATTCTTGTGTTGCATAGTACACGTCGACATTGAGTGACTCTAATCGAACATATAGAAGCAACAATTACGTCAACACACAATAGCCGAGCAATCAATTCCTAAAATCACACACTCATCTATTATCTAGTATCGTAACAAGAAACCTAGCGAAAAAAAACAAAAACATAAAGCGGCAATCATACGAGCTCTCTATACCCCATCAAAAAAGCGCTACCTAGCGGCAATCCCAAGGGCTCTTTGTACCCCGTCGCGTGTCAGAGGCTCAAGTTCCTTTAATTTCATGTGCGTGCCGCAGAAAGACTAAAGGGAATTAATGAAAAGCTTTTATGTCGGTATCGCCTTTCTTGAATGGTCCTGGATCTTACGAAAAGAAGGAACACCCTTTTTGTGGCTTGTGTTAGCCGGGTTTTGTTTTAATTTCAGTTATTTTTTTTATGTGAAGTAATTGGTTTGCGCTTTCGGAGTTGTTTAGTGCGAAAGTTTAATGCATGGAGGTCAGAATGATATGACACGGAAATTTTTTTGACCCGGGATTAAAATGAAGATGTCAGAAAGCTTAACGTATTGAAATATATTTGAGATTGCGTTATCATTGTTAATGATATTTCAAAACGAATTATCTAATTTTAATATTTAACTAGATGTGTGTAATACTACATTACCTTCAATTACCACTCAATAAATGAATACACATATAAAGGTAATTACTTACAGTAAAAAATTTAAAACCTAAACAGTTTTTTAACAGCTCTCCTATGGGTTGTGCGATTTCACGAAACACCTCGAAATGACGTCCAACAGGTACTGGAAACTGTGTACCAAATTTGAAGCCTTATCTCTTTTTGTTTTTCATTCATATCTTTAAAAACAACAAAGTTCTAGTCCTTTGCGCATGCGCGATTTTCTCAAAAACCTTATTAAGACGTTTGACAGGTACTATGAACTCGCGTGTTCCGAATTTGAAGTACATAGTTCTTTTAGTTCGAGCTGTATAGTGGTTTCAGTTTCAGACAGACAAACGGACCAATAGTCAAAACCACCTTTTTAGAATCATCACCCTCCAAAACATATAAAAAAAAACAAGGTCTCCCTTTTGGTTTTTCGAACCCATAGCAATACTTTCATTGCCTTATATTTCGTATTAGATAATTTAAGTTGAAAAAAAGAAACGGAAAAAACCTCGTCGTTGTGGCATCTTTTTGTCGAAGGAATGATTATGACACGATTTTTTTAAAGCCGTAAGTTAGTTATGAGTTTATTTATAAACACTTAAATTTCGTAAAGGGTCGTTTTCATATTGAAATTAATACAAACCTTCAAACAAGATATTTAAATTGTTATTATTTTATTTTTAGTTCTTCTCCGTTTTACATAATAATTAACTAGCTAAGCGTTTATTGGACGCAGTAAAGAAACAAGGCTTCACTTTGCAACCGGTTTTTGACAAGACAGCCTCTCCATCTATTCTGACCTTCGTGCTTTGATGTTAATCTTTTTGTAGGAAAAATGTGATTTAATGGAATACTGATTTAATGTGAATTCCTTTTGTTTGGTGATTATGGTAGGGTAGGGTAAAATGGGTCTTGGGGTAAAATGGGTCACTTTATAAATACATCAATTTCACTTAATATAGAATTTATTTTTCTGAACCAATTTTTGTAATAATATTTTCATAGGTGTTTGAAACATATTTCATAAGAAAAAAGTTTATTTTCATGAATCTGACGACCCAAAAGAATCCTTTTAAGACCAGTAAAATGGGGTGAGCAAGTCAAATGACTTTCTAACTTCTGAAAACAACTAAGAAAACATTTCAATCTTGCACTGTAATTTATTTATATCATAAAAAGTACTTACTAGGCAACACCTCAGGCCAATCAGTTAAGAAAAAAAATAGAGTTTCCTTTTTTATTATTTCAATTTACTTTGGATGGGGTAAAATGGGTCATAGTTAGGCTTAGCTCTTTTGAAGCAACTTTTCGAAAGTTTAAGAACAGATCTTGCTGTGAAGGTCTTTAAAGGTGCAGGGTTGTTTCTTCCTGATAGAAAAGCAGTAGAACACATGATTGTGCAGATTCCAAGAATCTCATCATTGAATGCAGTAAAATTACATGATCCAGTTATTTCTGATGATGCAGCCGTTCTATCTTGTTCAACATTAGCAACATAAAATACAATTGCCACTCTGCTTCTTGTTCAACACCAGCTACGTCGGATACTCTTGCAGCGCTTAGTTAAATTCAAAAAGCCAATATTTTATCTTCTCCATTTAAAGATCTCAAATTGTGCTATCCTGACAACTCTGTCACCTAATCATGTCTAACTAATACACAGTGATAGCCAACTCTAAAAAGAAGAGAAAAGAGTTCGACATAAAGCTGGCGAAGTAATGACGGAAGCAGATGTGATGGAGCTTTTACAGGAAGAAGAACTTCAACGAAGGGTAAAAAACCCGAGAAAATTAAGAATTTGGATTTTCTTTTTCAAAACCTAAACTAAAGAAACCAGAGTCAAAAAGAGAGCTACCTAAACCCAAGATTGTTGACGATAGCCAACAGCTTTTGACTGGGAAATGGGTGGTAGTTGAATACAAAGGAAAAAAGTCTATTAAATAATTTGTTGGTCAAATTACACTTATTGATGAGGATGATTTACCTGTAAAATATGATTAAAAAAATCTAGTATAGGCAATTTTGTGTCTTTCCCGATAGAGGACTGGATATTGTAGAAAAGTAAGATGTTACAATTGTCTTGGAAGAGCCGTTTTGTAACAACCGCAAACAATATTATTTTGAAAACTTAACATTGTAATTATGTATCATTGCATTTATTTTATGTGTTCTTGACCTCCTCTCTTTATTTAGTGTGTATTTCCTAATAAATAGATTATTATATAGTCATCATTTTGCATTATGACCCATTTTACACCATGTGTGTGACTCATTTTATCCCATGGTGGGGTAAAATGGATCACAACTTATTGAATTAAGTTCAATCCTTTTATAATTTAAAAAAAAATACTTAAACTACATAAAAATTTTCTGAAATAATGCAATGTCAAGATGCAACTTAAAAAACCCGAAAAACATTTGGTTTTATGCTAGAGAACTTTAAAAGTGAAAATAGCAAAAATTGACCCATTTTACCCCACCTGACCCTATTTATTTTTGATTAATTAAGGAAAGTTGGCACTAAATTTCTAGCCGGTAGAAAACATTAATCAAGAAATAGTCCAATTTGTAAAACGGTAGAACCCACGGCATTAACAGGGTTAAACCCCAAATTGTAACACGTTTTATTTCTTCCAAGTTCTTCAATTATATATTAAAAATCATAGTTAAGACTGTTCTGAATAATAGTTAACCCATTAAGAACGATTTTGTGAGCGCCATTTACATCTTCATTGCCGAATAAAAAGGTTAAATTTAAGTTTTTTAAATGTAACTTAAATATTTTAAATGTTTCATGTAACTTAATTGGTCCTTTATAAATTGTTAAAACAATGGTTTTCATTTGTCTTATATCTTGTTTAATTAGGTAAACTTACGATCTTTCTTTCTGTAAACTTACGAACTTACAAATTTTCTTGTCAACCGTCGATAATGAATTAAGACCGCATCTTGAGAACAACTAGATAAATAATTATGCCTTGGGTTGGTAAAGTGTAGTTTCTATAACAATAAACTAGACCGTTTTTGTGCTGAAATAATCATAATAATCAATTAATCATTTAATTATTTTTTTGCTTAGTTTATTTTTTTTTTAAATCATCAAACATTTTTGAAAAAGGTTGGAGATCGTTTTGAAGTTAGCATGAGGGCGATCTTAGCTGATGTATAAAATCTCCCCAGTAAGATAGCAACCAATCCAACTGCTCAATGGTTTTATCTAACACAAACTTTGTTTGAAAGCAAGCTATTTTTTTCTCTTGTGAGGTTAATATTGAAAAAACCTTGATTTTCTTTTGCTCTAACTTTTTTTTATGGTTACGTGAAGAATTTGAGTAAATGTATCTTCCAGAGACATAGGTAGCTTCTTGCATACATAGTTGGCCCCTAGATATATTTGATGGCATACATGCTTAATCAAGTGTACTTGGCTAAGCAATATAAGCTATAATTTTGATACAGCCAGCAGCAAAACACTGTGGTGACACCAAACAAAGTGTTAGTTAAAAAAGCCTGTTCATTCTGTTTTCCTTTAAGGTCTTGATATATGCTCAGATTCTGGAGAGCCCAGTTGGTAAGGCGTTTGCAATGCATGAGAAAGATCACAGGTTCGAGAACGGGCATTACCAAAATAACTACCGATCAATAATCCTTTAAAACCGGCCGTCAGATGGCGCTGATTTAAGTTTATGAGACTAAATTTTAGAATTTTATCGAAAAAATGCCTTAAACAGCATCAATTTCAGTAACTCCTTACAATCAAAGTCATTTTTTATACAAATAACGAATGGTACAAGTCAGCTGCTTCGGTATTGTTATTTTTTAAAAGCTTGAACATTCTCTTTTATACCCGCACGATCGTGATAGCTTAGTCTTAAAAGGATAAACGTCCATGAGTCCAGCCTTTTCGAACTAAAGCTCAGAAATTATACTATGATATTTTTTTTCAGATTGCAAGGCAGTATGTGAAAATCATTATTATTTATCTTGCTCTCTAAATGGGAAATACTTAATTACTTTTAAAATATACACTACTTACGAGGTTACATTACTTTTTCCTAAAAATTACGAAAACATTCGTTTATCAATACTACACAATCCGAATAAATCAGACCGTGCTTTGTAGAACCGATGAAGCAGAACTAAAGATCATCAATATTAATAATTTAAAGTACTATAATATTACTTATTTAATATCAAAAGTGGTAATTTCTTAATACATATTTTTAACTGTTGCACTGAAAAATATTAGTGTACGTGTTAACGTGAGCATTCATCCTTTCCTTTACATAAATAGTTCAAATAAAAACAATTTTACTAGCTCATGTGTGTATTATAACACACACATTCAAAATTAGGAAACCTCTTTTTCAAGTTAAAATGACGATTACAATTTTACGATCCCTTTGCTTGTAAATTAAAATCTTTATAATGACGAAATCGTGAGTTACAAAATATTGTTTTATAATCACTAATGTGAAACTTAGTTCCACTGAACTTTTTCCTTCACTAGTAAACTTTTTTTAATAAGATATTGATCATCAAAAAAATCAATTGCCATTAACCAGCTAATGGCTATTTGTATCGCGCATCAACAGAATAGAGACCGTAAGCCTAGATGTTTGCGCCACCTGCAGGTCAAATGGATAAAAACTCGTGTGAAAACATTGCACTGACTTATGTTTGTTTACTATTAGAGCCATTTCTACAATTATTATTTTTCATATCTTTATAGGGTGTTCTTAAATAAAATATCCGGAAATGAGTAAATACAACTGCTGTGTAGTAGCATGCACGAATACGTACACGAAATCTTTCAAAGATCAGAATTCTAATTTAATATTTTATAGCTTCCCTTATGAACATCGATTTGCTAGATGCAAAAATAAATAAATCGCTGCTGTGAATCATTTATTAAAAATAGTTATTTAAGTAAACAAGTGTGGAAAGTAATCGTTTTTAAAATGAGGGGATTTTATTTCATGAGCCAGTGAAATAATGACACGTGTTTTAAAAAGTTTACTTTTCACAAGTATTACATACAATATTTTTATAATTACGTGAAAAAAATCAAATATCATTAGTTCGAAAATAATTCACGTACATAATGTTTTTAAATAAAGCAGATCGATTAATATCTGGATCAATATACAAAAGTAAACACTTGAATATTGGTTCTGTTTATGATTAAAGATTTTGAAAAAACATTTAAAAGTTCTTAGCTTATAGCAGAGATAGATACAAGAAAAATTTGCGATATCACTATTAACGTGAATATTATAACATAGAAATTTTACTTGAAATGTTGGTATCATCTGAAAAGTGAAAAAAAAAATTAACTGCTTTTGAGTGAAAAAAAAGTATTTTTTTTCACTATTTCAAAAAGTCTAACTTTTTGCACGCGTCTGATATTAAATTTTTAATGTAAAAGTCCGATTTTTTTTCACGCAGTTATAAAATAGTTATTTATGCAGTCGGATTTTTTTCACGCAATTATAAAACAATATTTAAAAAATAGCTACCGAAATTTCATACAACATGTAATATTTGTTGTTATTGTTCACGTTAATTCTCTGTACAGGGTTGGCCCTTTTTTGACTCCGTTTAAACGTTGCTTAAACTATTACGTCAAAAACTCAATAAAAAAGAGACCAATATAAACATTTACTGTTCAATTAAATGTTTGAAGAAGTGATAAAGAATCTTTATTATTCTAATAATCCACACGATCAAAAACCTACGTGTATGAATGCCATGAATTGTTTACGATTGTCTGTTCAAAACTAACCATTAATGAGTTTGCAGGGTAATAAAGAATTTACTTTTCGTTAAATACTTTTTCGGTAAAAAACACGGGTTTCAGAACACTATGAAATAAATTTTGCATTATAATTTATACTGTAATGGGATTTATTTGCTTTAGGCAATCGTTATTCCGTTTAGCTATACCATAGAATTTGTTAATTTGATACTTTTGAAATTAATAAATTAAATACTAAAAAAATAGAATTTGCATTTCAATTTTTTATTTAGAAGTAAGTTTCCTTATATTTGTCATTCTTATTATTCAGATTGATTGCTTTCGTATAGGATGTGAAATTTTTTTCCAAACAGATTTATAGATTTCACTGTCAGAAATATCAATTTTAACAAAATCACAACGTAAAATACATTCTATCCTGAAAAAATAAGCTTAAAACTAAACAACTTTAAAACTATGAATAAATATTCAGCGTACCAAACATTTAAACAAAAATTTCTTATGGGAAACAGTGTTAACGAAACATTAGAAGCGATTGTTTCCACACAAGTTTTACGGTATTCGCCCACTACGAGCGCATTGTCGTTTTTCTCCCTTACTTTACGGTCTTTATTAGAATTTTTTTTTTTTATCAGCTAGTCTTTGAATTCGGAGAGATCTATTTAGGTTCGATACTACTTTTGTCTTGTCTAAAAGAGATCTAGCAGATATTTTGGGTTCAGTTTGATTCTTTTTTAGCTTAATTTTTTTTTATCGTCAAACGGTATTGTACTCTTTAGCAAGAATCAGACATGATACTGCTATTTCGATGAAGTAATAATATTTCTGAATATCACGTGGCAGACTTACGAATTTAAAATCAATTGTAATATTAAGGTTTTTTTTGTAGATTGCAAAGATATATTTGAAACAAAGAGTTCTATAGTAGGGTAGAGACTGAACCTGGCAACAGCACCATGGACCAACACGGAGAAAATATAGGGTGGCATGTTTACACTTTCGCTTTTGGTTGACATACGTTTTGACATCATGTTTATCTTTAATTTTCGTCATTTATTATAAATACTTGAATAAAAAATGGTGAAAAGTTGTTCAGCCTACAATTGTACGAACAGACACAACGCATTTGATAAACATATAAAGTTTTTCAAGTAAGTTTTGAATTAAAACAAAGTTGTATAGAACGGGATCTCATTTGCACATGACTATATCTTGTATCCCTATTAAATTAAATACTGAATAAAATTTTGAAATATAAATCTTTCACAATCGATTCTTGACGTTTCTCAAACTGTTTTGCATTGATATATTGGGAGAATTAATCCCATTAGGGGAAATTGGATGCTTTGTAAACAAACTTATCAAACAACAAAAGCAATCCGAAAAACGACATGTTTCTTTATAATAATATCGAACACAATTCAGCTTTCATTTAAAATGCATAGAGAAAAGGTCAATAAAATTTACTTTTTCATAATATTAAAATCATAATGAGTGTATGCCTGCAAAACTTAATGCAATGCTTATGGCATGTCACTTGGAAAAAGTCATTTTTTTATGCAATTTGAAAAAAAGTTTTCAAAGAAGTGTATAGGACTATAAATTTTAAGCAATTAAAAACTCATTTTATTTTAGGTAGTTACTATTGGTATCGTGGGGAGGGGGTTAATTTATGGTAGTTGATATTTTATTTTAGATTTTAATGTTGTGCCCATTTTGTTGAAATTATTAGGTTTCCTTCAAATCCTGTTAAGTTAAAAGCATGGGTGAGAAATATAAGAAGAGTTGATAAAAAACACAAGGATTGGATGCCGAACAAGCACAGTTATATTTGCAGTGTACACTTTAAACCTGAATGCATGTATACAGTGAAAGAAGGTAAGCATTAATGTTCTTGTGCAATACATTATTATTTTATAAAAAAAATTTCACTTGATCTTGATCATACACAAGCGATTTAAAATATTTCAGTAGTGCGATGTTTAGATCTGTGAATTTGTGAATCCCAGGTTACAGGATGGCAGTGGAACTGCTGTCAAAAGTGTTTGTGGCTCGGAATCTATGTTTAAGTCCTAGCCATAAGTAGCCTTAGTTTGATTTGCTAGAAAGCTGTAAATACTTGGGGTTTTTTTTAATTCATACTCAATCACATAAAATTGTTTGTGATTCAGAAAGTGATTTAAAATGTCTCAGTAGTTTAATGATTTTTTTTATTTGTGATCGAAGTTTTTTAAGAAACATTATTTTACAAGTGACGCTTTTTGACAAAAATCTGTACGTGATGTGCACCTGGCCGAACACATTTTGGCACACACCAGGTTTCCTATAGTCATTCTTATTTTAATGCAGTCGTTGTTCTTATAATGAATTCTTCATTCTTTAAATGTACGATTTACTAAATATTTTATATTTCCAGGGGGCCGTACACGTCTAAAACCTGATGCTGTGTCTACGGAATTTGATTTTCCAAGCCATTTCATCAAAGTAATAAAGGAACGACAGACGCCTAGAAGAACCAGAAGAGCACCATCACCTCAACAAGTCCCAGCCGTGGATATAAGCATCGACCACAACTATGGCTCAAAGCATGTATCAGAGCTAGATAAAGTAAAGGAGCAGTTGAAAATATCTCAGAAACAAGTTACCAGAAGTAAAATTAAGTTGAAGCAAACCAGGCGAAAATTGACTGCAAGGACTGCTGAAATTGAGAACCTCAAAGATATTCTTTTGGAACTAAAAGATAGAGAAATGTTGAAATGTGAGGAGAAGATGTTTTTGAATTCAATGCTACCAGAAGCAACAACAGAGCTGTTCAGAAATGCTGCAAAAAATGCTAAGCGAACCAATGGGAGAAGCTTCAGCACAGAGGTTAAGTCATTCGTAATGTCACTTTACTTCATGTCGCCTAAGGCGTATGATTTTGTAAGGGAAAAACTCTTTTTGCCTCATAAGTCAACGTTACATGCATGGTTTAAGGCGATTGACGGAGACCCAGGATTTACTGAGGAGGTCTTTAGTTTCTTAAAGAAAATGTCTGAGGATAACAAAACAAGACTTACATGCTCTTTAGCCATGGATGAAATGGCTATAAGAAAAGAAATCATATTTCAAGGTGGAACACAAACTGGTTTTTTTGATTATGGTACAGATTTTAGTGTTGAACTAGAAGCTCCTGCTGAGTGGCATTGTTTGACACCCAATTAGAACTGGCAAATTCGAAAAACATGTTGTTTTTTAATATAAAGGACAATGGTGGCTTAAGCCGACCCTCTAAAAGTGTCTTTCTCGTATGTTTAGCTACTGAGAGAGCAATTCGCTCTGATTATTTTGGTTGTGGGTTTAAAAAAATCAAAAATTCAATATTAAAACTACAATTGTATGTACTGCAAGGACTAATTGAAAAGAACATATTTGAAGATCTTACAGATCACATTCTTTCGTTAGAAATGAACTTGAGGATGGATGACCATATTAATACTTAAAAAAATTAATAATTGAGAAATATGCATCTGTTCGTTTCCACCATGCCACAAAAGTACACACACAAAAACTGTGAGGACCTAATGTAAGGCATAATTTAACTAAACTTATTGTTTTCAAAAATCAATAAACTAAGTATAATAGTAAACTAACATTTTAAATAAGATTTTTTCCAAATATACATAAAATTCATAATTTTAAAATAAATTTTAATGCATAATTAATTGCATAATTTTATTTAATTAATTTAATCGCATAATTTTAAATTTTCTACTTTGTACGTGGCATACCATGGTGTTACAATTATTAAAGTAAAGATTAATTAAAATAATTGAAAATAAGGGTGAACTTTATAATTGTTTTTACTTGAAAATTTTAAATGTCCTTATAATTTTGTCCAGTTTCTTAACAATGTATTTTTTGTTTATTATTTTTATAAACTAAAATTTTGTATTATGTTTTTTATTGTTCTTAAATGATTTATAGCACAAAGAAGTATTTTATAACTGAACACAAAAAAACATTTTCATTTAATTCAGAAATAAATTTTTTCTGTTCAATTTTCAGTTGTCCTTATAATTTTGACCATCACTGTAAAATATTTTATAATCAATCTGAATTCTTGTTGGTTTAAATACTTTATAATTTTAATTAGATCTAGTAATAAGCACTGATAAGTTTAAAGGAAAAATAAATTCAACTGTATGTGTATTCATCATTATTGTTAATTGCTTATTACATTATTAAAATTAATACCATTCCCATGTATTTTTTGAGCTTTTATTAATAAACCACAAATATATGATGTAATTTAAGTTTCAGATAATAAAACTAATCAATCTGAATTCTTGTTGGTTTAAATACTTTATAATTTTAATTAGATCTAGCAATAGGCACTGATAAGTTCAAGGGAAAATAAATTCTACTGTTTGTGTATTCATTATTATTGTTAATTGCTTATTACATTATTAAAATAATTCCATTCCCATGTAGTTTTAGAGCTTTTAATAATAAACCACAAATATATGATGCAATTTAAGTTTCAGATAATAAAACTTCGTTTGTGCAAAGAAATTATTTGAGTTCTGATATACTTCATTGAATACATTTTTTTCTGTGAAATAAATATATTCTCAATACAAAAATAGCACATCCTAATAAGTATCAAAATTTCAAATCAACTGCTGCATTTGGTAAAATTTATAAGCAATTTAAAATATAGTCAGAACACCCTAAATAGCATCGATTCCAATTGGCCTCTAAACCGAAACTAGGTTTTTTGCCACCCTATCCCCCCTTGAACGAGGCTCCGTAGTGAGCCATGGCTGCCGATGGCGGCGGAATACGAGTCGTTCCTCTACCCTACTATAGAACTCTTTGATTTGAAACAATGCTCCAGCAACTATAATCGTGGGTTTAGTTAATATGAGATATTTGTCTCTACCACTTGAGATTTCTTGCAGCCCCTAGACACCTCGTAATTTTGGAACAAATAAAAAGAACTCCTGCAAACAGAAAATATTTTATCATATGTGTCCGCATTTATTATCACTTACCTTTTTTTATTAACTCAATACCTAATTTTCCTCTCAAAAGAGAAAAATAAATATTAACGCCGTTAAAGAAGTTACGGTTGATTGCTTCAAGAATTACGAAAAACAATCCATGTAATTACTTAACAATCCGAATACTACAGACTGTGCTTTAAAAACAACATTTAACATTTAGCATTAGGGATTTAAATTTTAAATATTATATAACTCTTTATTTAAAATCAAAAGTGGTACTTTAAAAATTATTTTTTAAAACTCTTGCATTAAAGAAAATAGCGTAATAATGAACGTGCCTTGTGTTCATCCTTTACTTTGCATGCATAAATTGTTCAAATAAAAATAATTTCCTTATATCATTTGATGTTACGCAAATTCAAAATTAGAAAACTTTTTTTAAAAATTAAAATAACAATAACAATTTTACGATCACTTTGATTGAAGTTTAAATTCTTGTTTTATAGTCACGTGATAGACGCTATGAAATATTGTTTTATAATCACTCATGAAAACTTACTTTTACGGATGTTTTTCCTTCGTGAGCAAAATTTTGTTTTATGAGATATAGGTTAGGAAAAATTAAATTGCCAAAAAACCAGCTAAGGTTATCAAGTCTAAAATAAATCAACATGTCTTCCATATGGTGGTATGGTAGACATGTTGATTTATTTCATTATAAAACATTCAACATGATTCATCAATCCAAGAGTAAAATTCAACAAATATCTCTGTAGAACACAATTATAACTCTTTAAAAGCTGTTCTAGAACATATTGTGAACTCATCTGGTCACCATCTGGAGCACATTTTTTAATAATAAAAGTGTTCTAAATGTATTCCGGATGTGTGTCCCTAGTTTGCAATAATCTGTATATCAAATATTCATAAATTTTTAGGTTGTCTCCTGATGTACAATATATTGCTTAGCAGAAGACCGATTGATGGCAAATTTTAAACTAATTCAACATTCTAGTAAATAACCATTAGTTGAGTCATTACACAATCAAAAAGCGCTGCACTGGCCAAATTTGACAACCCTGACACTCATAAAAAAAAGTCCAACACATTCATTGCTTATTCAACGTGTCCCCCAAGCCGGTATGGTGGTTTATCCTAGCTTATCATGCGAATGGTCCCGTGGGTTCAAATCCCAGATAATTCACGGATATTTGTGTTGTCCTGATGACATGCGAAGAACGTGTTTGTTAAATCTGTGGGTGGTCATAGCGCAGAACCCATGGTGGAGGTTGTATGGAGAAAAATGACCCTTCCATCCAGCGATGTGCCTACATTGAGGAAGCGCACCATCTCAGGGCAGAAGTCAGACTTTCAACCCTCATTGGTGCTCAAAGCCTTGTGTCAATTGTAGTTATGCACCCTTTTGCCTCCCATGATATGCCCTGGAGGCCCACGACATCAACATAAAACAACATCTATTGAAATTTTAAATGCCAACCACTAGTTTATGGACCTTACAGTTTTAAAATACGAAAAATATAATCTGAAACACGGAATACATTACAAAAAAGTTAAAGGTCGTTGTAGTTTGAAAATTTTAAATTTCTCCATTGAAACACCAATAGCCATCCTATATACATAATAGTCCAGATATCGTAAAACAAAATCTACTAAAAATTATCAAAATACCGATAACAAGCTGCCGTTCAAATTTAGCCTTGGTCTAAAAGTTTGGAAATGAGAAAACTCACAATTAATAGTTAACACCAACATCACCAAAATTAAATTCATTTCATAATTATAAATATATATATTGCGATTGCTATAGTTTTCAATGAGACAATTCTATCAAAAGTTAACTTCCTAGCAGCGGTTTTACCATATTCACAGATCTAATGCAAGAAAATAGCCTGCAAATATCGCATTAAAAGTAACACAGTAACATGCAACAACGATTGTTCATTCAGTTACAGTTTTTAAAATAAGAAAAACTATACTAAAACCTAACATGCCAACTCCGATTTTACTATAGTTACAATTCCAAACTACAAAAACCCTTTTCAAAGGTTAGAATGTCAACAGAGAGTCCTGCGATCGTTTTACAATAATAATCCGCGAGGAATTCTTAAGAAAGGGTCCCTTTTCCCGGTATTTAAATAGCAGCCATCCATCCTAGCCTGGCAATTCTCATAGGCTTGGCGATAAATCAGCATCCCACTCACTAAATGGATCCATTTATATTCGCAAAGAGACGTTTGCTGCTAGAACTTACGCATTTCTGCTATGCTGAGTATAGTGGATGTGCGAAAAAATAAGAGTGTTTCGCGTTTCTTCGCATGAAAAGAGTAAAGTGTTGCGTTCTGGGAGGTCTCCGGATGGCATGAGCTTTCAAAAAAGCATTGTGATGTATTTGTTTTGACCTTTTTTTGTATGAGTTCCAGGGTTATTATATTTGGCGAGTGTAGCGCATTTGAATTGTATCTAATGCCTTAACAAATGGTTGTTTGGCTAGAACGTTGCATTACTTTAAACTTAAAATCGTATTATAATAACAAATAAAAACATTGTCGACCAACAGCAGAGGATGTTACCAGTCTCCAATAACTATCAAGACTTTTCTCGAATTCTTCTACTCTCTTCGAGTTTACAACGTAATCTCATAAATATACCACTCATTGATAACTCTATTACAAAAATGTTTTCTTACCGCCTCCCTTTCGAAGAAGGATTTTTTTTTTAAATTACGACAATGTCCGCTGACTCGACTTTCCCATCTGTAAGTCACCTGCTAATCTATATTATGCATCGGAAGACACTTACCAATCTATGAATTTTCGCTACAGAGTACACTGCAACTTCGTGTATACATTCGGAACCCCTTTTTAGCACACTTTTATGAAAATTGTTGTTTGATAAATTTTGTTCCAGTTGCGTTCAGTTGTACAGAACGCAGTTCAAAAAATGTTCTAGAACAGCTTTTAAAGTGTTATTATTGTGTTCTGCTAAAGTATTAGGTGAATTTCACTGTTGGAACACATTGGAACACTTCTAGAGCTCTTGTAGAACACAGTGTTATTGAAAGTTACAAGGATTGAAGATGTTGACAGTGTTTCGAACTAATTTTAGGAGAACCAACTAATATTTTAAACACTTCATAGAATACTTTAACAAATTGCACATTTGATGTTAGTACACTTTTAATCACTCACTTTACCGCGGTTCTAAATTTCGAGACGTATTACGATGTGCTCTCATAGAGGCTAGAAATAGACAGCCGAAAACGTTCAAATAAATAAACAAAGGGCCAAGGACGATAATCGACCGGTTTCTCACTGAGAAGGTTCACTGTTTGTATTACAACCATGCAAAAAAAAACCTCAAAAGTCACAGGGGTCCTCAATTTCACAAGGACAGACGTGCTTTTTAAATCTGTATAGTCCCAAGTCCTGACAGCGTTAACGTACGACGTTCCGCTCGAAGTTTCGAAAGGTTTCGAAAATTCAAAAGATAAAAGATACGTAGTTACGTTGGGAGACATAAAAAATATTTCAGTAAATAATGAAATTATATAATTAAAAGAGAAGGAATACAACAATGAGTTGATTATTCCTCATGCTAAAGCCGTTTACTGAAAACAAAAATATTTTCTTCGTAGAAAATCTCAAAGAAAAAATGCATTGAAACGGCAAATTTTTTGTTTTTAATGATTCCAGCATTTTATTTAATACCTAATGATTATTTAACGATTTGAAAACGAAGCATTTCCTTAAATAATATCATTTATCAATAAATATCATTTACAAAAGTAAATTTTTTCAAACCAGAAAAATTATATATAATCAAGAACAAAACATTTCCCTTGTGATACAATATTCGCTTCCAGCAAATTTAAATCAAAACATCCACATATTTTCTTTCGGAAAAAAACCCTAATCTTTCTAAACAAACTATTGAATCGCTAGGTGGCAATATTTCCCCCAAGAACAAAATGCCAACACGATCAGTTTAGAACCAGTATCAAGAAAAAAAAATTCTAGGCAGGCAAACTTAAATATTCTAGATACCCTTAGGTTTAACAATAAATCCTAAACAAAATCTTAAAGAAATTTCAATCTTTTAAACTTACTCGGTACACACACATACAAAGAAACGTTACAGACAATGGTATAGAATGGCATAGCTGCACGTAAATGTGAAATTTGGCGTGTTTTTTCTGTTTATTTTGGCGAAGCATTTCTAAGTTTTGGTTGATTACTTTATTTTTCTAAGGGGACAGTTGGTCTTCGTTTAAGGTTTTTTTTTATAATTCTTGATTCCGCACAACGTTCATTACGGCTAGGATTTGTTTCAAATTTTTCAATTTAGCTAGTTACAACCAAAAAGTTTTTAAAGTTGTAGACCGGTAGTATGAAATCTGAATAGTAGTCTTGTATCACGTAGTTTAGTTTAGTTTGAATTATCGTCGCACTAGAGCTACACGAGGGCTATTGGCGACGGGCGTCGTATTTCAGAACCACAGTCAAGTGACGAGCCGACACCTGAGTAGGCACCCAACGCAACCATTAAGGGCAACATCGTACGCAGCGTTAGGACTTTGAAGGATTTTTAACGTGCACTCCCTCCACACGGGGTATTATTCGTCGGACATTTTGGCTGCACGGGCCGTTTATAGGTCGGCAGCTATTTTGGCGATGCCCGGACCCGAACCTGGGACCTTCCGCTTGCTAGGCGAATGCCTAACCGACTGGGTTATTCACGTTGAACGGAAAGAAAAAAAACCCAATGAAATCGCAGTATGGAGAGCGTCCCATCATAAGAAACATTCCCATTGCAATTTCGATATTTCTCTTCAATAGGAATGTTTTAGAGGATGTAGCGCTCTTGTTTTCATTTTTCTCTGTACTGCGATTTCATTGGTTGCTTAGGTTTCACTCTCAAAATGACCGTTATAGATGAAAAGGAACTTTTCTTTCTATACAAGCTTTCTTTGACAAATGTTTTGAACATCAACAGCACAGCAAAAAGTTGTAATTTAAAAAATTTAATCGGTAAAATATTTTTAGATAACTCATTTTCGAACACCAAAACTAAATAATTCCAGGCAACAAATGAAAACAAACAGTTGGAGCTGTTGTCATCCACGACGTGAAACAACCCCATTCAAAGATGTTGTTTCAGTATATGCATGTAGCGTCAAATAATTAGCCGACCGTTTGTTTGTGCCTATGGCAAAAGCTATTTCCTGGCAACGGAATATTTGTAAAGAAGCATCTTTGTGTTATTCTAGCCTTTATGGGGGCAATTCTTTAAACCGCGGAATCTTTATTGTTCTAAAAAAACAGCTATTTTTATTATTTTTAGGTATAATGAACCCTATTGTGGGTGCGCCTACGGAAGGATTTTGCTTGAATTCGATATGCATAAGGTTCTAACAAACGAAAACCGAAATTTTGCTTTGTAACACTATATTTAAACTATTTTTTGCTTCTTCAGCTGAAAATTTAATCCTTTTTAAAAGTGTAGTATATGGCACTTAATGTAACTCTGTGATTTAAAATGTTACCTTAATACGTTTCTCATTAGTAGTGTTTAACTTTAATACGTTGTATCAAGCTGCAAGAACTAAAGTTACATGTTATCCCTTCTTATACACTTTAGTAGTTGGTGTGTAATTGGTTTGATATAAAGGATAATATTAGAATATTGTTTAATATTTTCATTAAATTTAAGGTTATATAGAAATAAACAATAAGATTAATGTTTAAATATTGTGAAATTAAAGTTCAAAGGTTGTAATATTGAGGTTTAAGGATGATTGTAATACTTATGTTATTATAATAACACTGTTCAAAGATTAAAAAATAGTCATCAAAGAATATTGTGCAACATAACTGAATTTGTTTTTGTAATTGCCTTAATTAGGCCAAACTAAAACAAATGCAAACAAAGTCATCCTTATTTATTTAATAAAAGAAAAATAGTCCATTCCTAGACGTAATTTTCGATAAATCCAGAGCTAATAAGGAGATTTTTCACACTTGTCTTTCTTATTTAGCTTCTAAACAGTATAATAATCTCACTGTTGATCTACAAATTATACCAATATCACCGTTTTAAAAAAAAAATGCTTTCAATAGAAATTTAATTTAATTTTTGGAATTGTATTGTTTATCTTATAATAACGCTTTTTTCTTATCTCAATGTCATATCCATCTTTTATTATTATTACTTTTTAAAATGTGTCTTGCATATTTATTTTCTCTTATTCATTCGTATGAGATTCCTACAATCCCGAGACTTTGCGTCGTCAACTGTTAGTTTGTGTTGTGTGTCATTCTGATGAAGGTGAGCGTTTTGAGTCTCACCGAAACATGCCAATAGTCTACGTGGTTTACTTTTATAAATCCTCTCATGTAAAATTAGCAAAGTTGAAGATATTTTCTGAATAATCCCCAGATTGTTCTTTATTGAACTTGCTGTTTTGTTAATAAAGAATAATTGAATTGAAAAATATTTATTTTGTGAAATTTATTGAAATATGAAAAAAATTAAATCTAAAAATATCCCATTGCATATTTACTCCTTTTCACCTTAAACAACGTCCTTATGCGAACTTCTTTCGATCCCCATAAAAAATTTAGAAAATCAATTCAAAAACACTGCCTACAAAACCGAATGAAACTTTCAACAGCTCTCGACAACAGGAAACTGCTCTCTAGCAATTCCCAATTGAGCCTACAGGTTCCTACCATTAACGGCTCTAAGCCTCAAGAATAACTTCATATCAGTTTGACAACGATGTGACTGGTATTTTGTTTAAAATTATATTTTATAAAAAAAATATGCCTTGTTTTCTATTGCAAGTGATGTACAACCTCCGCAAAACGGAATATTTCTAATACAAATACAAATACAAAAATTATCGACCAAAAACAGGCCAGTGGCCTAGCAAGGTTGGTCCAAAATATATCTAATTCTTTACTAGTTTCCAATAACTATCGAGATTCATTCTTCTACTCTCTTCGAATACACAACATAATCTGGTAAAGCATTCCACTGATTGACAACTCTATTTTTTTAAAAAAAATTGTTGTTTTTTTAAACCTCCCTTCTAAAGCACGATTTATTCAATTTCTGATCATGCCCTCTGGTCCAGCTATTTAAGGTAAAACTTAAGCACTCCATGTCTCCGCCTGCTTTATGAATTTGAATAACTGAATTAAATCACCCCTTGTTTTCCTAATGGGATTCTTTATTAATGTAAATTATTGTACCTTAACTGTGTACGCTGTGATTTGACGCCAAAGATTATATTGGCGAGATGTGTGCCCGCGAAATAGAAAAGTACCCAAGGATCGTATATAGGAAACCTCGTTTATGTATACTAGAAGGGGGAGCCTAAATATTTCATATTAAATATTGGGAAAATGGCCCGGTGGTTTGAGGCATCATGCTACACATGTTATATTTGCAGGTTCACCACTAGATATCCTACTAACAGATCGTGCTTGGTTGAATGGTTGGTTGGTAGACATATATTCAGGTTTGTATGCTTGGTCAGAGACCCGCTTATAAACTTTCGTCAAGTAAGACAGACACACACAACACACACAGACAAGTGAAAGATGCTGCCATCTATCTCCACCTTTAGAATTTAGACATGTCCTTGAAGGGGAGGGAAATAGTCTCCAGGGACCTGTACCCGTGGGAAACTGCGCCATGACCGCCCACAGGACTTTCGGTCCCACAGATTTAACGAGCACGTACTCCACATATACTCGGTGGGTCTTCAGTGGTATCGGGACCGATTCCGAGAACGAGGCCTTAACCACTAGGCTATCCACGGTCCCACGGTTGTCTTAGAAAAGGGTAAGATAACGATATGTGATAAGGTTAGAATAAAACTAAAGTGTTAGCCTCGCCATTGATAAAAAAACTTCATGTAGCTCTAGTGGGGCAACATTTCAACCAAAGCATACAATTCTATTATAAGTTTTATCAGTTACTATTCTATTATCATTATAATTTTTACACTTCTTAGAATCCATCTCTCGACAATCACAAAATAATTCTTGATTTTCAAGGTTTGAGAAATTAAGATAATATTTATTATAATGTCTTATTTTTTTACGAGTATCCTTGTCTTCTTAACGTTGGTTTTCTCATTTCGAACAATTATTTTTAATTTCGTTTTATCTAACATATTTCTAGCGACACTTTACTTGCCTACTTTCTTTTTTTTTTAAATCTGCTTTCATTTTTATAATTCAAAAGAATAAAAATAACGGAAAAGTAGGTGAAAAATTATTTCTTGTTAAACATTATTTCTTTGTTATAAAATTCATTTGTTATAAATGTATGACATAAGATACCTAATTTTTATACTTTTTGTCCGTCCTTATGTAAGACTGGACGAACATTTATCAACATGTCAAGCGAAGGTATACCCTTCAAAAAACATTAGAATTTATTCATCTAAAACGCTGTTGCCACATCAACAAAAAAACATACAATGCGTAATTTAAATATATTACCCTTTAAAACTGGCCGTCAGATGGCGCTGATTTAAGTTTATGAGACTAAATTTTAAGAGTTTTATCGAACAAGTTGCCTACAGCATGAATGCCAGCAACTCCTTAAAATACAAAACGTCATTTTTTACACAAATAAACGACTGGTACAAGTCACCTGTTTCGTTATCGATATTTTTGATAAGCTTGAACATTCTCTTTTATACCCGCATGATCGTGATAGCTCGGTCTTAAAGGGTTAAAATGCATATTTAGAAGAAAATTTATTTCTAGGGGATGGTTACTTTTAAAACCTACTTTTTCTATAAGAATTTCTGTGAGTATTAAAGTAAAAGAAAAATAGGCTTTTTTTTTTAGAACTTCTTGTTTTGTTAATTTAATACCGTATTCTTCATATCCTATTGCTACGCTATCTGTACCCTAAGCTTACTTTTCAAGTTATATTATTTCTTATTCAGTATATTTAAAGCCAACTATAACACAGCAATCACCCAAAAAGCATTCTTTTCGCCACTTACAACGATACCAAACCACCTCCGAAGATATCTCTTCCAAATGGAAACAAATGATCAACCGATAATGTTTGGTGGGAGTCCACTTGCGTTATCATTGGATAAGTCTCACTTGCTTTGCTGATGATTACAAATGACCACTTACCGTGTAACATGGGCCGTGGCGCTTTTTGCTTCTGTCCCTGTGGTATAAGTATCGCGTCGCTTCTTTCCCTTAATTTGTTTTGCCGTCAGGTGGCGTTGATTTTGACTTAGATCTGGAACGTGTTTTCTTTTTATATTTATTTATCTCCGGTAAAAATGGAATGTGTGACGCAAATAAAAGTGCTTAATGCGTTTTTATGCATTTTAGTAGTGACATTGAGTCAATGAATTAAAGTAATCATTTAAAGTTTTGATTAGGAACGTTTTGTTTTTACTTTCTATTACCAATATGAAATATAAGGTAATGAAAGTATTGCGATGGGGTCGGAAATCCGAAATGGAGATTTCGTGTTTCTACACGTTTTGGAGGGTGTTGATTCTTAAAAAAAAATGGTTTTTGAAAATAGGTCCATCTGAAACCACTCTACAGATCGAACTATAGAAATAGTATCATATATAGAGCTTTTTAGGTTTTGTAGTTGTTGAAATTATTTTATACGGTATGTAATAATAACATGTATATATTGTGTGTGTGTGAAACTTATAGAGTGCTAGTTTAAAGTCGTTTAATGTTATCTAATGCTTGGGTTTTAAGTAAGAACAATTGAAGAGCTCAAGTGCAAAACAAGTTAAATCACTATTTGAAAAAAAATGAGTTGGTTAGCTTTTCATACAGGCATTGTAGGAAGGGATCCACCAACATTTTGATTTGCACAAAAAAAGTTTTTACTTCTTGTCAAAAGTCACTTTTTTGTGCAAATCAAAATGTTGGTGGATCCCTTCCTACAATACCTGTATGAAAAGCTAACCAACTCAATTTTTTCCAAAAAGTGATTTAACTTGTTTTGCACTTGGGCTCTTCAATTCAATTATATCTCAAAATGGGACATAACGATATCTCCAGAGTGGATGTGAATTCTGTTTATTATATTTCAATTTAAATTGTTATCAAGACGAATCATATCTTTGAAGAAATTTAAAAATAAACATTGTTCAAACATATTTATTTTATAAAAAATAACAATCTTGATAAAAATTGTATTCTTTATCTAGTACCATATTTACATTTCAACGAAATATTGTTTATTCTAAAACTCCACCCAATTAAGCGATAAAAATGAAATACACCGACCAAAAACATTTCCAACAGAACAATAACCATCTCTAAATATGCTTATCTCCGCTAACGATAAATTTCCTTCTAAAATTAAACTTTTGTTTCCAAACATTGAATAAAGCTTTTCAACAAATTCTGCAATAGCATAATGCTATGGAGATTAGAGTTGAAAGGAAATTCTTGGCGACAACGAAAGTGAAACCGTCAGAAAGTCGCCAAATATTATAGACCCAATCTTATTTCAATACGAAACTGCAGTTCGGTATCCGAACATATGTTGGTTCTGAAGCATGTCATGACTTAAATTAGTGCCATTCATTAGGGTTATTTTTTAATACTATCCTGCAAACATTTCACTTTTTTCAGATACGATTTTCTTTTTTTTGCGATTTAGTATTAAAAAAAAAATAATGTAAGAGATCGCGATGCCTTTTTTCGCGATGTAGTATTAAAAAAAATAATGTAAGAGATCGGCAAAATTAAACGTTTTAAACTCTGGAAAACTGGAAACGCTATGAAAGAAACGGTTGTATTTCAAAATTTTTCCTCAAAGTCAACAAAAATTTCGAGAAACGATCTATATACTACAAAATCTGTTATAGTCTACATGTATGGTAGTAACGAAGTAGTAAATAAGCGCCATCTGGCGGACAAGTTTTTGGAAGTCACTAGCACGTATGCGGTACATCGCTATAGAAACATACTTTTTCTTAAAAGTAATATGAATTTATGCACCATGCATGTAAGTAAAATTAATAATTTTTATGATAATAAGCGACAAATTAATGGCCCAAGCTTATATTTGGGCTTATTGCCAAACCAACTAACAGCTTCACTTGGAGAACCATTTTTTTCATTATTTTTAACCACTCATCATCTTAATGCTATTCTTTCCTCCATGTATAATAATAATACGAATGCAACCGTGATTCCGGATTTTCAGAGTAGCGAATTTTACTCCAAGTCGTTATCTAGAGTCGGAAATGCTTTGTATGGTAAACTCACGTTTGTTTCCTTTTCTAAAAAACATAAAACAATTTCGCCGAGGAAATTCAATACGTTGCACGTTGTTGTGTACCGGGCAAACATAAATTCATTTTGCTTTTGTCTAGCATTATCTCTCTTGAGAAAGAGTAAGGATTTGTATGCATAAAAAAACATAACCTCAGTAAGAAAACATGAAAATGTACCAATGTAGTTCTGCAAATTGTAAAAAGTGGGGCTGGGGGGTTCGGGAGAAGTCGCCAAATTCAAAATTCGCCAATTTAGCTATGTTAGTAGATAGCCAATTAAAAGTTGTTTGTTTCGTATTAGTAGTTACTGTTTATCGTTTATTAACAACCTATCGAAAATATAACAAGTTTATTCATTTAAATATGTCAATATTATCTCAATCAAGGGCATGTTTCAAGGCTTAAGTGGCAACTGAAATGCTGAATAAAATTAAATTTTTTCTCGAGCCTCGTTTGGTAAGTATACGTAAAAAAACAATCATGAGGACTTTGAGCAATAAAAAGGATTCGATGTTTCAAATCAGTAATCCTCAAAATGTATCTGTATTGCAACGAATGAAAAATATATTGCTCTAACAGTACCTTTAGATATTACTAACCTTCGTTAAATTTTTGTGACGTCACTTTACTTATTTAATTCATTAAAAAATGAACGAAAACATATAATAATTTGTTTTTCGAATTATACAATTTTATAAATTTGCAAATATTTAAAATGTTTCAAAAATTGTCAATATTGAACAAAAAATGTATTAAAACTATATTTTTTATTAATATAAATTGTCATTAAAGGCGACTCTCAATATGTAATTTTTGTTTTCAAAAATCGAAACAAATTTTTGTACATACCGAGTAGAAATTTATTTATCTAAGACGACATATTTGATGGGTAACTTATTTTTAACTCGTATAAATTTCATTGAAACATAAATTTCAATAATTACAGCCAATTATTGCAAAAAACAACACTTTTAGCTTATTTTTCAAAGAATATTTGTAATATTTGTTTTTCTTCAAGATCAAAGCGTCCTCATTGCTAAGATAATGCGCCAAACCTGCAAACCATGCTCCTAAATCCATATTTTTACTACAGCCTTGGATATAAATCTTAAGACGAGTTAAATTCATTGTAAACAACAAGATTTTTGAAGAAAATATTTGCTCTTTCACTTGTGCTTCTCTCTAGAAAGAAAACAAGGGAAAATATAAATACAAAATATCTGTAAATCTGTATCATATACAATGGATTTTTTTTTTCATTTTTTAAGTTCTGTTGAATTTTGGTTTGGGAATCTCGTTACATTTGGTTTAAGGGGACGCAGTACCTCAAAAATGGCAAAAATTGCGAATTTTTTTTATTTGCTAACATTAAAGATTTAAATCTTCTAAATAAGTCTACCAAGTCTACTAAATAAGTCTACCAAGTCTACTAAATAAGTCTACCAAGTCTAGCTATATTTTTAAAAAAAGTTATTCCACACTTTTTATGAGGAAAGGTAGGATAAAAATGCAAACGAATGAAAACTTTAAATGTGTTTTTCTCGGTGTTCATTTTTCCTTGATGACAAGTTTTTCAAAACTCTAAGGCTATTTTTAATTATCGATAAAAGTCTACGGAATTTTGTATGCAGTCTGTCAAATATGTTAACATTAAGAATTGGTATTAAAATTGTATTCAAAAGTAATACTTTTTACAGAAAAAAATACTAAAGTCGAAATTGTTCAAATATGCTAAATTAATTTGGGATTTTCTAAATAAATATTTTTATATAACAACTACTGAAGATAAATCAAATTTGGATACCAATTCTTATGTAAAACAGTTCAAAGTACATGAAAAAAAAATTGGGTTAAAATATTTGTATTTAAAAAAGCCTTAGCATTTTAAAAAAGTTCATTTTTTTAATAACTTAAAAAATTTAATTATTTTTAAATTTTTCTTGTCATATATTGTTTTTAAATACGATTGATGTAATAAAACATCAATTTTATAGTGAATATGTCAAAATTAAAGATTTTTTTGAAAGTTTTACCGTGTCCCCTTAATCTTAGAGGTAAGAGTAAAAAATTCGCATGCCACTGTTCCATCAACCCTTTCAGTCCCAGAGTTTTATTTGTTATTTCAAAAATCTAAAATTTATGAAATAGACTAATTATGCATCCAGAATAAAATAGTGAAAAGCAGGGAAAAATCTTAATTTTTTAACTATAATTTAAGGAAAAAATTTTGGAATCATAACTTTTGAAGAAATTATAACAATAATTTTTCGAAACTATATTTCTTAAAAATAGGTAAATTATATTTTCAAACTCTTCAAAATGCAAAGATGTAGAATTTAAGGCCCATTTATTGAATAAAATTGTTTCTGAGTGAATTTTATTTGTACCATGTTTTTCATATTTTCATTTAACTACAACAAACATCATTTAATTCACGATTCTTCCATCTAGCGATACAAAAATAACTATATAGAAAAATGTATGGAAAATTTCATAAAATTTATTTGAAATAAGTATGAGTTTAACTTAGTGAAAAAAATTCGCAGGAACAATGATTCCAAATGGAATTATTGGAAGTGAAAAGGTTAATGTACGAAACACTTACGGAACTGGATGATTGTAGTTGCAATGTTAAGTCAAATGGTTCTTTTACATGCTGCGGGAGTCAAAAACTGTACATACGGCATTACCTAGTGTTTTCATGGGGCTAGAACCCAGTCGGAAAGCTTGCATGCGGAAGGTCCCAGGTTCGGGTATAGCCGAAATAACTGCTGACCTACAAACGGTCCGTGCAGCCCAAAATGTAAGACGAATAATACCCTTTATAGATGGAGTGCACGTTGTTGGTTGCTACATGTATATCTAGCTTGTGTGCTTGGTCAGAGACCCCCTTATAAACTTTCGTCAAGTAAGACAGACACATACAGAATTTTTACCGACACAGAGAGAGAAATTACACCCAGGGCGAAGGCGGTAATTGGACCCGCACCCGGTACAGTGCGCAGACTGTTAGCGTAATGGTCAGTTATCTTAACCACTAGGCCACCCGGCCCCTGGTGCACGTTAAATACGCTCCAAAGTCCCAACACTGCACACGATGTCATCCTTAACGGTTACGTTGGGTTTCTACTCAGGTGTCACTTGACCGCGGTTCTAAATTACGATAAATGTCGACAATAGCCCTCGTGTAGCTCTAGTGAGACGAGGATTCAAACTAACCTAACTGTTTTGATTTAACTCTTTAACGGCGGTTGGTAAGAAAAATTTCCATGCGAAAATAATCTTTTTGTTTAAGATTTTCAAAGAAAACAAAATATAATACATATGAAGACCATTGTACAGTGAACAAATTATATAGGGGCAATTCCATACGTGACGAAATGACATTTGGAATTATAGAATTGAAGTAAAACAATTACTACGAAGCTATTTTTAAAGGAAAAATGGTTTTTCAGTTTATGTATTACTAATGATGATTAAAAGATAATAAAAAAATTGACATTTTTTTTAAAACAGTATTTAATTCTTTCATTTTTGACTAACTTCTTTCTGTGTGACGGAATGACATTTTTGCAACCAAGACTGTATCCTGGTACTTATAAATGGAAACTTCTGTGAATTAACAATACATTGAGTTTTTAAACTAACGCATATCTGAAATATGATATATAAGCTATGTAAGATTATAATTTAGAGCAACGTACCTGTAACATGGTTTAAGTTATTAACTGTCATTTGACGTGAAGGAATGACCGTGACGAATATACTATAAGTTTCATAAATTTTATATTAAATTAAAAGTGTGTAAAGAAATAAATTTAATATTTTTTTTATTATTCTACTTTTATCAACCTGCTACACAATAAAAAAAATATTAAATTTATTTCTTTACGCACTTTTAATTTAATATAAAATTTATGAAATTTATAGTAATTTCGTCAAATGACAGTTATAACTTAAACCATATTACGGGATTAATTCAATACTCATAAGAGATATTAAATATTACATTACATACATTTATTCATATGCGAAAGGTTTTTTAAACACGTATCGAGGTCGATTTCCAACTACAGGGTGTCCAGAAAAAGACTCCCTGTTTTCAAAAATTGATAAAAAGAAATGGATAGAGATATTAACACAATTCCTGCAGAAAACGAATGAGTCATGTCTGGAATTTGATATAGAACACTTTATTATGTTAGTTATGTTTATTACGTTATTACACTTTATTATGTTCAATTTAACCGACAGATGGCGCGGAATTACCGTGTGTTGGCTGTATTGAAGAACTAGGCATGCGTATATACCGAAAAGAAGGACACGTGAACAGAAATGTTCAGTAGCTTTCAGTTTAGGGAAAGCAGCAATAGTTATTGAGTGGAATCCAACACATGGTATTGTAGCGCCACCTTTCGGTTAAATTGAGCATATTAAAGTTTAATAACATATGATAACGTAATAAACATAACTAATATAATAAAGTGTTCCATATCAAATTCTCCAATTCCTGACATGACTCATTCGTTTTCTGTAAGAATTGTGTTAACATCTCTAACCATTACTTTTTTAATTAATTTTTGAAAACAGGGAGTCCTTTTCTGGACACCCTGTAGTTGACATGCGGCTGAATTTGCTGAGAAAACAAATTTTTTTTGTACACAAGGCATCGATCTCCTTTTTCGAGAAATGTGAATACATGTCCTTATCGTCCTGCTTTCTCAAACCATAATTTGAAAACTTTGAATATATTTTTAAACTTAATTTGTAAAAATTACAATAAATCGCAATTTTTTTTATTTAATCGAAGTTGACATTTTTATGGAATTGCCCATAGGAGAAATTAAGTTACACGAAAATTGAATTTTAAAACCATTAAGTTAACTTTTTATTTATTAAAGGTGTTAATGGCATTTTTAAAGTCGGTTAATTAGTTAAATAGTGACATTGTTAAGGGGGAATGACGGTGTATTTCCAAACCAAAGTGCTTCTGTGTTAATCCAATGGGAAAAAACAATATTTTCTAAGCCACATTTCTCCGGATGTATTGAATATTTGTACCAGCGATTTTTGTATGATAAATGTAGCTGGCTGAAACGTCCCTGAATTCTACTTTTTAAAATTGGTTCGAATACTAATTTTTTACAATTTTCATTAAATAATTTTACAACAATTTATTAGAACCAATTTTAAAAATTGGGATTATAAAATAAGAAACCTGAAAGTCAGATACATTTATCGTATAAAAAAAACTGGATAGTTTTCTTTGTAATTTGTTTATAAAAACCTGCCTTTGTGTTAAAATAACAAATTTTACATAAATAAAAAAGATTTTCCCTGTAAATCATACGGCAGAGTTAAACATTTTAACTTAACACATTGTTTTGGCGACATTCTTTTTTTCAACGTGGCCGCTTTTGTGGCTGATAAGCATTTGCAGACTCGGCATGTTCCCCAGAACTGAGAGACATTTTTTTTTTAGCCACATCTTGGCGACTCTCGCTACCCATTTTGACGCTCAGATTACAATTAATCTGAGCTCTCGGTGGATGTCAAAGCATGCCGAGAATTTTAATTTTGCCGAGAGAACCCAAGCCAATTGGGTACTCAAGGGATCTTGTATATGCCACATAAACATATGACATGCCTATGATTTTCCTATCCAGGAAATCTGCCGACTCAACCGGAGCTCCAACCCGCAAACTTGGGCTCATAAGACGGACACGTAATATCTCTCAGCCACTGAGCCTCCAAATTAGTTTGTAAAAAACAGCTTTTGGGTTAAAATAACAAATTGTACTCATCGATAAAATAAAAAGATTTCCTCTGTGTAAATCATACGGCAAAGTTAAACCTTTTAACTTATCACATTAATTTAGCGACATTCGGATGTCTTCACTTTTTTCCTGCCGTACATCGCCACATTATTCTAACCTATCTGGATTTAATCTATGGGTTTAATAGGGGGAAACAAAGAATTTCTTTCAACAAATTATAAAGTAGGTTTGGGAATTGTTTAGCAAATTATATTAATTTCCATAATAAGATTGTGTATGGGCTATTGGATTAGTGTTTGGGGAAGGTAATTTACTGTGTAAACAGGTTTGTGTGAAGAGTGTTCATGTGTGAATGTAAAAAAGGGTTTTTGTTGAAAAGTAAAAGCTTTCTTTTTATGTATATTTGCTTTTTAATATTCTGCGGGTATAAACTGAAAACTAATTTTCAAATGTAAATTTAAAGTAAATGAATTGGATAAATAATTAAAAGGGAATATGAGATAAGTATGTGAGATAAATAATCAAACTAAACTTTTATAAAATTTGTAAAAAAATATGCGAGTTAGGCATTCAATAGTTTATTTAGAACACATTATTAGACAACGTGTATATTATTTTCAACATTTTAAGTATATTTATTTCTAATCTTTAAATGAATGACTTAATTAATATAAGTGTGCTGGGATTATTTTTAATCTTTAATGTTATTCATTTTCTTCTAAAAACTTTCCAAAACTTTCTTTAATAATTGTAGCAATTTTGAAATAGCAGTCATTTTCAAGTTTTTAATTTAGATTATTGATCTTATATATAAATTTTTCCACGTCTTGATTGTAACTAGTTTTAAGAAATGCCACATTATGATTAGATTTTGTGAGATTTATTATAAGCAATACGAAATTATAATTTATGAATTATGGGTGAATGGCATTCAAATTAATTAAAATAATTAATAATGTTAATACTTTATAACCTGCTTTAATACCTTATTTATCAATGAAAATATCAAAAATAATTGCATGCATAAAATAATTGCTTTTAACAACATTACATTGGCACCGATTTGATACCAAATGTTTATTTTAAATATTAAGTTAACCAAACATCTTATAATAGAACAATTCCAATTCCATCAAGAGGTGTCGACGCACTGTCGCCGAAGGCGACAAACCGTCCTATATGAAACATAAACAGCCTGAACGCGTAGAGTAGACGTAACAATAATAAAGAACATGAAGAGGGACTAGGACGAAACAGACAAAAAACAAAAGGAACTAAGACAAAAATAGGGGTAATTAACAAAATAGGGACAAAACATTTTATGAGATATTTTTTGGCATTTTCAAGTTATATGAAAATTTTTTGGCATTTTTGAGTTTTATGAATTTTTTTTGGATATTTTTGGAATTTTATAGATTTTTATAACATTATATATTTTATAATTTTTTTGGACAATTTTATAATATTTATAATTTTTTTGGAAATTTTTTTTTAATATTTTATAATTTTTTTTTTTTTTTTTAATTTTTTTATTTTTTTTTTAATTTTGAGAGGAGAGAAGACAAGGACAGGGACAGAAGGGCTGATGTAACACATAGAAGCACCCAGACTAATCTGGGGCCAGGGTTAAAGAGGTGCGAGGACGTCGAGGGAAGTCAGGATTAAGAAAGTCGTAGTTGGGAAGATCCGATAAAAGAGGGTTATCATGGTTATCAACGACGTGATAGAAGTTAGTGGCAAGTTTGCCAATAAATTCTGTGAGAGTAGGCATATTGAGATATTTATGGATATCCTTATTACGCATGTACCAATGGGCTCTGGTGATATTCCTTCTGAGGACCTTATTCTGGAGAATTTCGAGAGATTTAAGTCTAGACTTAGAAGCACCCCCCCAGACAGGGGCCGCATAGGTAATGATGGGACGGAGAGCAGTTTTGTACAGGAGTAGCTTGCTGACCAAAGTGACCCTAGACCTCGGCCACATTAGGTACTTGAGGGCAAAGAGAGCCTTCCTGAATTTTTCCTTGATATAATCGAAATGACTACCCCAGGTTAACCTGGAGTCCAGGATGACACCAAGATACTTAGTCTCCCTTCCCCAAGGGACAGAATGGCCGAAAAGAGAGAGTTGAGTGGGGGGGTTAACGTGGGACTGCCTGAAAACGACAGCAGCACTCTTATCGACGTTAATGGCAATCTGCCATCGATCGAGCCAGGATTCAAGCAGGTTAGTATGGTGTTGGATGTACTTAGTAGCATATTTAGGGTTATGAGCCTGGGCCATAATGGCGGTGTCGTCCGCAAACATGGCCAGGAAGGTTTTATGATAAAGAGGAATGTCATTCATATAGATATTAAAGAGGGAAGGCCCCAGAACTGAACCTTGGGGTGTTCCCGCGAGGATAGGACGAATAGAAGAATGGGAATGTTTGATACGAACTTTAAAAGAGCGGTTAGAAAGGTAGGAGTTGATAATATTGATCAGATAGGGGGGGACGTTAAGGTTAATGAGCTTAAAAATGATACCTTGAATCCAAACTCGATCAAAGGCCTTAGCCACATCGAGAAAGAGTGCAACCGTGGTCATCTTATTTGCAAGTCCATCAGAGATATACTCAGTCACTCTGAGGAGCTGGTGAGTTGTGGAATGTTTCCTAACAAAGCCAAATTGCTGAGGGATGAGTTGGCTAGTAGAATCCAGGAAATCCCTCAAACGGTTACGAATGCAGAACTCCGCCACCTTAGCAAGAACTGACTTATAATAGAACACACGTACAAACAAAACTATATTTAAAAAATTTTAAAACAAATTAGTGGTAACAAGCTATTTAAGGGGACTCAGTACCACAAAAATAATAAAATTTGCGATTTTTTTTAATCGGCTGAAATTGATTTCTGAAATCTTCTAAACTTGTTTGCAAAATTTCCAATGTATAACTGCTTTTTTTAAAAAGTTATTTGTATTTTTATGTGAGTTAGTAGGACTGAAATCACAAAAACAAAATCATCAAGTTTAGCATCATTTTCTTTAACAGTATATTTTCTTTGACGCTTGTCGATGACCTCACAAAACATTTTATTTGAATGCTTTATTTTTATTTCAATAAACATTTTTATTGAAACTACTATACTTCAGTGAACAGCTGTGTCTGGTGACACAGTGATAGGAAAAGTTAAAAAAGGGAAAAAAATGAAGACTGATGGTTTGATCAGGAATGCAGAGCTGCGACTGATTAAAAAAAAATAAGGCTTATAGAATCATGCTTCAAAGGAAGCATGCAAGGTTAGCTGTTGAGGAATACAAATGTGTAAGAGTAAATGAAAAGAAGTTCCACTGTTTAAAAAAGAGAAACTTTAATGAAAATCTCTTAAAATATGTTGAACATCTTAGGGGAGTAGAAGAAAGCAGAGCTTTCTTCCATGATATTAATCGTGGACGAAGAAATTTCAAACCTAGAACTACACTCTGTAGAGGGAAAGACGGTTATAATTTAAGTGATAGAAAGGACATTCTCCATAGATGAAGAGAACATAAGGACTAACTGTTGAATTCCGAAAGATATCTAGAGATCTGTGAATCAACAGCCAGAAACTTGGAGCCGATCGACTCTCTGGAAGAAGTAAAACATGCTATAAAAAACTGAAAAACTAATACATCTCCAGGCCCTGACAATATTCCATCAGAATTCTTGAAAGCTGATGGATCGAAAGGTGAGCTGCTGATCAGGGATTTAATTCAACATATTTGGGATAATGGAGATGCTCCCAACAGATTGGAAGCTTAGTACCATTTGTATGAATTATAAAAAAGGAGTTGTGCTTGATTGTAGTAGCTATAGATGAATCAGTCTCCTTAGCACTTCTTATAAAAATTTTGGATTTAGGAGAGGAAGATCAACTACTGAGCAGATTTTTAATCTTAGACAAATTCTTGAGAAATGCAGAGAGTTTGAAATCGATACATACAATTTTTTGTGGATTTCAGGACAGCTTATGATTGCATCAATAGAGAATCACTCATAGCGGCAATGCACGAGTACTTGTGGCTTTAACTTTATCGGAAACCAAAATACAAGTTCGTTAACAAGGTGACTTTACAGAACAGCTTAAGGTCAATAATGGGGTGCGCCAAGGGGATGCACTGGCATGCCTCTTGTTCAATCTGGATCTCGAAAAAGTTATCAGCGACTCTAATATCAATGTTAGAGGGACTATCTTCAATAAGTCAATACAAATACTAGCCTATGCAAATGATATCTGTATATTTTCTCGAACTGCACCAGCTCTCAAACAGGCATTCATGGCATTGGAACACAGAGTGCTAAAAGATTTAATTAAAGATTAATGAAAAGTACATGCCCTGTTTGAAATCTACCAAACAACTGAGTTATTTAGAAGTTAGTAACCTTAAATTTGAAAAAGTAAACAGCTTTACTTATCTGAGAGTAGAGGTAAACAATAAAAATGCATTATTCCCCCCCCCCCCCCCCCCCCCGAGATACATAAGAGGATTTTGACAGCAAACAGATGTTTTTACGGTCTGAAAAGCTATTTAAAATCAAGTTTTCTCAAACTGCCAACTAAGCTGCTAATTTATAAAAGTCTCATTAGATCTGTCCTAACTTGGGCAATGACTCTACGCGATGAAGAGACTTTGGGTATTTTTGAGACGAAAGTTTTGCTCTGCATACTTAAAGGAGTCCATGTAAACGGAGTATATCAAAGAAGATCTAACACAGTATTTTATAAAATTTACAGAAAGATTGATGTGATCACGTTTATAAAATTGCAGAGGCTAAAAGTGGCTGGTCAACCGGCCAGAATGAAAGATGATAGTTGCTATAAAAATATTTCTGGCAAATCCCTTGGGAACTAGACTTCGCGGTAGACCCCCGCTGAGGTGGATTGACTTTCTTGAGAGAGACATGAAGACCCTAAAAGCCGATACCAACTAGAGAACAGTCGCCGAGGACATATTTGCCTAAGGGAGACTTCTATAGAAAGCCAGGGCCCACCCAGGGCTGTCGTGCAACTGAATAAATGAAACATTTTTAAGGAGGCTAGAAATAAACAGCCGGAAACGATTGAATTACTCAGCAAACGTGTTTATAGACGATTTCTGGAGATTATTCAGCTTATTTACGATTTCGAGATAATTATTCGGGGTGGTGTTTTATCCACTTATTAATTTATTTCTATTTATACTGATTTATTCTTCATTTTATTGAAAATAATTAATGTCAATATGGCAAGAATGCTGAATAAACGGTCCAATATTAAATGAAATTTATATAAAAACTAAGTATTAGCTTTTTCTATTTTAATAAAGTTTATGTTTTCTTTTAGGCAAAATAGTTACATTTGTATTAATTTAGTTTTTAAATAGATGTATGAAAATTATATTTAAGTTATATGACTGCATGTAATTTTATAGTTTGTATTTACGGAAATGGAAACTTGAAGTTAAAACCGGTGATAACTAACATTTCTCCGCTGATTCTCTTGATGCAAGTCGTTCTCTAGTAATTCGCAAAAGACTATCAAGACCTTCAGTGCATCGCAGGGGACATTAGTCTATCGCATTGCAATTGAAAAAAAAAATTGTTTAATGGTCTTGAATGAAATCCTGGTTGTCAAAAATGTTTTAAAATTACCTAGCAATGATAACAGGTAAAATAGCACGATTGGAGAACGGATTTTTTTTAAAACCACGTCAAGGTAGGTAAGAAAAACTTTTGCTATTCCAAAAGGGACTTAACCCTTTAAGACCGGCCATCAAATGGCGCTGATTTAAGTTTGTTAGACTAAATTTTAGAGTTTTATCGAAAAGTTGCCTTAAACAGCATCAATACTAGCAACTCCTTAAATCCAAAGTCATTTTTTATACAAATAACGAATGTTACAAGTCATCTGCTTCGGTATTGATATTTTTGAAAAGCTTGAACATTCTCTTTTATACCCGCACGATCGTGATAGCTCGGTCTTAAACGATAAAGTATCACTAATGATACAAAAGAGCCCAAGAGGTTAAATAATTTGTATTTAACTGTAATTGCTACATTTCCTTAGCCTTTTAAAAAACAGGTTAAATATGCTTTCATTGATGAGCTAGAAGTTGATGGTGGACACTTAACTTGTATTGCACTACTGCGCGCGGTAGACAAATATGACTTGTCGAATAGGAAAAAAACAACAAAATATTTGCAATATAAAGTTCTTATCTATTTAAAGCTCTTTTGCAAATCTGATATTGATAAATAAATTACTTGGTATACAAATTATAGGTATTATTTTATTTTCTGTAACGACATGCAATGGACAACTTGGACGGCCACCTAACAGTGATGCCACAGTTACGTAAATCATATTCTTCTTTCCCACGAACTAACCATCCATAGAAAAGATGGATTTCAGACGATTTCGTTTTTGAAAAAACTATTTTTTTGGGGGGGAGGGGAGGGGGGGGGGGTAACCATTTTCCGCCAAGTCCAATTAGTTTTGCTATAAATCAGAAAATTATGATTCTAGCGTAGCGTTAAGGTTGGGTTTAAGGCTTAAAAGCGTAAGTAGTATTTGTGTACGTGTTAGATTTATAGAGGGGAGGGGGGGGGGGTAAACCAATTTTCCGCCAAGTCCAAAATTAGTTTTTGCTATAAAATCAGAAAAATTATGATTCTAGCGTAGCGTTAAAGGTTGGGTTTAAGGCTTAAAAGCGTAAGTAGTATTTGTGTACGTGTTAGATTTATAGAGGGGAGGGGGGGGGGGGGGGGGTAAACCAATTTTCCGCCAAGTCCAAAATTAGTTTTTGCTATAAAATCAGAAAAATTATGATTCTAGCGTAGCGTTAAAGGTTGGGTTTAAGGCTTAAAAGCGTAAGTAGTATTTGTGTACGTGTTAGATTTATAGATTTTATAAAACACCTAGTACCGTCAAAATTACACAAACTATTTGTCATTGAAAACTCAATAATGAATGCTTATTTATTGCTAAATTTATTTGTATTTGACGAATAAATCTTTTATATTGTTCACACCTAAGAAGAAATAAAACACTTTATATCAACATCGAAACTATCTATCTCCTTCAAAACAGAACGAAACGTATTGATTTTTTAATAAATTGAAATAGAATGAGACAAACCTTTCCAAAAGTAATATTCAGTATATGAACACCCAGGGCAATATAGTCAAAACAATTTAATTATTTTAAAGAATTCAATTTGAAAAAGTTTCTACCACTATTTATTGTCAAACTATATTTATCAAAAATAAAATCAATATAATTATTTGTTATTAAGTTTCAAAAAAGTTTAGCATTTTAAAAAAGTCGGTTTTCACCGATTCTAGTAATACAAAAGATTCAAATAAGATAACCTTTTCGTTTGTCAAGAAAGTTATTTATTATAGTACCGAAAATACTTTTTTCTTAAAACAAGTGTTTATAGCTATTAAAATAAAGAAAAAACATACATTAAATAACCCTTATTAGGTAATTAAATTGTAACTGTAACCTAGCAATGTATTAAAGTGTGTACACTGTTCAATGTTGAATAGTACCATAATTTCAAAAGAAATCATTTCGTCAAATGACGGATTTTTGTCTTCCACTCTCACGGAGTGTAATTTTTAAAATTAATTTAGGTACTATGTAACGTATGTTAACCTATTTAAAAAAGTCGGTTTTCACCGATTCTAGTAATAAAAAAAGACTCATATAAGAGCCTTGTGAAATTCTGCCTTTCATGCTATGTCGTGGAGGCAAACGGGAAAAACAACAGCTCTAAAAGAATCGACAAGGTGGAAAAAAGTTATTAGATCTACAGGGGTTTTTTCTTACACACTTCTTATTTTACAAAAATGTTAAAAGAAAGGTGCTAAGAGGGAAATTCGCCTATGGACCCACGCTTTCATTCAGTTATCCATATGTACTTAAATAACGAAACTAAAGTGATCGTATGCAACGATCACTTTAGTTTCGCAGTCGTTAATCGCCCCTTAATCGCAGCGTTGCGTATACGCAACGCTGCGATTATGTTTGTCCAAATTACAGTGACTTATAACCGCATAGACAATAAGTCAATTGGATATTTCACATCCGACCGAAGCGAAAACAGTACTTAGGTTTTTCCTTCCATTTTCAATCAAGTATCGGCAATCAAAGTGAATTTAAACTGCCGAAAAGTTTTTTGTCGTACATTACCATTTTGACAGAATTTTACATTGTTACTACTCGAATTAAAAAACGCAAATAAACCGTAAGTACGGTTTTTGCTTCCGCCGCATGTGAAAGATACATTGACTTAACATGAACACAGCGATCATCCGACACATTAAGAACGTTATCAGAACCTTTACATGCAAAACGGACCTTAGAAACACATATTAATTATAATACATTCCTTTTAGTCATGCATTTCATAATTTTCACATCATAAAATACATCAAAGACTAATACTTTAACAAATGACTTTAATTTTGAAATGGGATTGTGTGGTGTAATATCTCCATAATATAGTATTTTTTTTAACTGCACGCTGAATAAGATGTAACTGATGATGCTACACAGGTTATTATCAGTGAAAATATTATTTTTCGAAAAATCCTCATTATCTGAAATTAAATGGGATACTTTTGAAAATGGGAGGATTAAAAGGAACAGTTGTTATTTGATATTTGTAAGATTTTTAATAGTGTTTTCTAAGTGTGGAAGTACATTATTTGTATTCTTTAAGTTTGAGTATAGTTATATTAAGCTAGTGTTGTAAATTATTGTATAAGCTGTAAGGCATATTTTAAGAATGTTATCGTGAATTTAAAATTTTGGAGTTAACAAAAGTTTTATAAGGTGGTTTCTAAAATAAAATACAAAATACTTTACAAAAAATTAATTTACCCAAATTTTGTAATGCGTATAATACGTCGTTTGCTTAGTTTTGCAGTGTAACAGTGTGCAATGCAGTGGAACTTTTTATTTCTTTTTGCGTGTACGGATATTGGCCTATCCGATTTAATAAAAAAACTATTTTTTTGTAAACATATAAAACAATATTTCATACTGGTATTTTTAAAAAATCATTATTTGTGTACACTGTACACTATAAACGGCAAATTGTGTATAACTGTACTGAACAGCACGTGTCGGTTACGTGGCGACACGAACACCGTCGTGTAACATGAAGATCCACGCTAAGCCTTGAACGGTGTATTATGCCACTGTGTCATCTAATCGGTTAAGGGGGAAATGAGCTCGATTGACGGCGGGTCAACAAACCAATGTGCCTCGGTGTTAATCCAATGGAAAAACGATTTTATAAACCAGATTTCTCCAGTTGCATTGAATATAACAAATGTCCAATTGTTTTTTTTATGATCTGACTTACATAATTTCCATAATTCCACGTATTTTATAGACAAGTCCTTTATTAAAATTAAAAAGTATATGTATAAATATATTCGAACCAATTTTAAAAAGTTGTGGTATAGAGCCTTAAAAGTCAACTACATTAATCATTTAAAAAAAACCTGATTGTAAAACCATTCAATACAGCTAGATAAATGTTTCTGAGAAAATCTTTTTTTCCCTTTGGATTAACAACTTTAGTTTTGAGACCCGCGGTAATTTGGTCTCATAATTTGAAGTTATGTAGTTAACCGACATTATAAACATCGAATTTCTAGCACATGCATGATCTAAAATTGAGACTTTTTCAAGATTTTTGAGAATATTTTTCTCTTAAAAAATAAGAATATCATACACTGTTAAAAATATTTGATCTTGGTTTCACCATTATAATGATCCCGAGAGTTTGCAACGGCTGTAAGGGTGAAATATTTCACTACAGTCTCGGTTAAACCATTTTTCATGTTTTGAAAAAAAAAAGTCTAAAAAAATGGTTCAAAACACCGAATATCAAAAATGTGGTAAAACATTTTACAACACAGTTGCATCTACTAAGAACCATATTGTTCGTGAAACCAAACGCCAAATTTGTAACAGTGTAAAACTCATATTTGAGAGTTTGATTTTTAACAGTGTAGAATTGTATTATCCCCAGTTTGAAAATAATTTTTAAAAAATCAGTTTTCACGAACGCTAAATAAAAATAGTTAAAAAATAAGAGTTAATGATTTTTGTACGCGTTATTAATGTTGTCAAAAGTCTTAATTTTTACACCCCCAGTTCTATGACAATTACCGTTTTCGCATGTGCGATTACCTCAAAAACCTTAGTATATCGTCCGAAAGGTACTGGGAATTGTTGTAGCTAATTTGGAGTCTGTATCTCTTTTTGTTTTCATGTAAAAACGAAAAATAGTTCTAAGGCTGGTACTTTTTGCGAACGCGTATTTTTCTCGAAAATCTTATTATGACGTTCGATAGGTACTAGGAACACGAGTACCTTATCTGAAGTTCGTAGCTCTTTTAGTTCGAGCTTTAGAGTGGTTTCAGACGGACAGACAGACGTCCATATATCCGATTTATATCATTGAACTGCTTTTAATATATAACTATTCTGACAATTGACAATATATCGGCAGATTGTTAGCTTTATGCGTTTCTACATTACTGAAAAATCTCATTGACTATTATTTTAGTCATAAGTTATATAATTAGTAAATATAGTTTTCTGTCCATTATTACGCATGTGTTCCCAGTGGCCACTATTCAATGCTAATTTTTTGTTTATTTATATGTGAGATTTAATTTTAATCACTTTTAAATAACTCTTTAAAGAACATCATTGACACCGTTTAAGGGTAAAAAAACATTTTTTTCACTTCGGGGTTGCTATACGTCCCTTTTTAAGTTGGGTAACGCGAAACAAACTGTATACAGTTAAAAAAGGGTTCTCGAATTTGAGACTAACGTTCTCATTTTTAAGAATGTGATCATTTTATTTCTCTAAAAAAAATGTCAAAGCCAAGTAGTTTGACTTAGAAGTGGAAGGAAGTGAAAGGAAATCCTGGAATTTTCATAATTTAAACACCCACTTTAAATCAACACAATCTAACTTTTATAGATATATATCTCGATTATATTTGCTTTCAGCGGCCTGCCTTTTGTAGTAAAGCTGCCGTATATTTGTCAGCTAATTTACTCTCTTACCAAACGACGACGACGTTTGACAATTTAGGAGTACATTGTAGCGTAGCTACCTCCACCTCCGGTATGGCAGGAATGAAAACATAGCAGAATGGTAATGAATGGCCGCGAAAAAGCGAGTGGGGGAGTAATGGCGGGGAATAGGACAAGGACAAACAAAAAGATGCAGCAAAGGACACCAAAAGAGAGGCGGATGGCCATACGTGGCAATTGAGCACCCTCCCAGGGGAGTGGTGAGAAAAGTTCAAAAGGCGATCATGGCAAAAGGTCAAGTGTCGAACAGGGTTCAAAAAGGGTAACAGTAGAAACTAGAGAACAGCCAACAGGCGAAGAAAAAGAGGTTTGTTGAGTGAGAAATCAGGTCGCTGGGAACATTGAGGCTCTAGGCCTTCTAATGTTAGTAGGATCAGTGTGGTCGTAACGGTCCAAAGATTGGAGCGTGGGGTTATCATTTAGGTCGGTTCTGTTGAAGAATTGGGTAGAAAGTTTAGCAATATAGTCTGTGAGTTTGGGGATTTTGAGTGTATTAAGAATGTCTTCATTTCTTTGGAACCATCGTGCCTGAAAGATTCGATGGCGAAGAGTTTTGTTTTGTAATATGTTGAAATCGCGCATTCTAGTTTTGCATGCACCACCCCAGACGGGGCATGCATAAGTGATAATGGGGCGAAGAAGGCATTTATAATTCAAGAGTTTGTTTTTAATATTCAATGGTGAGTCTCTTCTGAGGAAATAACTGAGTCTAAAAGTTGCTTTGTGGATTTAATTTTCGGTCCAGGATAACCCCGAGGTATCGCGTGGTGTGTTGCCAGGGAATTTGGGTGTTGAACATAGTGATTTGTTTATGTGAGTTAATTGTAGGGGTTTGAAGTGTTTTGCTGAAAAGGATGGCAGCGTTTTTGTCAACATTAATTTTAATCTTCCAGTCGTTGAGCCAGGTTTGCAATTTGTCAACATGGTGGTTGACAACAACAGTTTTATGGTGTTTAGGTATGTCGTTTATGTAGAGGTTAAAGAGGGCTGGACCCAAGACAGAGCCCTGGACCGTGCCCGCCATCAGAGGTCTGGTGGTAGAATAGGTAGTTCCATTGTGAACAGTAAAAGAGCGATCATGATAGTAGGGATAGGAGTGAATTAGTTTGACAATATAGCCCGGGATATTTGCTTTAATTAATTTGTAGATCAGACCATTGATCCAGACACGGTCAAAGGCTTTGGCTATATCAATAAAAAGTGCTGATGTAGTGTTTTTATGTTTGAAGCCTTCCATAATGTATTCAGTGACGCGTAAAAGTTGTTGTGTTGTGGAGAGTGTGTATCTAAAGCCAAATTGTTCGGGGATAAGTGTGTTATTAATGTCAAGTGTGTATTCCAGTCTGTTTTTGATGATTACTTCCGCAAGTTTAGCAAGAATTGGAAGAAGGGAAATTGGTCTGTAAGAAACTGGATCAGTTGCGTCCTTCTCAGGTTTCAGGATGGGAATGTCGACTGCAATTTTCCAGTTTTGTGGGAAGTAGGAAAGCCTGAGCATGGTGTTAAATGCATCAATGAGATGAAGGATAATGTTGTGTGGAAGGTTTTTAATAAGTTTGTTAGTTATGCCATCAATGCCTGGGGCTTTTTTGATCTTGAGTCATTTGATGTAGTTTGTGATTTCATGAATTTCAACTGGTTGTGGTGGTGTGGTGATAGGTTCTCTCAGGCTTTCTAAATCAGACTGGTTGACAGAGTCATAAAAAATGGTGTTGGTAGTGGGGTTTTCAGTAAATTGTTTTTAGTAAGAGTCAGCAAGAAATTCAGCTTTATCGGTGTCATTGAGTGCAATTTTACCGTTAAGCTTTAGTTTTGGGATTTCATGTTTGTTTTTTTGCGTCTTCGTGTGGCCATAAAAAGGGAATAGTCTTCAGGGTTGAGAGAGGTTAAGTAGTTGGACCAATCCTGTTGTGTGAGGTTTTGAATTTTGCGTTTGAATGTGGCTTGGAAACGATTCATGTTTGTTTTGTCCCTAGGGTCCCTGGACCGCTGAAAATCTCGTTTGGCCTTATTTTTAAGCTTGATTAACTCTTTGATTTCAGGTGGTGTGTAGATTTCTTGACTATTGTTTTTAATAGTGGAAGATTGGATATGTGCATTAGTGATTTGTTTCGTGAACTCAGAGGCTTCGAGGTCAAAATTTGGAATAGAATTTATGTTAAGAAAAGGGTTATCGGCATTAATTAAGGTTTGCTGGAATTTTTCCCAGTTCGCATGAAGAAAATTACCGGTTCTGTTAAAAGAGAAAGGATTAAAAATTTCCAGAATGACAGGATTGTGGTCCGAACTGAGGTCGGGTATGGAGTCAATGCCAAAGTTAAGATTTAAATTTTTAGTGAGGGCAAGGTAAATAAGGCTAAAAATTAAATTTCAATGGGAAAGTCGTCGACAGATGTCGGTCCAAACGGACGTAGCTTGCGGAACTGCGGACGGACATCTTCAGCAATTCAACACCTACTTTTTCTTTTAATTATCCAGAATTAAAAAAAAAATAGGCAGAAATGTGCCCCCTATAGCGCATGTTTTGTAAGAAAATACATGGTAGATCCGATAGCGTACTGTTTGTTGCGTAGAGTAAGTTGAGTCATAATATAGAGGTTTGGGGTTAGATCTTTAGTTTGAAGCCAAGCATTTCTCAATCTTATAGAGACATGCTCTTCTTATGCTTAATTTTATAAACACTGATTGACATTCTTCGAAAAAAATATAATAATTTTTACCCATTTTTAATAAAAAAAAGTGGTAACAATAGTTCTTATTTCTTAGTCCTTATTTACGTTGTATATTAATAATTTGTTTAAGCTAGATATTAAAGGAGATTTCAAACTTTATTCTCATACAGTATTTTTGTATTTTATTGTTCTAAACTCTGGGTGTTGCCTTAAAAAAACTATTTTTGTAACTCTGACACTCGCCAGTAGACTTTTCGTTGGGAACGACTGTCGTCTCATATATGGAATCACTCCATTTTTTTTCCCTCCTGTTCGATAATGTATTACGACGAGAAAATGTCCCTATTCATTTATTATGTGCTTTAAAATCAAGGATAGAAATCAATTCTTCTAGCTTTGTTAATTTGGCAATCCAAACTCCCTGATCTTACGGAAAATATGTGGAGCATTATGTCATGAAAAAAAAAAAACAATATATATATATATATATATATATATATATATATATATATATATATATATATATATATATATATATATATATATATATATATATATATATATATATATATATATATATATATATATATATATATATATATATATATATATATATATATATATATATATATATATATATATATATATATATATATATATATATATATATATATATATATATATATATATATATATATATATATATATATATATATATATATATATATATATATATATATATATATATATATATATATATTAATACGTTACGTTCTTCAAACTATTGTTTCGAGCATTGGATGTACATTATTCCGTACCAAACACTGCAGTGTTCTTAGTTCAAAACAAGTTGGTTTGTAACAGAATCTGTCACTTTGCCCGCTTCCACACAACATTTGTGTTCAACAGAAAAAAAACCGCCCCAGCGACACGACACAGTAACGACACAAAAAAACGACACAGTATTAGTTCTATATTAATATTTACAAGTTAAATTTTGCTATAGTTCAATTTGTGAAATAAATTCATTATGCATCCAGAATGAAATGGTAAAAAACAGGGGGGGGGGGGGGACTAAATTTTTTAACTAACCATGCGCTTCCCTAATTCTTTTGAGCAGTGTAGATTATAGACTGCGTACGACAGTTGCTCATCTCTTCCTTTTAACACAGTTCCATTGTTTTCCCCAGGCTTTACCTGCGATAGAGCCGACCAGACGTCGCTGTCGAGATTTGTCAGCGGCTACCACAGGAGTTTCTCCTTCAGTAATGGCGACAAAGTTTTCCCTGTGTGTGCTAAGTGTGGAGTAGAGAACGCGTCCTTGGAGCCCATCATCGCTTTTCTTCACGTACCTAAGGAGACTTTTGCGAAAGACCCTTTGCTTGCCTTGGATTTTTTTAGTGTGTATGGACTCATGGACAATGTCTAGCTGCCGCTAGACAGCGAGGGGAATGGAATCAACAAAACAACTAAATGTTTTGAGGTGGACAACATATGATTCAGTGTTAAAAATTTCTCAGAAATTACATAAACTTTGCGGTTATTGTTAACGTGCAGTGTTGTAAATTTTAGTTAATAGCAAATTTAATTTTCATGACGTAAAGTCAAGTGCAGATAGGTGAATCCAACAACTGTTAGCGCAGCAAAAATTTACGGAGCGGAGGTAGATAGATTCCAATAACCATGTCATAATCCGCTATTGTTGTACATTTTCGCTTATAGCGAATTTGCCATACCAAAGTGGGTCGACCCGTAATTCCTTACTGTTGAATATCGTTTAAAAGAAAAAATATTCTCTACACTGTATGTGCTAAAATATTTGTAATTAAATACAATAAATTTACAGCGAAAAAAGCTCTAAAATGACATTTTTCTGCTAATTTTCAAATTACTCTTAATAATTTATAATTTTAATAAAATTTAACTGTGTTTTAATTTTTATAATCTGTCCATATTTACTTGCATAATAACAGATTAAAGGTGGTTTTTTTTTTCAAAGTTGTTTTTGGAGAAATCTTTCGGGAAAAGTATATATCTTAATTCACTCTATACAAGAGCTTCCCTAATAATTAGGTACATACATTTTTAACTAAAAAAAGTTATAAATGTTAATATAACAATTACGAACTAATTAGGTGAACATTTTAATTGTTTTTTTTCCTCTAATGGGGCTGCTATATTAGCGGTCAAGCCTTTGCAGACTCTGCATATTTCCCAGAACTGAGAGCCATTATTACGTGGCACCATCTAGGCGAATCTCGCTACCAATTTTGACGCTCAGATTACAATGAATCTGAGCTCTCTGTGGATGTTAAAGCATGCTAAGATTTAATTTTGCCGAGAGAACCCAAGCCAAATTAGTAATCCAGGGATCTTTTACATGCCACATAATCATATGACATGCGTCCCCTTGATTTTCCCATCCAGAAAATCCGACGACTCAGCCGGGCCTCGAACTTGGGCTTTTGAGACGAACACGTTTAATTGTCGGAATTGCACTTATTAAAAGATCGGTAGGGCACAGTTTGATGCGCAGAGTTACAATAAAGGACATTGGGGTTTAATCATTAATTCGAAGACAAGCATTTCCCATATTCATACAGAAATGCTTTTTTTATAAGAAACATTGTAAATGAAGATACAGTGGTCAACCAATGTAAATATCAAATGTTTAATATTCATTTCTTAACAAAAATAGTGCTAAAAGTTGCTAAAACACTTACCGGCAATTATTTTTAATATTCATTGTATATTAATTATTTAATTAAGCTAGATAGTAATAGGGATTTCAATCTTTATTATCTTACAGGGTCTGTGCACTTTATCATACCAAACCCTGGGTGATTTTTATTTTGAAAAAAAATCACATTTTATATAATTCTAAAACTTCTATTAACCCATTAGAGACGAATTTGTAAACACCTTTAACACTTTCATTTCAAAATAAAAACATTAACTTTCAGTCTTTTAAATCGTTTTTCCTGGAACTTAGTTTGTCTCTAATAAATTGTTAAGGACTATACGGTCATCATTTGTCTTAGATTTTGTTTACGTATTTTGATAAATATAAGCAGGTTGCTCATTTTAGCGTGACAAATTTTCTTGCCAGTCGCCGTTACTTGGTTAAACATTGTTTATTCTTCTGTTCGCTATTTGTTGTTTTTATAAGCATGGGGCTTTTACCTGCGTTTCCTTTTTTCCCCCAAATTTTAGGGTGAAAGAATTAATAGATGGTGTTTTAGTTGTGCTAAATAAAAATATATAGCAATAAAAGGGAAAGAACACTGTTATGAACCGTACAAAAAAAATTAGTGCTGTAAAAAAGTTTTGGGGACTGATAGGGATGAAAAATTTGAAAGTTATTGCAGAAACAAAAACATTAATTTTTGTTTACAACTACGCTTCTCTAAATCGTCAGAAATGTTATACCTTTATTTTTGAAGACAAAAAAAGTGATTGTTTTCTTTGTAATTAGTTATAGAATCTTGAATTTTCTTGTAATTAGTTTGTAAAAAACAGCTTTCGCGTTAAAATGACAAATTAAGGTGCATAAAAAAAGATTTCTTCTGTAAATCATAAGACAGGGTGAAACATTTTAACTTATTAATTTGGCGACATTCTGAAGGCTTCACTTTTTTTTGGCGTCAAGCACCACTACATTATTCTAACATATCTGGATTTAATCTATGGGTTTAATAAAAAAAAATAAGAATTTCTTTCAACAAACTATAAAGTAGGTTTGGGAATTGTTTAGCGAATTATATCAATTTCCATCATAAGATTGTGTATGGGCTATTGGATTAGTGTTTGGAGAAGGTAAGTTTCTGTGTAATCAGGTTTGTGCGAAGAGTGTTCTTGTGTGAATTTAAAAAGAGCTAGGTTGAAAAGTGAAAGCTTTCATTTCTTTTTATGTATAATTGCTTTTTAATATTCTGAGGGTATAAACTGAAAACTAATTTTCAAATGTAAATTTTAAGTAAATGAGTTGAGTTAGATAAAAAAAAAGTAAAATGGAATATGAGAGAAACATGTTAAAAAATCAAACTAAAACTTTCATAAGTTTTGTAAAAAAAATATGTGGGTTTGGCATTTAATCGTTTATTTATAACATTTAATTAGAAAGTGTGCATTTTTTTGACATTGTTAAGTATATTTAATTCTAATTTATTTTTAATGAACGACCTTTTTAAAATAACGATGCTAGAATTTGTTAAAAAAAAATTTATGTTATTCATTTACTCTAAATGTGGAATTAAATATAGCAAACATCATACTCATCATTAATATTTTTAAATAGGACAGTATTTGCATCAAATGGAATAATTCCATTTTTTCTCCCGTTAGATTATTTATTCAACCGTGAAAATTCTCCTATTCTTTTAATAAGTGCTTTAAAATTATGGATAGACACCAATTTTGTTAGATTTGTTAATTTGGCCATCCTGTATCCCTTACCTTACGGAAAATATGTGGAAATTTCATTATGTCATGAAATGTACGAAAATAGCTTTAAAAAATGACAACGTATTTGCCTTAATTTCATCCATTAAATATGCATTGGAGAAAACTAACTAAACAAACTCTCTAGAAACTTTCTGAGTAACATTGGGAATGGTCAAAATCTTTGAAAATAATTATAGCACTCTGAAATATTACTCTCTTTAGATTTTCTAATCCTTGACCAGAAATTTTTTTCCATACTTGTTTGTAACTAGTTTTTTGAAATGCCACATAATGAATAATTTTTGTTATATTGTTTTGATAAGAAATACAAAAGTTATAGCATATTTTATGTATTACTGCTTAGGGGCATTCAGATAAATAAAATAATTCGAAAATTATTGTAACTTTATAACCTACCTTAACACGTTATGCACCAGTGAAAACATACTGCATTGAACAACAATACATTGGCATCGATTTGATACCAAGTACTTTTTAAAATACCGGAAAAAATTTAACATACACCTTAGAACCATTACGTAAAAACCAAATCTAATTTAAATATTTTTAACACGAATAAGTGGTAATTAGGTAACATTTACCAACAGAGTAGAAACAATTTTATTTGTATTTTAGTTATTTAATTACGCTAAATATCAGTAAACTTTCAAACTGTTTTTTCGAACAGTGGATGTAAAATTCCATACAAAACACAGGAATGTTCTCATTTAAAAAAAACTCGTATTGTCTCTGACACTCTTCGTACAACTACAATTGTCTGTTTCTAGACTATAGAACGGGAACGACAGTTATTAATCTCTTCCGTTTAAGGGTATTGTAGCTTAACATATCTCTATACAATTCTAAAGGGGAGACTTTGGGCCCTGTTTTGAAATAAAGTATACGACATGTACTCACAAAAACTAACTAAAAAATACAGAATACATTTATTTTGCTATTAAAATAGTTAATAAGTAAGTATTTTTAAATATATTAATTAGTTATAATTAAAACAAAATAAATTTAGTAATTATTCACAAACTACATATGGCAGCACGAAAGGCATGTAAATATCGAAACAGTTTTTTTTAATTATAACTAAATGATATATTTAAAATTATATTTAATAAATATTTTAATGGTGAGTGCATGTCGTATACTTTATTTAAACTTTTACTTTTATTAACAGGAGCCAGAGTTTCCCCATTGGAATTGTATAGAGATCTGTTACGCTTCAAGACCCTTTAACATAATTTCTTCTACTGTGTGTGATTTGAGGTCAACTGATCAACATTTGCAACACTGTTAAAAACTTCTGTAAAATTACATCACCTTTTGGTATTATTTTTTACATAACAATGTTGTAAATTTTAGTTTACAGCAAATTGAGGTTTTCATAACGTAGAGTCACAAGAAGATAGGTGCCATCCAATCACCTGCTAGCGAAGCAAAAATTTACGGCGGTAGATAGATTTTTGTTATGCTCAGTGGCACTGTGGCAGTGCTTCGTATTGCCATACCACAGGTCCATGAATGGAATCCTGGATTAGGTTGACTCATCCTTTCATCCCTCAAGTGGCTTTATAAATTGAGGACCAAGCATGTTTGGGTACTAAACACTAAGACGACTTTTACGGAGCTTATGCCTAGTACCCTAGATTTATTTGCCCTGTATAATAATTATTTTTTTATAAATATATCTGCTAATTAAGCAGCAGCAGAGACTATATTTCGAGAGTAAGAGCCCCTCCGTCAACATTGGGGTTACCTACGATGGATGTTTGGAGGCCCTCGGGTCAAAACTGATATTCAAGTCCGATACAAGATACAATTATTTCCCGAAATTGGTCCTTAGTTGTTCTAGATTTTAATTATTTAAATAAATTTAGGCAGAAAGCTCATTTTTGCTTGGCAAAATTTCTTGCCAATCGCCTTTAATAGGTTGAACATAATTTCTTTTTCTGTGTTTTAAGGTCAACTGGACAACATATGCGCTTTGCATTTGGACAGAGACATTGCAATAATTTCTTATGATTTAGGGTCTAGAAGCTCTATGATGTTGTAATTTACAGGCTAACATGGGTTTAATAAATAAACGTACGTTTCATAAAATTATGTCCGCTTTTTTAATGTGTTAAGTTACACATATTTCACTTTTTATGTTCATTAGATTTTCGGAAAATACCGACTAATTGCATTAAAGGGGAATAAGACCTAATGACCACGGGTCTCCAAACCAAAATGCCCATGTGTGGGCCCAAAAATTATTTACTGTAATACATCTCCGGCTGTGTTTAATATTTTTACAAACTGTTTTTTCTTTTGTATGGAAACACTAACAGGATTTGCATATTAATTTTAACATTGTAAAGTATATTTAATTCTAATTTATAAAATGAATGACATTAATAATATAAGTATGCGGGGATTATTTTAAATCTTTAAGTTATTCATTTTTTTACTAATTGTAGCATTTTGAAATAGTATTCATTTTCAAAGTTTTTTTTTAGATTACCGTATACTTTTTTTTCCACGTCGTTTTTGTAAATAGTTTTAAGAAATGCCACATCATGAATAGATTTTATGAAATTTACTATAAGCAACACGAAAGTATTTCATGCATTATGGGTGAACGGATTTTGGATTAATTGAATTACTTCATAATTATAATACTTTATAATTCGCCTTACATAACAGCGAAAATATACTGCATTTAACAACAATACATTGACATCAATTCGATACCAAGTATTTTTAATACAAATATTGAAAATCTAATATTGAATATCTAATATTGAAAATCTAATATTATATTACATTTTTTATAAACAAATAAGTGGTAACTAAGTATTTTATATTTTCCAACATAATAGTAGCAGTTTTAATTGTATTTTAGTTATTTAATTAAGCTCAATATCAGTAAGCTTTCAAATTGTTTTTTTTTTCCGAACAGTGGATGTACACTATTCCATCAAAAACACTGTAATGTTCTTATTGAAAAAGAAACTCTTATTGTGTGTCTCCGACACTCTTCGTACAACTGTAACTGTCTGTTTCTAGACTAAAGATTGTTGTCTAAAGACAGTTGCTCATCTCTTCCGTTTAAACTTAATTTCTTCTCCTGTGTGTGTTAAAAGGTCAACTGGACGACATTTGATGCAATGTTAAAAAATACTGTAAAATTACATCACCTTTTGGTGTTATTTTTTACATAACAATGTTGTAAATTATAGTTAAGAGCGAATTGGGGTTTTCATAACGTAGGGTCACGTGAGGATAGGTACCATTCAATAACTGTTAGCAAAGCAAAAATTTACGGCGGTAGATATATTTCTGAGGCTTAGTGACTTATTAGTAGTGTTTCGCATTACCATGCCACAGGTACGGGGATGGAGTCCCGGATTGGGCGAGTTTGATGCCCTTTCATCCCTTACGTGAGTGGATTAATTGAGGACCAAGCATGCTTGGGTACTAAATACTGAGACCGAATAACCGAAGCGTATGCTTAGTACCCCAGATCCCTTGGTCACGTAAGCTGAAATGGGCACAGCAGGCCTAAGTCCACAAACGGGCTGTTGCGCAGAGGAATTTTGTTTTTAGATAGATTTCTGATATTCGGAATCGCAACATTCAGTTTATCCAAATTCACGTCACTACGAGCTCTTCTGTGACCGAATAGTTAAATGCACTCACCTTGCTTGAAATTGAACCCTTACTAGAGAGCGAGGGTTCGAAATTAACCAACTACCAGTCATCTTATAAATCAGATTTATGCTGGGAAAAAAAACTTTCAATTAATTACCTTGTAGTTGCCGGAGTACGCTGGGACAGACGTATATTGCATTTAACAGCAAATTGGGGTTTTCATAACGTAGAATCACGGCCATGCCACAGGTCCGGTGATGGAGTCCCGGATTGGGTGAGGTTGACTCATCCTTTCATCCCTTAAGTGCTGGATAAATTGAGGCCAAGCATGCTTGGGTACTAAACACTGAGACGACCTAACTGGATCATGTGCCTAGTACCCCGGAGTTCTTGGCCACGTAAGCTGAAATAGGCACAGCAGGCCTTGGCCCACAAACGTGCTGTTGCGCCGAGGAATTTAGTTTCTAGATAGATTTCTGTTGTTTTTTGTTGTTGTTGCTAATTCCCATCTGGTCTGACGGAGTTAGACCAGATCAATAAATCCCTTGACATTTAGGAAGTCCGAAACCAAAAGGGGAGAAGAATGTTTGTCGTCCCAGTCCAGTCCTAGGCAGTTTAGGATATGATCAGGTGATGCCTGGTTTTGCTGGCACTTAGGGCAAGGCGGGAAGATCTTTTGATTAGCAGAAAACTTAAGACTTTTCAGGGGGCCGCTTTCTAGTCTGGACAAGCAGGTGTTGGTCTGTCTGTCACCAGGAAGGGAAAGAGAGAGTCCTGGTCTTTTTGCTTCGTACCAGTAGTGAGTAGGAGGTTGAAGCCAATTTAATTTGTTTTGGGCCTTTTGCCTTGCGACTAATTCAAGGTATGTGAGCTCTAAAGTGGAGAGGACTTAGTTGTATAGTCCCTGCTTTGCTAGAGTGTCTGCCAACTCATTACCGGTGGATGTCGACATGGGATGGGATTCATTGGAAGTGGACATCATGCTGTTGGCAAAGGTGTACAACTTTTCGCAAGATCGAAAAACTGGTTTTATCTCCAATGAGAGCCCAATTTTTTAGGTGTTGAATCGAGTTACGGCTGTCTGATAGATTTCTGATATTCTGAATTGCAACATTCAGTTTATCCAAATTCACGTCACTGCGAGCTCTTCTGTGACCTAATGGTTAAAAGCACTCACCTTGCTTGAGATTAAACCCTTACTACTGAGCTAGGGTTCGAAATAACCAACTACCAGTCATCTTATAAATTAGATTTGTGAAAAAAAATTCAATTACTCAACTTGTAGGTGCGGGAGTACCTTGCTTGTGATAGGAAAGGAAAAGGGGTTCGAAATCGACCTACTACCAGTTATCCTATAAATCAGATTTGTTATTGGGAAAAATAAATCCATTTCATAATCACGGAGGTGCGCCCGAGTACAGGGTTGTACAGAAATAAGTTGCCCAATTCAGAGGCCTATGCAGGATTCTTTATTGGTCAGAATGTAATAAAATTTGAGGTACAAACACTTCAGATCATGAGCTCTTGATTTATTAAAACAACTAGTTCAAAAATTGGCGATAGGTGGCGCTGTAGAACAAATAGGCATTCTGCAGTCATTTTACATGAGATCCGTGGTTCTCCGCAATTTTTTCCATTCTTATAGCTATGTGTTCCACAGTGGAACGCAGAAAGACCGAAGAAATTCCTTAAAAATGCCGAACAATTGAGGCTTTTACATCTGCCAAGGTTTCTGGACGTTCCAAGTAAACCTTATCCTTTAAGAATCCCCAAAACCAAAAATCACACGATGAAATTAGGTGAGTTAAAAGGCCAGGCAGCGAAGAAGAAGACCTTTGTAATTTGCATATTGCAACAACGTGATTTTCCGAAATAACGTTTCAACGCAACAAATCCAAAAGACAAGCCCTAGTGGAAGGCGGGTAGCGTTTAACAGGCAGTTGATTCCAACTTGCTGTTGCAAAATGCCTACCTTATAAGAAAAAGCTCTGTTAGTTAAACTTTTCTACCAGAACGACGAGAACTCCGCTGCTGCGTTAAGGGTATTCCGAAAGCTGCAAAAGTTACGCCGAGGACCAATGGCACCATGTGCTCTACGAAAAATGATGAAGAAGTTTGAAAAAACCGGACCGCAGGGACTTTTGCCAGGTAGAAGACGCAAGCCTGTCGAATCTGCAAGCGTAGAAGACGTTGCTTTTGCAGTTGTTAAAACAACTAGCCAATCTCCACATGGTGTTACCAGTGTGCCAACTGTTTCTCTTGCTGTGGATATGCCCTATTCGACCGTCTGGCGTGTGATGCGCAGGATTCTGGGTTATCATTACAAAATCCTTAGTCTACACAAACTGACTGACAAGGACCCTGAAGTTCGGGAAACATTTGCTCTGCAGTTAGTAACCCGAATGGTGGTCGATGCTGCTTGGCCGTGGAACATCCTTTGGTCGGATGAGGCGCATTTTCGTCTGATCACCTGATCTCATCCCATGTTATTTCTGGTTGTGGAGATACTTAAACGATAAGGTTTACCGAGAACGTCCTGCAACCTTGGCGGATCTAAAAGCCTCAATTGTTCGGCAGGTTCAAGGAATTTCTGCAGATTTACTGCCTTTTTTACTGTGGAACACACAGAATAAGAATGGAAAGTGTTATGGAGAACCACGGATCGCATATAGAACAACTGAAGAATGCCTTTTTTGATCTGCTGCGCCACATATCGGCAACTTTTTGAACTAATTTTATTTTTGTAATAAATCGAGAATCTGAAGAGTTTGTATCTCCAATTTTATCACATTCTGACCAATAAAGCATCCTGCACAGGCCTCTGAGTTGTTCAACTTATTTCTGGACAATCCTGTACACTGGGACATACTTGCTCCTTAAATCTGTGGAGCCTAAGTGCCGATGGCGTAATCATACATTACATGGAAATAAACATTATTTTACTGTAAAACATAATGAATTTATCTTATAAAAATTCACATCACATGGTAATGGCAGCACTATTCACCATCATCGTGTGTAGTAAAATTACCACAAAAACTTGCAGTGTGCTTTGCATTTGGACAAGTGTACTGTAATATCTTCTTATGATAGGAAGGAAATGCTTACCTTATTCCTAATTATCATAAAAATATATAACTGAATGCTATTATTGTGCCCCTGTGTTGTGAAGTTTCATATGATATTTTAAATTCATTAGGTTGTAATTTCTATCATTATCCGCTGTTGTTAAACATTTTCACTTATTACGACTTTGCCATACCAAAGTGGGTCGATCGTAATTCCTTACTGTTGAATATCGTTTTCAAGAAAAAATATGCTCTATATTGTATGTGCTAAAATATTTGTAATTAAATACAATAAATTTACGGCGAAAAAAGCTCTAAAATGAAATTTTTCTACTAATTTTCAAATTACTCTTAATAATTTATAATTTTTAAAAAAAATTAACTGTGTTTTAATTTTCATAATCTGTCCATATTTATTTGCATAATAACAGATTTAAGGTGGGTTTTTGTTTTTCAAAGTTGTTTTTGGAGAAAACTTTCGGGAAAAGTATATATCTTAATTCACTCTATACAAGAGCTTTCCTAATAATTAGGTATATACATTTTTAACTCAAAAAAGTTATAAATGTTACGTTAGTAAAAGTTATAACAATTACGAACTAATTAAGTGAACATTTTAATTGCTTTTTTTCCTCCAATGGGGCTGTTATATTGGCGGTCAAGCCTTTGCAGACTTGGCATATTTCCCAGAACAAAGAGCCATTTTTACGTGGCACCATCTAGGCGATTCTCGCTACCAATTTTGACGCTCAGATTACACTGAATCTGAGCTCTCTGTGGATGTTAAAGCATGCCCAGATTTAATTTTGCCGAGAGAACCCAAGCCAAATTAGTAATCCAGGGATCTTTTACATGCCACATAATCATATGAGATGTGTCCCCTTAATTTTCCCATTCAGAAAATCCGACGACTCAGCCGGGGCTCGAACCCGGGCTTATGAGACGGATACGTTTAATTGTCGGAATTGCACTTATTAAAAGTTCGATAGGGGACACAGTTTGATGAGTAGAGTATGTAGAGTTGTATTAGAGGAGATTGGGGATTAATCATTAATTCAAAGGCAAGCATTTCCCATTTTCTTACAGAAATGCTTTTTGTTATTAGATAGACATGAGATATCAGTAGGAAGTGGAATGTAAATATCAAATATTTGTTATTAATTTCTTAACAAAAATAGTGGTAACATTTCGTATAAAATTTATTGGAAATAAGTTTTAATTTTCATTGTATAATTATTATTTAATTAAGCTAGAAAGTAATGGGGATTTCAATCTTTATTCTCTTACAGGGTATGTGCACTTTATTATACCAAACCCTGGGTGATTTTTATTTAAAAAAAACTCACATTGTAACTCTGACACTATTTGTGCAGCCAGTTGACTTTTCGCTGGGTACGACTGTCTCCTTGCACATATCTTCTATTAACCCATTAATGACGACTTTGTAAACACCATTAACACTTTCATTTCAAAATAAAAACATTAATTTTCAGTCTTTTAAATCGTTTTTTCCTGTAACTTAGTTTGTCTCTCACAAATTGTTCAGGACTATGGTCATCATTTGTCTAAGATTTTGTTTACGTATTTTGATAAATATAAGCAGATAGCTCATTTTAGCGTGACAAATTTTCTTGCCAGTCGCCGTTACTGGGTTAAACATTGTTTATTCTTCTGTTCGCTACATAGATTTGTTGTTTTTATACGCATGGTGCTTTACCTGCGTTTCCATTTTTTTTTCAAAACTTGAGGGTGAAAGAATTAATAGATGGTGTTTTAGTTGTGCTAAATAAAAATATATAGCAATAAAAGCGAAAGAACAATATTATGAACAGTACAAAAAAATTAGTGCTGTAAAAAGTTTTGGGGACTGATAGGGCTGAAAAATTTGAAAGTTATTGCAGAATCAGAAGCAATAGTTTCAGTTTGCAACTACGCTTCTATAAATCGTCAGAAATGTTATACCTTTATTTTTGAAGACAAAAAAAAGTGATTGCTTTCTTTGTAATTAGTTATAGAATCTTGAATTTTCTTGTAATTAGTTTGTAAAAAACAGCTTTCGCGTTAAAATTACAAATTAAGGTGCATAAAAAAAGATTTCTTCTGTAAATCATAAGACAGGGTGAAACATTTTAACTTATTCATTTGGCGACATTCTGAGGGCTTCACTTTTTTGGCGCCAAGCATTACTACATTATTCTAACCTATCTGGATTTAATCTATGGGTTTAATAAGAAAAATAAGAATTTCTTTCAACAAACTATAAAGTAGGTTTGGGAATTGTTTAGCAAATTATATCAATTTCCATAGTAAGATTGTGTATGGGCTGTTGGATTAGTGTTTGGAGAAGGTAATTTACTGCGTAAACAGGTCTGTGTGAAGAGTGTTCTAGTGTGAACTTAAAAAGAGCTAGGGTTAAAAAGTGAAAGCTTTCTTTTCTTTTTATGTATAATTCCTTTTTAATATTCTGCGGGTATAAACTGAAAACTAATTTTCAAATGTAAATTTAAAGTAAAAGAGTTGAGTTGGATAAAAAAGTAAAATGGAATATGAGAGAAACATGTTAAAAAATCAAATTAAAACTTTTATAAGTTTTGTAAAAAAATATGAAGGTTTGGCATTCAATCGTTTATTTATAACATTTAATTAGAAAGCGTGCATATTTTTTGACATTGTTAAGTATATTTAATTCTAATTTATTTTTAAAGAATAATCTTTTTAAAATAAGGATGCTAGAATTTGTTAGAATTTTTTTTAATGTTATTCATTTACTTTAGTTGTGGAATTAAATATAACAAACATCATACTCATCATTAATATTTTTAAATTGGACAGTATTTGCCTCAAATGGAATTACTCCATTTTTTCTCCCTTTAGATTATTTATTCCGCCTTAAATTTCTCCTATTCATTTATTATGTGCTTTAAAATTATGGATAGAAACCAAGTTTGTTAGATTTGTTAATTTGGCCATCCTGTATCCTTACCTTACAGAAAATATTTGGAAATGTCATTATGTTATGAAATGTACGAAAATAGCTTTTAAAAAAAAGACAACGTATTTGCCTTAATTTCATCCATTAAATGTGCATTGGAGAAAACTAACTAAGTAAACTCTTTAGAAACTTTCTGAGTAACATGGTAAGATCAGTAATGGTTAAGATCTTTAAAAATAATTATAACACTCTGAAATATTACTCTCTTTGATTTTTTAATCCTTGACCAAATTTTTTTTTCCATACTTGTTTGTAACTAGTTTCATGAAATGCCACATAATGAATACATGTTTGTTATTTTTTTTTTTTTAAGAAATGCGAAAGTTAGAGCATATTTTATGTATTAGTGCTTAGGGGCATTCATATAAATAAAAAAAAATCGAAATAGCGTTAAGCACAAGTGAAAATATACTGCATTAAATAAACAATACATTGACATCGATTTGATTCAAAGTATCTTTTTAAAATACTGTAGTACGCAAACGGAAAGTTCAAAGAACAGTAACCTACAAACAAAATCTTATTTAAATATTTTTAACACCAATTAGTGGTAATTAACTATGTAACATTTACCAACAGAGTTGAAACAATTTTAATTGTATTTTAGTTATTTAATTAAGCGAAATATCAGTAAGCTTTCAAACTGTTTTTTCGAACAGTGGATGTAAAATTCCATACAAAACACTGGAATGTTCTCATTTAAAAAAAAAACTCGTATTGTGTCTCTGACACTTTTCGTACAACTGCAACTGTCTGTTTCTAGACTAAACGACAGTACGACAGTTGCTCATCTCTTCCGTTTAAACATCATTTCTTCTACTGTTTGTGTTTTAAGGTCAACTGGACGACATATGCTGCAATGTTCAAAAATTCTGGAAAATATATCACCTTTGGGTGTTATTTTTTACATAACAATGGTTGTAAATTTTAGTTAACAGAAAAATGGGGTTTTCATAACGTAGAGTCCATCCGAACACCAAAATCCAAAAAATGCAAGACTATGATACAAACATGCCTACAAACAAGAAAAGACCAAGAGCTTTCCTCTACAGATAGCTTGGTGGCTCCCCTAAAGACCCAGATCCAATCGACACCAAAACATCTTCCCACGGAGCTTTTACAAATTTTTGCTGAATGATACGCATTTTTTATGATTTTGCAACTAGCTATTTCACCCCAAAAATAATATTAATTTTCTGCATAGAATCATGCTTCAAAGGAAGCATGCAAGGTTAGCTGCTGAGGAATACAAATGGGCAAAAATAAATGAAAAGAAGATCCACCGTTTAAAAAAGAGAAACTTTAATGAAAATCTCTTAAAAGATATTGAGCATCTTAGGGGAGATACATAAAAGGATTTTGGCAGCAAACAGTTGTTTTCACGGTCTGAAAAGCTATTTAAAACCAAGTTTTCTCAAACTGCCCACTAAGCGGCTAATTTATAAGTCTCATTAGATCTGTCCTAACTTATGCATCAGAGACTTGGGCAATGACTTTACGCGATGAAGAGACTGGGTATTTTTGAGAGGAAAGTTTTGCGCTGCATACTTAAAGGGGTCCAGGTAAACGGAGTATATCAAAGAAGATCTAACTCAGAACTTTACAAAATTTACAGACAAATGGATGTGTTCACGTTTATAAAATTACAGAGGCTAAAAGTGGCTGGTCACCTGGCCAGAATGAAAGATGATAGTTGCTGTAAAAAAATCTTTCTGGCAAAGCCCATGGGAACTAGACCTCGAGGTAGACCCTCGCTAAGGTGAATTGACTGTCTTGAGAGAGACCTGAAAACCCTAAAAGCCTATACCAACTGGAGAACAGTCGCCAAGGACAGATTTTCCTGGAGGAGACTTCTAGAGAAAGCCAGGACCCAACTAGGGCTGTCGGCAACTAAATGGATGAACCATTTTTAAGGAAGCTAGAAATAAACAGCCGTAAACGATTAAATTACTCAGCAAACGTGTTTATAGACGATTTCAGAAGATTATTTAGCTTATTAACGATTTCGAGATAATTATTCGGGGTGGTGTTTTATCCACTTATTAATTTATTTTTATTTATACTGATTTATTCTTCATTTTATTGAAAATAAATAATGTCAATATGGCAAGAATGATGAATAAACGGACCAATATAAAATGAAATTTATATAAAAACTAAGTATTAGCTTTTGCTATTTTAATAAAGTTTTATGTTTTCTTTTAGGCAAAATAGTTAAATTTGTATTAATTTAGTTTTTAAATAGATGTATGAAAATTATATTTAAGTTATATGACTGCATGTAATTTTATAGTTTGTATTTACGGAAATGGAAACTTTAAATGCATTTTTGTCAGAGTTCAGTTTTCCTAGATGCTCAGTTTTTCAAAACGCTAAAACTTTTTAATTTATTTATTCAGTAATTTACTTTTTTGTGAGTAGTTTAAAATGTATGTGTTTATTAAAAACTATTACCTAAACTAGCTTTCCTATTATTTTTTTGAGTTAGAGTTGTTTTTTAAAAAAAATTTAAAGTGAGAACATCTTCAGATTTAGAAACTTTTCAGGGCTTTTTCAAACAATTATTTTGTAGAAAAAATTTACACGTGATGCATCAAATTTGGAAGCTAGATATTATAAAAACAAAACAACGTTTAACAATTAAGGAGTACATGCTAGCGATGCTACCTCCACATACAGTATTGCAGAAATGAAAACATGGCATGAACTTACTGAATAGCCGCGGAAAAACGAGTGGGGGAGTATTGGCAGGGAATAAGACAAAGACAAACACAAAAGCTAGTTTTTATATATCATAGTATAAGTATCTGAAGAAAAGTGTGGTGATAAAATATTGGTATTTAAAATAATTTGACATTTTTAAAAATGTAATTGTTAAAAAAATTAAATTAAAAAAGTGTTTTTTTTAATATATAGTTTTAATGTGTTAATCCACATAACAAATAAAGGAATTTTTAATCAAAAAGCTAAAAATAAAAATAAAAAGTTGATGTGGTACTGAGTCCCCTTAACATTTACCAACAGAATAGTACACATTTTAATTATATTTTAGTTATTTAATTAAACTAAATATCAGTAAGTTTTCAAACTGTTTTTTTTTACAGTGTATGTAAAATTCCATACAAACACTGGAATGTTCTTATTTCCAAGTAACTCTTATTATGTCTTTGACATTCTTCGTACGACTGCAACTGTCTGTTTCTTGACTACAGAATGGGTACGACAGTTGCTCATCTCTTCCGTTTAAACATCATCTCTTCTACTGTGTGTGTGTTTTAAGGTCAACTGGACGATATTTGCTGCAGTTTTAAAAAATTCTGTAAAATTACATCACTTGTTGGTGTTATTTTTTACATAACAATGTTGTAAATTTTAGTTAACAGAAAAATTGGGTTTTCATAACGTAGGGTCATGTTAAGATAGGTGTCCTCCAATATAGGTCCTCCAATAAGATAGGTGTCCTGGCAGAGCTAAAATAAAGTAATAATCAACAGGTGGGCTTTTGGTAAAAAAATAAATGTACAGTGCATGAAATTATGATTTTGCATTTTAATTGTAGTTGGCCAAGTGCCAGTTTTTCTCGTTTTCATGTCAATGTGAAGCGTTTGAAAAAAACGCAGACTGATTGTTTGAAGAAGTTTCAAATTTCGCTTTTTAAAGCGTTGGCTCATGTATTTAAAAAATTAAATTATTATTATATTAAGCCAAAATTAACTATTTAGAATGATTTCCTATCACAAATTAATTTGATAATATTTAATGTTTGCTAACTTGTTTGGCATTTCGTATAACTATGATTATAATAGTAAGTATGGTTATAATAGAAGTATAATTATATAAAATTGCTTGGTTTAATTCCTAACATCCGTTCCGGTGATAGTTCGTGTTGTTGGAGAATGTCGCCAGCGACTTAAATGACGCGAGCGTCTTATTCTTGAAGAAGTATCAACATAAAAATATGCAAGTAAGTTGAGGCATAATATAGAGGATTGGGGTTAGATCTTTAGTTTGAAGCCAAGCATTTCTCAAACTCATAGAGACATGCTCTTCTCGTACTTAATTATGATAACACTGATTGCCATTCTTCGAAAAAAAAATATAGCAATATTTACCCATTTTAATAAAAAAAAAGTGGTAACAATAGTTCTTATTTCTTAGTCCTTATTTTCGTTGTTATTAATAATTTATTTAAGCTAGATATTAAAGGCGATTTCAAACTTTATTCTCATACAGTATTTTTGTATTTTATTGTACCAAACTCTGGGTGGTGCTTTAAAAAAAACTATTTTTGTAACTCTGACACTCTCTGCGCAGCCAGTAGACTTTTCGTTAGGAACGGCTGTCGTCTCATATATGGAATCACTCCATTTTTATCCTGTTCGATAATGTATTACGACGAGAAAATTTTCATATTCATTTATTATGTGCTTTAAAATCAAGGATAGAAGTCAATTTTGCTAGCTTTGTTAATCTGACCATCCAAACTCCCTGATCTTACGGAAAATATGTGGAGCATTATATCATGAAAAAAACAAAAAAATATAAATAAAATGACAACAAATCTGTCTAAATTTCTGCCATTAAATGTTAATGGGAAAACCTAGCTACACAAACTCTCCAAAAACGTTCTGAATAACATCGCTAAAGGTTAAGATATCATTGTGTGTGTGAAAATAATTATAGCATTCTGAACTATTACTATATTTTGAGGGTTTTTTTAATTACTTGCCCGTATACTTTTTCCACAATCGTGTGTAACTAGTTTTATGAAATGCCACATAATGAATAGATTTCCTTTTCGAATTTATAATAATCAATACGAAAGTTGCAATCCATTTTATGTATTACGGGTTCATGTGACATTTGGATTGATTTAATATCAACATAATTATTGTACTTTATAATCTGCCCTAAACAGTGTGGCCAATCCAGAATTCGCATTTTACACTCAATCTTAGAGAATTCGCATTCTACCCTCAATTCGCAAAATACCTCTCAAATACCGCTGCGTCATCTAGCGACAACTAAAAAAAACTTAAATTTATAGAATATTGTACTTTAAATTTTAAAAAATTAATTATTTTAAATTGTTATTATTACTAATTATAGTTAAATAAATTAGTTAATTGTAATATCTTTAATTAACAATTGTAAATTACTTTTACAAAAATATTGCACAATGGAAATATTAGGTTACTTTTTAGCATACAAATCTACCTTAAGTTTACGTATCTGAATTAAATTTAAAATAAGGTAAGTCAACTATTATCCTGCAACGTCCTGGTGGAAAACAAAAACATATTTAAGTAAAATAAAAGAAGAGGATGCTGGCCAGAGTTTTTCTTACAATTCTACACTGGATATATGATTGTTTAAAAGTGAAAACAGATATCTAAATAAAAAGTTAAATGTGCAGTAAACTTTTGAAGAAGTCAATTTGTTTACAGAGTTACTATTTCATAAAACAGGAATTAGGGCTTTACTTGGGGTAACCTTTACTCCTTCGCTTAAAACAATGTTCCATCCACGCTTCATTAACCATACATCCACGCAACTGTGAACAACCATAAAACTATCTGGGTTTTTTTATTTCCTACCAAAAATCATCATTTAAAAAATATCCGCAAGCTTCAGCAATATCATTTTCGGGTAATTACCCTCAAATTGGCAACACTAACCCTAAAACATGATTCACCAGTGTAATTATATTGATCAGCAATACAGTGACATCTATTTGACACCAAGCTTTTTTTTTCAATAAAGAAATCATTAAAAGGAAGTATATAAAAAAAATTACATTATATATAAATTATTTTACCCAATAAGTGGTAATTAACTACTTATCATTTACCAACAGAATAGTAAATTTTTTTAATGTATTTCAGTTATTTAATTAAGTTAAATATAAGTACGTTATTTAAACTATTTTTTCGAGCATTGGATGTACACTATTCCGTACCAAACACTGCAGTGTTCTTAGTTCAAAACAAGTTGGTTTGTAACAGAATCTGTCACTTAGCCCGCTTCCACACAACATTTGTGTTCAACAGAAAAAAAAAAACGACAAACACAGTATTACTACTATATTAATATTTACAACCCAGGAAGCACACCAACGTCGGCCACTATTAAAAAAAAATTGGCCGACATTGGTGTCAATATTGGCCGACGTCAAAATGGACCCCCTAGCAAATATTGTACGAGTCGTTTTACGACATTGACAACATTTATCAACGTCGTACAATATCGCATATCGACCTTGGCCGACATAAAATTACACCTTGCGGATATTTACTACATCGTTTACGACATTGATCAACATCGCATATTGACATTGGCCGACATAAAATGGACCCCCCCCTAGCAAATATTGTACGACGTCGGTTTACGACATTGATCAACATTTATCAACGCCGTACAATATCGCATTTCGACATTGGCCGACATAAAAATTACACCCTTGCGGATATTGTACTACATCGGTTTACGACATTGATCAACATCGCATATTGACATTTGGCCGACATAAAAATGACACCCTAGCGAATATTGTACAACATCGGTTTACGACATTAATCAACATTAGTCGTACCACATTCATGGGCGTTCTTTTACAGTACTTCTCAATTATACATTTTTCCATTCCCTTCGCATAACTTTTTAACTCATCTGTTTGTTGAGTGGAAAAAAAATTATTCACGAAGGTAATTTTCTTTATATTTTTCTAATTAACAAAAATTTTATTAATTAGAAAAATATAAAAAAATTATTTACAAAGGTAATTTTCTTTATATATATCTAATTAACAAAAATTTTGTTAATTAGAAGAATATAAAGAAAATTACCTTTGTAAATAATTTTTTTTTCTACTCAACGAACAGATGAGTTAAAAGTTATGCGAAGTACAAATGTATAATTGAGAAGTACTGTAAAAGAACGCCCATGAATGTGGTACGACTAATGTTGATCAATGTCGTAAACCGATGTTGTACAATATTCGCAAGGGTGTCATTTTTATGTCAGCCAATGTCAATATGCGATGTTGTAAAACAATTAACAATAGGTTAAATAAATCAAAATTAATCAAGAAATATTGTATTATTAGTACTATTGTAATTTTAAAAACTAGTAAATCAGACAGCTATATAAAACACTACATTACGACATAGCTCTTTTTTTTCTGTACTGCTTCAGAGTCAAATTAAAACAAATGTTACGTATTATTATTCATATATTAAATATCTGATACATAACACATATTTTTCCCAGATTGTTTAAAGTTAACTACACAACATCTCTGGATGTATTTATATACGGATGGTCGATACCATTAAAAGGCGAAAAATTACTGTAGGTAGAGTTGAATAAAAATATGTTTACGTACCTCAATTGGGTATAGGTTTTATTTCATATAATTAAAGTGTAGAGAAACTGTTAAATTCTTGACAAAATCTGTAAATCTTATGCACAAACTTCAATTAAACTATTTTTTACAAGTAACTTTATTAAATGTCATGTTTTAGATAGTTATGTATTTTCTACTTTAATATATTTAAAAAAATATTAATTCGTACAGAAGCTTTAGAAATATTGCTAAAGCTTCTGTACGAAATGTTTCACAATAAACAAATCATAAAATTAATAACTAATTAGACTGTTCTATATTTATTCAAGTACATATTCATGTCTCTATTTACTGTAGCACTGAATACAATATGGGGATTTGATATTTACACTTTACCAAGATAAAATTGATCAAATAGTCCATCATTAATTTTATGACAGATAATTCACTAAAACATCTTACGCAATTATGAAATAATACATATTAAAAAAATAGAAATTTATTTTAAATCCAGCATTATCTTAATCTTTTTATAACAACGTGCAAAAAAGTTCACTTTTTTAGATCATATTCATTCATAAATCGTTGCGAAAATGACTTTACGTGCTTACGTCACAGACAGTGCCGAAAGTGTTGCTACTTACAGTTTGATTATCCTGTTCTGTTAATAAAGAATTAATGATGTCGGTTTCTACATTGTATACTTTAGGTGGCCGGGCTAAATTGTAAAAACTTAGCCATTCTACAATTGAAAAGATGCGAGATAATCGTTGCAGTCTTTACATTGACGAATCACTGCAAATAAACTTTCAATTTTATCTTGGCTTATACATGAAGTCATAAGATATTTGAAATTTAAACTTTTGGTCAAATACTATACAAGTGATAAAACTGTTGATAATAAAACCACCTTCATTAAGAGCATGGATTTCCCCGTCATACAAATACGAAATAAAAGTCTACAGAAGTAGCAAAACTTCCCTTCACTTTCTACTGTCCCTTTGCACTTTTTTAAGCGAAGGACTTCTCCATCAATTTTAATGTTTCCATCTGAATATCGGATCTAAATTCAATTACAGTTCCAACTCCTTCACATACACTTGTCGAGTTTTTTGAAAAGGCCTTCTAATGTCTTGGCTTCTACCGGTTTTGTAAAAATAGAAATGTTCTTCACGTATCCAGTGCAGGTATATGTATCCCGAAGCTTCTTAATATCAATTTGTTTGTAGGGCAAAGCACACAGATTTGCCTCTCTCCATGAACAGAAACTTATGACATTTGGATTTTTCTCGTAACTTTGATCCACATTTTGAAGGCAAAGCTATGTTGTAAATGTCCTCGATATTATTTTCTTCTGTGATGTTCTAAGTGTTAAAATCAATTTCTGGTTCACTAATCTTCAAGATTTTTCTCCTCCTTCTACCGAATTTTTTGTTTTACGTTTTACAGGAACTTTCTTTAATAAATAATGGGGAAAGTCAGGGAATTTGGTTGGAATTGACTCTGTTTATAACAGTCTTACCTCTAGGCATTAAAACTTCATTGTTAATTATGCATTTATAATGGCTCTCAATAAAATCCTCTTCGAAGTGCACTTCACAAGATTGCCTTCTTCCAAGTTTCAAGAACTTCTGCATTTTTTTGGCACAGAAAACAACGAAAGTTTCTTACTGTTCGATCTGTAGCCAGGAACAAAACAATGATACTGTTTGTTTCTCGACTTTCTATTACAACTCATTATACAAATAGTTTTTGATTTTTTTTTTTCATTAAAGCTGGCGTATTACTATAGATTTAAACGACTAAAATAATCGAAAACTTAAAAGAATACAGCCTTGATCGTACTCTCCTCCCTGATGTAAACAAACCATAAAGCTAACGTTTATTATGTTGATCTCAGCGCCACCGATAAACCTAAAAACCTAGTAAACATCGATCAATGTTGGTCAATGTTGTTTCATCGACGTTGTATCCACCATGTCGCCAGATGTCCCCACAATATTCGAATATTTTCAAAAATTATTATTTTTTTAAATAATGACTAAAACTTATCTGCATTATCATTAACATTATTGTTTCATTCTTCCAACATCAAAATAAAATGAATTTAAAGTCATACTAATTTAAAAAAATTCCCAATGCCTGCGAATGTCGACAGATGTCGCGATTACAACGTTCAACATTCCTCGACTTTCGCAATGTTGGCCGAGGTCGGTAGAATGTCGGCCAACATTGTTGTGCTACCTGGGAAGTTAAATTTTGCTATAGTTCAATTTGTGAAATAGACCCATTATGCATCCAGAATGAAATGGTAAAAAACAGGGGGGGGGGGGGGGAATCTAAATTTTTAAACTAAAATTTAAGCTGAAAAAATTGGAAAATCAATTTTTAAACATCTAAGAATGCAAGCGTGAAGAATTTAGGTTCAATTTATTTCATAAAATTTTTTGGGAGTGTATTTTTTTTACCATGTTTTTCCTATTTCCATTTAATTTAAAAAATATTATTTCATTCTTCACAAGACATGATTCTTCTATCTAACGATAAATAAGTGCGAGCTCAACTTAGTGAGAAAAAAAAATCGCAAGCTGATGATTCTAAATGGAATCATTGGGGGTGAAAGGGTTTAAACCATGCTCTTCCCTAATTCTTTTGAGCAGTGTAGATTATAGACTGCGTACGACAGTTGCTCATCTCTCCCTTTTAACACAGTTCCATTGTTTTCCCCAGGCTTTACCTGCGATAGAGCCGACCAGACGTCGCTGTCGAGATTTGCCAGCGGCTACCACAGGAGTTTCTCCTTCAGTCATGGCGACAAAGTTTTCCCTGTGTGTGCTAAGTGTGGAGTAGAGAACGCGTCCTTGGAGCCCATCATCGCTTTTCTTCACGTACCTAAGGAGACTTTTGCGAAAGACCCTTTGCTTGCCTTGGATTTTTTGAGTGTGCATGTACTCATGGACAATGTCTAGCTGCCGCTAGACAGCGAGGGGAATGGAAACAACTAAATGTTTTGAGGTGGACAACATATGATGCACTGTTAAAAATTTCTCAGAAATTACATCACCTTTGCGGTTATTGTTAACGTGCAGTGTTGTAAATTTTAGTTAACTGCAAATTTATGTTTTCATGACGAATATGGCGTGTTCTCGGAACCACGTCATAAATATATGGTGGATCTTCAGAATTGCAACATTCACTTTGTCAAAATTCACGTCACTACGAGCCAAGCTTCTGGGGCCTAATAGTAAAAAGCACCTAACCTTGCTTGAGATTGAACCCTTACTAGAGAGGGAGGGTTCGAAATCCACCTAATACCAGTCATCCTCCAAATCATATTTTTTCTGGGAAAATAAATCCATTTAATCTCATCACTTAGGTGCCCGAGTACACTGGCACAGAGTGCTCCTTAAACCTGTGGAGCCCTAAGTCCCGAGGGCGTAAGCGTACTTTATATGGAAATAAACATTATTTTTCTATACAATTTACAGCATAATGCATTTATCATAATATAAAAATTCATATCACAGGATATTGGCAGCACTGTTCACTATTGACGTGTGTTATAAAACTACGACAAAAATATACAGTGTGCTTTGCATTTGGACAAGCGTACTGTAATATATTATACTGTAAATTCTATTATTATCCGCTATTGTTGTACATTTTCGCTTATAGCGAATTTGCCATACCAAAGTGGGTCGACCGTAATTCCTTACTGTTGAATATCGTTTAAAAGAAAAAAAATGCTCTACACTGTATGTGCTAAAATATTTGTAATTAAATACAATAAATTTACAGCGAAAAAAGCTCTAAAATGACATTTTTCTGCTAATTTTCAAATTACTCTTAATAATTTATAATTTTAATAAAATGTAACTGTGTTTTAATTTTTATAATCTGTCCATATTTACTTGCATAATAACAGATTAAAGGTGGGTTTTTGTTTTTCAAAGTTGTTTTTGGAGAAAACTTTCGGGAAAAGTATATATCTTAATTCCTCTATACAAGAGCTTCCCTAATAATTAGGTACATACATTTTTAACTCAAAAAAGTTATAAATGTTAATATAACAATTACGAACTAATTAAGTGAACATTTTAATTGTTTTTTTTTCCTCTAATGGGGCTGCTATATTGGCGGTCAAGCCTTTGCAGACTCGGCATATTTCCCAGAACTGAGAGCCATTTTTACGTGGCACCATCTAGGCGACTCTCGCTACCAATTTTGACGCTCAGATTACAATGAATCTGAGCTCTCTGTGGATGTTAAAGCATGCTAAGATTTAATTTTGCCGAGAGAACCCAAGCCAAATTAGTAATCCAGGGATCTTTTACATGCCACATAATCATATGACATGCGTCCCCTTGATTTTCCCATCCAGAAAATCCGACGACTCAGCCGGGCCTCGAACTTGGGCTTTTGAGACGGACACGTTTAATTGTCGGAATTGCACTTATTAAAAGATCGGTAGGGGACACAGTTTGATGCGCAGAGTTGCAATAAAGGAGATTGGGGTTTAATCATTAATTCGAAGACAAGCATTTCCCATATTCATACAGAAATGCTTTTTTTATAAGGAACTTTGTAATTGCAGATACAGTGGCCAACCGTAGTAAATATCAAATATTTAATATTCATTTCTTAACAAAAATAGTGGTAAAAGTTGTTAAAACACTTACTGGCAATTATTTTTAATATTCATTGTACATTAATTATTTAATTAAGCTAGATAGTAATGGGGATTTCAATCTTTATTATCTTACAGGGTCTGTGCACTTTATCATACCAAACCCTGGGTGATTTTTATTTTGAAAAAAAATCACATTTTATATAATTCTAAAACTTCTATTAACCCATTAGAGACGAATTTGTAAACACCTTTAACACTTTCATTTCAAAATAAAAACATTAACTTTCAGTCTTTTACATCGTTTTTCCTGTAACTTAGTTTGTTTCTAATAAATTGTTCAGGACTACGGTCATCATTTGTCTTAGATTTTTTTTTTACGTATTTTGATAAATATAAGCAGGTAGCTCATTTTAGCGTGACAAATTTTCTTGCCAGTCGCCGTTACTGGGTTAAACATTGTTTATTCTTCTGTTCGCTACATAGATTTGTTGTTTTTATACGCATGATGCTTTACCTGCCTTTCCATTTTTTTTTCAAAATTTGAGGGTGAAAGAATTAATAGATGGTGTTTTAGTTGTGCTAAATAAAAATATATAGCAATAAAAGCGAAAGAACAACATAATGAACCGTACAAAAAAATTAGTGCTGTAAAAAAGTTTTGGGGACCGATGGGGCTGAAAAATTTGAAAGCTATGGCAGAATCAAAAACAATAGTTTCAGTTTGCATTCTCTAATTCGGCGGAAATGCTATATCTTTATTTTTAAAGACAAAAAAGTGATTTTTTTTCTTTATAATAAGTTATAGAATCTTGTATTTTCTTGCAATTAGTTTTTAAAAAACAGCTTTCGCGTTAAAATTATAAATTGAAAGTGCATAAAAAAAGATTTCCTCTGTAAATAATAAGACAGGGTGAAACATTTTAACTTATTAATTTGGCGACATTCTGAAGGCTTCACTTTTTGTGGCGCCAAGCACCACTACATTATTCTAACCTATCTGGATTTAATCTATGGGTTTAATAAGAAAAATAAGAATTTCTTTCAACAAACTATAAAGTAGGTTTGGGAATTGTTTAGCAAATTATATCAATTTCCATAATAAGATTGTGTATGGGCTGTTGGATTAGTGTTTGGAGAAGGTAATTTACTGCGTAAACAGGTCTGTGTGAAGAGTGTTCTAGTGTGAACTTAAAAAGAGCTAGGGTTGAAAAGTGAAAGCTTTCTTTTCTTTTTATGTATAATTCCTTTTTAATATTCTGCGGGTATAAACTGAAAACTAATTTTCAAATGTAAATTTAAAGTAAATGAGTTGAGTTGGATAAAAAAAAGTAAAATGGAATATGAGAGAAACATGTTAAAAAATCAAACTAAAACTTTAATAAGTTTTGTAAAAAAAAAAGATGTTGGTTTGGCATTCAATCGTTTATTTATAACATT
>CM033275.1:19925619-20092607 GCA_019343175.1 Oedothorax gibbosus | reverse complement strand
ATTATTTTTTGTGTATTGATTAGTTTTGAGTTAAAACACAATTTCAATGTCAATTTTGCATGAATTTATTTTTTTGCATACTTCAAAAAAGGTAAGTTTAGGGGCTGTTATTTTGAGTATAAATGCTGCCGAAGAAAGTTTGGGGTGTCGCAATAAGTGGGGGCCCTGGGCACGAGCCTTGCTTGCCCTGCCGGGAATCAGGCACTGTTTCTTATAATGATAATTCTTGTGGTGATGGATGTAATCTTTTTCGGCTGTCTATTTCTAGCCTAAAAGCTTTAACCCAGCCAATCAGATTCGTAATTTAGTACCCTGGTCAAGCAATGAGATCGACATGTGAGCGGGCACAACTTCGAGCGACATCGTTTGAAACGCCATCGGACGCTTGTTCGCTAGCTCAACTGGGGCTCCCGGTAGAGTAACATCTGTTCGCCTTGCATACGGAAGGTCCCATGTTTGGGTCCGAGCATCGCCAAAATAAATGTTCACCTCCTATAAAAGGCCCGTACAACCGTACAAAAATTTCTCCGACGAATAATTCCCCCTTATCGAAAAAGTATGTGTAACCAGTAGCCAACAAAAGTATGTGTGTTTTAATTAAACTAAACCGAACTTGCTGGAGAGATAGAGGAAGAGTTGCAAACCAGAAAGTATTTTTGTATTTATTATTCGGGTAAACACTAACGAAATATACCCTAAAAAAGAATAAAAGTTCCTTAAATACCCTAATCCTTGCAATTTGGAGAAAGAAGAAAGATAGCCAGGAAACGTTCAACTTACCTTGTATTTTTTTTGTTCAAGACCTATAAAAGCTAGAAATAAATCGGCGGAAGCAACAAGGGCGTACCCAGGATCTGATTTAGAGGGGGGTAGGTAACATTAGGGTAGGGGCCCCTATTTTCTTAATTTTGGATGGGCCTCTTCTTTTAATGCAGCCTTGTTAACTCATATGGTTTACAATGACGGGACCTTCATTCAAAAGCCCCATCTTCTGTCGCACACAGGGGAAAGGCCGTTCCCCTGCACGATGTGCATTGTGTGGAAAGGCGTTCTCGTTAGATTCGCACCTCAAGGAGCACCTTCTGATGCACAGTGGAGAAAAGCCCCACTCCTGCCAAGTGTGCAGAAAGGCGTTTGCCCACAAATCCAACCTGCAGAAGCATTGGCTGGTGCATTCTGGGGCCCCACTGCTGTGAGGTGTGCAGCAAGACAATTGCCCTCAAGTGCTCCCTCAAAAGTAAGACACATCAGGACTCACAGCAAAGAAAAGCCCTGTGTGTGCGAAGTGTACAGTAAGGCATTCGGTAACAGGTCCCACCTGCGAAGCCATCTCTTGACACACACAGGGGAAAGCCCCATTCCTGTAAAGTGTGCAACAGGACCTTCTCTAGCAATCAAACCTCCAAGCCATCTTTGGTGCATACTAGAAAGAAGGCCCACTCCCCCCCCCCCTGCCAAGTGTGCAACAAGGCCTTTTCTCACAAGTTCACATCTTAGAAAGAAGCTGATTTGTGTCAACTGTGCAACAAAGCATTTGGTCATAAACCAAGTCTAGTGAAGCGCCTTGAGTCACACTCGTAGGTGTATTGATGGATTGCTCAATATCCATTTTTTAAACTTAAATATTACTTAAATTTTAAAGAACATTTTTATTTATGAAATCTTGGTTTAGTATTGAGGAGGAATGGGAGCAGTAGCTGGGTCTCTCTCTAAACCGAAGTCTTCTCTCTGTGTTAAAGTAAAAAATTATTTTCTAATACTCGGCGATTGAATATTTACTGTTTTTTTTTTATATGATAAATGTAGCTTACTTGAACGTGCCTATAATACTACTGAAATAAGTGAAATTAGTTTGAATATGTTTTAAATGTTCAATATTTAATTTTACAACAAAATATTCAAAAACTTTAAAAAAAAATAGTGGTATTTTAGGGACGTTTGAGTTAGCTATATTTCTGGATATAAAAATATTGCCTGCAAAAATATTCAATACAGCCAGAGTTATTTGGCTTCAAAAATTATTTTTTGACATTGGATTAACACAGAGTGAAGACTTCGTTCGTGAAGACTGCTCCCGTTCCCCCTTAAACATATTTCTTCTTTTGATTTAAGTATGAGGTGTGATTGTTGTTGTTAAAGTTAAGTAGTTTATGCTCATATCGACATTTTTGGCATCCTGTCTTCACTTGACTGTGGTTCTAAATTAAGACGCCCGTCGCCAATAGCCCTCCTGTAGCTCTAGTGCGATGATAATTCAAACTAAACTAAACTTTGGCATCCTGTCTGGTAATTTGATAATGATCGATATATTCAGTGGCGTAGCCAGGGTTGTCTCCCTTGGGGGGGGGGGGGGGGGGTATTGAGATCGAAGTTGCTAACTTAGTTTAACCGAAGCTTAATTTTAAAAAATACCAATTAACAATAATTTAATAAGAATCCAATTAATTATAATTACAAATAAAATCGTTTACCTAAACTAATTACTGATACAAAAATTTATTATAATTAGAAATCAAAATTGTCAATTAGTGTATGGTTAATGGTGAAACATATTTAAGCATCAAATCACAACCAACATTGACAATATGGATTAAATTGTTTTTCACTGACACTGATTTAACAAAATCTTGTTTTGTGCGTTCATTTCAAATAAAGATAATATTTATATTTAAAACAAACAAATTATTATTTGAAATTTAACAGTTCAAACCACTTAAATTCAATAGCAGGTAAAACAAGAATTTCTTATTTTTAAAAATTCAAATTAAACATGATAATCTATTTTAAAATGAGTCACATGTGATTAAAAAAAACCAGAAGGATCTGATTCCATTTTTTTTTAAAATTCTGGAGTATAATAAGCATAAAAATATTTTACAAACTGAATTTTCATAGATATAAAGACATTTTAACACATAGAGGAATATGAGCAGATGATAATTATATTTATTTTTATAAATACTCAGTCTAACATCTTACTATTTCATGATTATTGATAATCATGCCTAAAGTAAAACAATTTCTATTAAATAATTTATGGACTCAGTATAAAAATAAAATCATTAAACAAACTGAAATTGAACACTTACTTTTTTTACAAATTAAATTGAATAATGTTATTTTTTAAAGTTTGAAGTCTAGCCTTCGAGAGCTTCTGTTAAATATATTGATGACATCATCTGCTGATACACAAACATCGCGATGAATGTTCAACATAGCCAATCCATTTAAACGATTTTCACTACAATAGTTCCTGAGATAAGTTTACAGTCTCTTTAACGTCGAGAATGATCTTTCATTTGTTGCAGCTGTTACTGGCAGAGTAGCATATATCTTTAAAAGTTTGTAAATGTTTGGAAGTTTATCTTCATCACACAATAATAGTGCTTCGAAAGCCCATTTTGGCTTGTTTTTTAGTTGATAGCAAAGCATACCAAATATCCAATTATCTCAACACAGTGTATTCGCTTGAATGTATATCAACTCGATACATTTTTATCAACTTGATAAGTCCTTTTTTCTTCTGATCAGTAGCCAAGCGTTTGGTCCTTTTCTGGAAGAAGGCACATAAAAGATTCTAAAATATTTCTATGCGCTATAAATCTGTCTTTTACTTGAGTTAAAAAATTATCAATGAAAGGATTATACAAAGCTATGTGGGCTATGCGGTAGAATTCTTTTGGATCAGACACAGGAACTTAGCATCTTTGGGTTTGACGTTTACTGTACCGTGGAGTTGTTATGCGGTCGTCTAATTGGGTAGCCAATTCCTCAGCTTTAGTAAAAAGCTTTTTAAATTCCTTATCGGAATTTCTCTTACAACAGTAATGCTGTTCTAATGCAGGGGCATACGATATTGCGTGACATATCGAATTTTTTTTCGATATTCAGCTTAGTAAAGCTTTTAATTCTTATCGGATTTTCTTTTACAACAGTTATGCGTTTCTAATGCGTGGCATACGATATTGCGTTGACAATATCGATATTTTCTTCTTGAAAAAATTTGCTCGGGGGTTGGCTCAAAGTGAATATTTTATTTAAAACTTGAATAGAAATTAGAAATTCTGAGTTTTGTATGGAACACAGAAGCTGATGCGCATTAGAAGATGTGTATCTCTCTTCCCACTGGGATATGACTTCAAGGGCATCAACGACTGCATCAAAAAGCTCTAGGAAAACTATGACCTAGTCATGTCGCTCAACCCATCTAGTTGGGCACAGAGATTTTAACTTGGTTTTTTCGGTCTCAGGAACCTTTGATGTTATGGATTCTTTTTAGGTGGGTAATCGCTTTGGGTATTTAAAAAATGAACTTGCACTTCCTATAATACCCATGCAATTTCGTATTCCTGGGACTGAACGGGCATCAGTTATAGCTAAATTCAGAACATGGGTGCTACAGTGCTTGTATAGAGCCAAAGGGAACTTTTCTTTGATAGCTGCATGTACACCGTAAAACTGCCCGCTCATCGCTTTTGCCCCATCATATCCTTGCCCTCTTAGACTTTTCCAAATCAATGCCAATTGCCTGTAAAGTTTCTAAATTTTTTTTGGTCGATCTTCTTCCTGTCGTGTATGTCACTGGTACGAACTGTAAAAAGTCGTCTCTCTAATTTTTTTTTGTCATCGTGTCTACGAAGCGAACGCACAGAGGCATTTGTTCGATCCCTGCAACGTCAGAAGTTTCATCGGCCATAAGCGTAAAACACTTAGCCCTATTTACTCGTTACACTGATTCTTTCAAAATTATTTCGCTGCATGTACCAATAATTTCGTTTTGTGTTTGAGGACTGGTGTATTAGGAGTTTAGATTACTATTTATTAAATGATCTTTTAAGACATTATCCCCATATTTGGCGCGTAAACGCAACAAAGTGCGGAAATTACCGTCGTTCTCCTTTGGTTTTTATGCGTAGCAATAGGTCCGTGATCTCGATGACCTCTTAACGCCAAACCTTGGCGACCACACATGATGATTGTTTCTAATTACGGGAAAAATTCTTTTTCTATTTTCTTCAACTTGCTTTTTCTTCCCTTCGCATTTATTTGCAGATCAATCGAAGCATGATTTTTCAACACGACGTTTTCGAATTCAGATGCTTTGACTGCACACCTCTTATGGTATGGTTCTTATGGCCTCGATCAGCCGCCCACTCCTCCCCCAGTGTCATACATGCCACGTCACTAGATCAGTCTGTAAGACTGTAAGAAGAAGTTTAGTTTAAATTACCGTCGCACTAGAGCTACACGAGGGCTATTGGCGACGGGCGTCGTATTTTAGAACCACAGTTGCTCATAAAGAGTTCTCTCCCGATGTTGCCAGGATGAGTGGATTCGGCGTCCACTTTGGGGACCCATTGAGAACCGTATTATGCTATTGTGGATTGTCTGGCTTATAGCTTTAGTGGATTTAGCTGCGCTATCTGTCACTTGGGACCCGTACTGTAGGGCCGATCTGATCGTAGCAGTTCCTATTTTTAAGAGGTCGGACGGTTGGGCTCCCCATTGGCTGTTTCCCAATACTTTAAACAGGTTTACCCTTTTCATTGATTTTTTCTTAAGCATATCGAAGTGAGATTTAAATGAAAAGTTCTGGGAGAATAAGACCCCCACAAATTTAGTTTCTTGAGCCCACAACAGGAGGTGTCCTAGAATTTGAGGGATAAAATGTGGTTTTCCCTTTTTTAATGAAAAGTTGATGGCAGAGTATTTTGAGGTGGAAACCGGCAGATGCCACTCTTCGCACCAATTTCCGATTTTTTGCAAGGTGATGTTCGCAGTGTCTTGGACTTCTTCCAGGGTTGACAGTTCTATTATTATAAAAATTTCGTCAATGTAGGCAGGTGGCATGGGAATTATATCGAAGATATCGCTCATATACAGGGAGCAAAGCATTGGTGAAAGTACTGAACCTTGAGGCACGCTTCTGTCGTAATTGATCATGGTTGATGTAGAACTTCGCTAGTAAACCCTTATTTTCCTGCATATGAGGAAATTTGAAATCCACAGGGCAGCCTTCCCTTTAACGCCAGTTTGGAGGATTTTGAAGATAAGCCCATTATGCCATGTGTTATCATAAGCTGCGTTTATGTCGAGCGAGATTCCAACTACGTATTTTTTTTTTGCTCTATAGTTGCCGCCAACTAAATAAGAACACAAGGGGCTGGGGAGCCCAGTCGGTTAGGCATTCGCCTTGCATGCGGAAAGTCCCAGGTTCGGGCCCGGGCATCGCCAAAATAACTGCCGACCTATAAACGGCCCCTGCAGCCAAAAATGTCCGACGAATAATACCCCGTATAGAGGGAGAGCACGTTAAATATCCTCCAAAGTCCCGACGCTGCGTACGATGTCGCCTTTAACGGTTGCGTTGGGTGCCTACTGAGGTGTCGGCTCGTCACTTGACTGTGGTTCTAAAATACGACGCCCGTCGCCAATAGCCCTCGTGTAGCTGTAGTGCGACGATAATTCAAACTAAAAAAAATAAGAACACGAATAAATATGCTACGGACGGAATCCTTCCGCGAATGTAAATAGTTCTATATTAAAACAAGATAATTTATTGAAATATATCTTGGAAAACATGAACTTTGTTAAGGATTTATTGAGTACAAGACAGTATTCTAAAATTCAATACATTTTGCTAAACACAACTTGTTTATTTAAATATTTGTGAAAATATGCTATCCTGGTGGTTTCAGCCAATAATATCTTTCTGTGTTTCTTCTTGTTATGGTTGCTATAACATTTAGCTTTGGCGATTTTTCTCACGTTATTTTGTTTTAATGTTGCTAATTGCCGGAGCAAATGTTTTTCGTTTTTGATTCTTTTTTATTCATAAGGCTTTTCGATTTGCCGTTTCGTTTCCTCTTTACGGTTACCTTTCAATTGAATATTAGTTCTCACAAAATTTTTTTAAAGAATGCATATGTAAAACGCGTATTGATTGAAACTTTATTTCCACGAAAATTCAACAATTTGAATTCCTCAGTTTTTAAAAAAAAATATTTTTAGAGGATGATCCACCACACACATTTTTTATTCATTAATCATGTTCGCAGCCTCTAAATTAATTTTGTTTTTTTCTTCTCATATCACATCAAATACCATATACGCAGGGAACTTTAATGCTAATGATCTTTCCAGTTTTACAAATTCGGATTTTAAAAAAGAGGGGCAAAGTGGGTGGAATGTCCTACTATCTTGTAGAGGAACTATGGATCTTCTTTTTGTGAAACGGGGGCTGGGGAGCCCAGTCGGTTAAGGCGTTTGCCTTGCATGCGGAAGGTGCCAGGTTTGGGTCCGGGCATCGTCAAACAACTGCCGATCTATAAACGGTCCGTGCAGCCAAAAAAATTCCGACGATTAATAAGGGAGACTGGGGAGCCTTGGCCATAAGGGAGACTTGGCCCACCTTTATATTTTAGTATTTAAAAATATTTTAGCATTTTCTCAATAGATGGTACTCAAAGCAACTGTTGTCAGCAAATAGCCACCTTAGTTTTATTAGGCTACTTTTTTGCATTGAGGAGAAAATAAAAAAAGAAAGTTTCTCACCCCAAAAAGTAAACATTTTAGACATAATTTGTAAGATTTTTTCAGAAAAACCAATTCAATTAAGTTTAAGTATATGATAAAGTATATTGAATAAGTGAAGTATAAGTTTAAAGTATATGATAAAGTATATTGAATAAGTTAAGTATAAGTTTAAGTATATGATAACCAATTCAATAAGTTAAGTATATGATTAAGTATATTTAAAATACTGCTATATTAAGGTTTTATTTTAGCTATAAAGTTTGTGAAATGAAGCTAAAAAGCACCATGTGCCATTCTTTACAAAATGTCTAGGTGGGGAGGGTTGGCCACTCTAGGTAAGGGAGGGTTGGCCACTCTATGTAAGGGAGGGTTGGCTACTGGACCAAGGCTCCCTAAGTGAACTAGTTATGAAAATCTATACATAATGTTTATCAAATACACGGTTAGTAATAACGTATGATTATAACTTTATGAAGGTAATAGATTGATTATTAGTATTCGTACTTGTTTAGAATAAAACGAAAACCTCAACTAAATCAAACTTATCATTTATGACCAAATATCAAACTTTTTCTGCGAAAACTATATATGGTATTAATTCAAGTATAATAATACTCCAAATTAATATAAAGATATTATCAGATTTTTTCTTTATAGGGGAGGGGGGATGAACGAGTAGCTTTGAAAGTGCGCTTTGACTTTTACAGTTTGGACCGTTAAAAAAAATTCAAACTGAGGCTTATATCTTGTGCATTTTATTGTGTGTACAAACTGAATAAAATATATTTACCATAAATATAAAAATTATTTGTTATGGACAATATTAGAATTTTTAATTCATACAATACTAGAAAAATGTATTACTCTAAATATTACGGTAAACAAAATGAGTTCCAGAGTGTTGAATTATAATATAATTTTTTTACATTTGTGGTTGTTCGTCATTTTATGTGATAGAAATTCAAGCTGTCCCGAAACATAAACCAACAAGATGAAAATTAGTAGCTCGATTTAATAACATTTTAAGTTAGTTTTAGAATATCAATTAATGCAAACCATATATCAATTAAACAAAAAACGTCCTTTCAATTTTACACATCTCTTCGTCCATTTTTTGTTTCCAATACACACGACACGGTCACAGTTATTTCTGCTTCACTCTTTTCCAGACTTACAATGACGATCGCAGCGCCCTCTGGCGCCCCCAGATGAGTTTGACAAAGTCTGATCTCTACAACATTTAATGCTTACAAAATTAGTTTGAAATATTTATTATTTTACCCTTTAAAATTAGGCATTTTTGCATGGGCCAAGTCTCACTTTGCCAAGTTTCTAAGTTTTAAAAAACAATATATTTTAAAAAAAGAAAAAAAATGCATTATTTATATTATCACTATTATATACTTGTTGCCAATAAATTTTCCTTTAATATGTGCTATTACATGAAACTTTTAGTGCAAAAATAAAATTCTAAAAGCATATCCAAGGCTCCCCTTGCTCCCTTACCCCGTGTAGAGGGAGTGCACGTTAAATATGTTCCAAAGTCCCAATTCTGCGTACTATGTCGCCCTTAACGGTTGCGTTGGGTGCCTACTCAGGTGTCGGCTCGTCACTTGACTGTGGTTCTAAATTACGACGCCCGTCGCGTCGCCAATAGCCCTGGTGTAGCTCTATAGTGTGATGATATTCAGACTTACCTTACCATCTTTCTATGAAACAGGAATCTTATCTTCAAGATCTTATGGCTCTTTATTTTTTTTTAAAGATGTCACTACAACATTATACATCGATCTTATTTATATTTTGAACTCGGGTATAGATTTTAACGCTAAATTTTACTTACAAATGCAACAATTGAAGAGCTGAGTGGAAGAACGTGCTAAGTGACATTTTTGAAAAAAAAATTGAGATTTTTGTGTTAATGATTATGTTATTACCTCCTTTAAACATAAGAGCTTTAAAATGTTTAGAAAACATTCGATTTCGTATATTTTTCGTGAAGGAAGTTAGTAAGTGCACGCGTTTTCGTCACTTTTTCAATGGAAGAACGTGCTAAGGATCCTTAGCATCTTCTTCCACCGAAATCGTCCCGATTAGGAACGATCGTTTAGTGGAAGAACGTGCTAAGTGACACATTTGAACTTCAAACTTTCGCTTTATTTGCATTAATGGCAAAACAAATGGTTCTTTTGTAGTTTTTAACAAAAAAAAATTCAACAAAATGTGAGTAATTTTTCCTAATTACCTTTAATTATGAAATATAATCAATGAAATTAAATTTATATAGAGTATAACTGGGCTTTGAGTGCATTTAGAAAAAAAAAGAGGAAATGCATTTTCATTTTAGAATTCAATTGGAGATAAAAATGTAAACTTTATATAAAATATCGTCTGATTTTAATGTCTTGTGATTTTTATTCTAATAAACATAGTTTATTTAGCTGTGAACAGATTGTATCATTGAAACAAAATTGCACCTGCCCTATGGAGATCGTAGAAAGCCTTGCGTTAAAACAACATCGCGCCGAACATACATCAGAGCATCTGGTTCGTAAAAAATGAATTAGTGGTTCGAAAATCGTTTTTAAAGCCATTTTACGTTTGATCTCTAAAGGCATCGATCGCATTTTGTGCAATGTCCTAAACTTATTAAAATGAAATTAAGGTGCAAGCGGAAAGCTGAATTTTTGCTTAAATGTGTGAATAGCTGCAGCTTATACGTTAAGTAAAAATCTAATCAAGATATTGCTTTGTTATGCAAAATAAATATTTTTTATAATAATTCATATAAAGTTTCGTACTTTGTCTCTTTATGTTTACAAATTCTGAAAGTAAGAGTTGAGTTTACCTGCTGCCTCCCTGGACCAGATCCGCATGTGCTTCTCAGCATTGCACGGCCGCGCGATCCGGCGTTCCCGGAATATTACCACTGGATACGCATGTACTTCTCAGCATTGTACGGCCGCGCTATCCAGGGTCTTAGCTTCGTCTCGTATGCTGGTATGGTAATTTGGTTTTGTGGAACTGTTCGTGATTTTCATATTATTGGAAGAATAGCGACATCTCTGAAGAAATTATCGTGTTTATTTGAGCTACGACATTATTAGCAAACATTTATTAAAATAAGATAATTCAAGAGGCCAACATGGCCGCTCCGCATCGTTCTTCACCTGTTTCTTTCAAAAGACCATTTCTGTCTCCCAACAACTAGGTGCTCACATTTTTTTGTCCGTGTCGCGCGCCAAGCTTGGCGTACATATTGCACGAATCGGCGACCGGATCTTACAGCTCCCCCCTAAGGAAGCGCATACTTAACCTTAGTAAATATGCGTATTAACAGTTCAATAGTTCAGTTTCTTTTAGGTGGGGTGAGCGCTCAAATGAAATGAAAAGGGAAAAGAAAACACATTACACAAAATTTTCATGTACTCCAAAATAGAAATTAATATATATGTATAACTATGAGATACATAAAGGTATATAAATGAAATACAAGTTTACGACATGTTTGCGTATATATGAAAAGAAAAACTACACTTTCTCCTATTTTGATTCCGTACATGATTTTTCACAAGAGTAACACTAAATATATAAATTTTCCCTTTCCTAGAACTCTCCTACACCTCAATTTTAATTCGTGATAAGGCATCTGCATTCCCGTGCCGACTTCCCTTTCGGTAGGTAATAGTCATGTTGTAACTTTGTAAGGCTAGGGCCCAACGAGCGAGCTTTGGTCCCTGGGGTAGATTGTCGGTCAGATAAGTCAGCGGATTATGGTCCGATACGATCTGTATTTGGGCTCCGAATATCCACGTGTCGAACTTTTTCAAAGCTTCAAGCACGGCATAGGCTTCCCTTTCGATGGTGGACCATTGCATTTGAGTCGGCGTGAGCTTCTTGCTAAAAAACGCTATTGGTTTATCTTTTCCTTCGTCATCGTTCTGGGCCAAACACTCGCCCACGGCACCCGAGGAAGCATCAGTATACAGTTGGAATGGCTTGAGGAAGTTCGGCGTATACAAAGAAGGCATATTTGCCAACTGCCTTTTCAATTCTTGAAAAGATATCTCGGCCTCTTAATTCCATGGCGTTCCGTTGGGAACGGACTTCTTTGTCAAATTAGTCAGTGGGAGTACGATCGCTGAATAGTCCGGTATATAGTCCCTATAGTAGCTCGCCAAACCTAGTACACTGCGAAGTTCTGTCTTCGTGGTAGGTCTTGACATTCTTTGAAAAGCCTCCACTTTTTGCGGATCGGGGGAATGCTTGCCCGAGCCCACAATGTGTCCGAGGAAACGCACTTGTTTTTTTTTCTCCCAAACTCGCATTTTTCTATGTTCACCGTAAGTCTTGCTTCTCGAAGTGTTTGAAGAACTTGATCAATATGGGTGATGTGTTCTTCCCAAGATTCGGAAAATATGGCAACGTCATCGATGTACGATCTGCAGTATTTTCCATGTTTGGCCAGCACTTTATCCATCGATCTTTGGAATGTACTTCCAGCATTCTTCAGGCCGAAGGGCATTACGTTCCACTGGTACTGACCCGTGTGTGTCGCGAACGCGGTATATGCCTTCGCCTTCGCTTTCATGGGGATTTGCCAATACCCTTTTGTTAGGTCGAGTACAGTTATATAGTTCGCCTTTCCTACCTCGTACTACAGCTCGATTGCCCTTTTCATCGGGTAGGCGTCAGCAATCGTGTATTTGTTTAGCTGTTTGTAATCCACGCACAGCCTGACGCTCCCGTTTTTCCTAGCGACGCAAACCACCGGATGTGCCCATTCGCTTTCACTGGGCTCGATCAGATCAAGATGCAGCAGTTCTCGTACTTGTCTCTCGACCTCATCTGGTAGAGCAATCGGTACGCGATAGGGATATAACTTCTTGAGCTTGCAGTCTTCAGTAACCCTTATATCATGACCGGGTACTCTGGCTTGTCCAGGCACCTGACCGAAAAGACCACCGTAACTACGCAGGACCACAATTAAGTCTTCTCTTTGTTTTAGGGTTAGACTGCCCTCCTGCTAGAATGTATGTTTGTATATGTCATTGCTAGATTTCTTTGTTTCACTAGTTGGTGCGTATGATATATCCCCAAATTCTCCGTCCTGCTTGAAAATTAGTCCGACTTGTTCTACTCTGGCGATGTACGGTATCGGTTTGTTAAAGTTAAATTCTCTACGACTCTTATCCTCGAACTCTATCAAGGCAGAGTGGGGCCGGGTAAGTTGGACAACGGTTGCTGGACCGGACCACGTTTTCTGCTAGGGGAACCTCATGTGCCATTTGTAGCACGCACTGCCTCTTGACCAATGGCAAAACCACTTGCTGATTTTTTTCTCCGCCCACAACCCCTGTGTGGATCAAAACTTAATCCTGCACCCCGAAATTTTCTTTCTTCTCACATGCTAGATCCCATGCCCCTTTCAGTGTGTCATGTTCCTGCTGTAATTGGACAAACAGCCTTCGTTTTCCCCACGTTTTGTCTTTTCCTGTGCTGGAAATCTCGTTTGAGAGTGCGACTGGATGGGGCTCCTCTTCAACTTCCCTTGAAGTAAACTCACTGCCAAACAGCTCTATGTTTGCGTTCAAGGCCTCAAATGCTGACCAGCTCACCAACGTCCAACTAACTAGTTTCTCTGATATTGCACACGTGATTGGTACCTCGCCATGACATCCATCATTTATTTTCATATGAATCACCTTAAGTTGGGCTAACTCTGTCTCTCCGAAAGCGGAAACGATTTTAATCTTTCCTGCTCCATCGAACAATAAATCAGATATCAAGTCTGCTCGAATGACTAATATCTGTGCTCCAGTGTCCACGATCCCCTCGATCACATTTGCTCCATATTTTAAACTTATTTTCTTAAGTTCATTGATTTTCTCCTTGTTGTCAATGGGTGTAGAGACAGGAACAGAGATTTTTGCTGTCAAAATGTGTGGTGCTCCCTCCTCTATGAGTATGGGTTGGACGTCTACTCTATTCGTGGCTGCTTGAGTTCGTTGCCCCAGTCTTTGGCATTTGTTCCGCAAATGTTCGTATGACCCGCAAGAGAAACACTGTAACTTTTCCGTCCTTCCTGACCGTTTCTGTCAGGTGTCCGGTTGTTGAACCTTGTGTTTTCCCGTCTTGCTTCTGGTCTTCTATTTTCATCTCGCCTCTGGGGGAAAGGCTCTCTGAAATTTTCCCGTCTTGGTGCTTCATCCTTTTGTTTATGGAAATTTCTTTTCTTGTAGTCAGGGTTGGGACCTCTTCTCACACCGCTCCGCAGATTATCAAACGCCTCAAATTTATCTGCGAGTTCACCGGGGTCGTTGCATTCCGCCCACTCATCCAAATAGGTTAGTTTGAATTATCGTCGCACTAGAGCTACACGAGGGCTATTGGCGACGGGTGTCGTACTTTAGAACCACAGTCAAGTGACGAGCCGACACCTGAGTAGGCACCCAACGCAACCGTTAAGTGCGACATCGTACGCAGCGTTAGGACTTTGAAGGATATTTAACGTGCACTCCCGCCACACGGGGTATTATTTGTCGGACATTTTTGGCTGCACGGGCCGTTTATAGGTCGGCAGTTCTTTTGGTGATGCCCGGACCCGAACCTGGGATCTTCCGCATGCTAGGCGAATGCCTAACCGACTGGGCTCCCCAGCCCCTACTCATCCAAATCGTGATCTTTCTATTCTGGGCTCGACTTGCGCTTTAGTTGGTCCTCGATGATTAAGTCCTTTAGTTGATGAAAGTTCTGTATGTCGAGTTCAGCCAACCATCCTTCAAATTATCCCCTTAACGCAAAGTAGTAGTCTCTCCTCATACCTTCCGGTTTTTTCCGATGTTGGCAAAATAGCTGTCTAAATTTCTCGGCACTGGGTTTAAACCGTCTCAGGAGCATGTTCTTTAGGTGAATATAATCGTTCGCCTCATCTTTTGATTCTCTGGCAATCAGTTTTGTCACATCCACAGGCAAGGCTCCAATGAGGTAAGGTACCCATTGATTCTCCGGTATCTTCATGAATCTCAACTGTCTTTCGAAGATATTCGAAAATAAACCCATGTCGTCTTCTTTTGAGTCAAAACTTGGAATTAATTTTCGAAATTCCCATTTGGGGCCCTCGACGTCCTCTTTTGCCTGTTGGAAGCTGCTGTTCCCCTCGTGTTTGCCTCTGCCTGGAGTTTCAATTTCTCTAATTGGAATGCACGCTCCTCTGCCGCTTGTTCTTTGGCCTCTTGCTTGGCCAACAACGCTTTTTCTTCTGCTTATTTTCCTTTAGCATCGCGTTCCTGCCGGTCAGTGATAATCTGTTGGAGTTTGTCTCTTGCTTCTTCTTCTTTGTAGCCATCACTAGAAGTTATGAGCGCCTTTAATTTTACCACCGTGTCACTGGCCTTAGGCTGTGCACCAATCTCGATCGCTAAATTTATTAGATCACACTTTTTTTTTGTTTTCAACAAAAACGCCATAATTACACTGTATTTGTAAAATTAGCTAACTTCAAAATGAACTGTCCTATCACTATCTTAACAACAATTTGAAATTTGTAAATACGAATATGACTTATATACGTAAAGAAAGATAGACAATATTTTTATAAGTGTCCAAATTTATGCGGTCAAAAGGGTAGCTATGACCAAATATAAATATCAGTTTAAGCATTTATGACTACAGTTATAATCTCATTAGTAAATACTCAAAATCTAATGAACACTTCATTAAACAACTAACTCAGCAAAAAAATGCAAAATGTTCTTGCATTAAAAGAACTAATTAAATTTTTAAAATTAGTTAAATTTGTGACAGTTTCATGTAAAATTCTCTCATAAAACTTAACAAAACTAACTTTAAAAAAAAACACTCTAAATAAGACATTATTTTCAATTTTAATGACACAATAATGTACTCGCGACAACAACAAAATAGTCGCAAAGTTTGAAAAAAAATATCATAAACAATAAATTTTACCAAGATCTGTTGTTAATGTTTACCAAATATTTCTTTGAACATCTATATTACAATAAATACAGTAATACGCTATAACTGTTCTTCCAAAAATAACTGTTCTTCAGTTGTATAAAAAAATATTTAAAAGACACTTGCATATGTTTCCACATAAAATAAATCTTTCTTTTAATCTTTTTTTTTTTATTTCCAGCTAAAATGCTACATTATATTTCAGTCAAAACTGCAGGTGGTGCATCTAAAAATAACTTTTTCCCCCTCAAGAATTTAGTCGTTTTATTTTTATTTATTGTTACACGCGTTGGATTATTGAATCAGGCAACCATGCAACAGAAACTTCCAACGAATGTAAATATTTCAAGGATTTCCCTTTTTTTTACCGTTTTTTCCCGCTTTTATGATTAACAAAACAACGAATCCTATTTTCGTTTCTACTAAGGAGAACCAGTATTAAGACTTTACACAACTGTATATATAAATACTTTAATATATACTTAGTTTTAAAACAGTATCACTAGTATTCTTATTATTTATACTATATAACTTTTATCCATGCGGCCTCACTAGCCATGCTACAATTAATACACTTTACTGCATTAATTAAAATACCAATTACCATCACAAGGCAAACAGGATTTTTTTCATCAGCTACTGTTAATTTTTAAACAGTAAAATACCAAATTTTTAAATAATAAGGCCTCACCTAGCCAAACTACAATTAATACTACTTACTGTATTAGTTAAATTACCAAACTTAATTTTACTTTTCATAAGTTTATAAATTGGTTTTTTTTAACCACCAAATATAACACACTAATGAACTTCCAGTTTCAATTAGCAAGGCAAAATGTTTCAGCAGAATTTTTTTTAAAAAAATTCGATAAACTTCTGTTCCCTGGATAACAAGAACCGCAATATATTTGCATTGCCAACGGGTTCTTAAAACAAAATTTGAAACGATCCACCGGAAACACCGAAATTAAATCGAAAACTAAACCACCTTACCAATTAAAACGGAATTCAAGCATTAATAAACCAGTAACTTTAAAGGGAGTACATGAAATTAAAATAGGACGAGCTTTCACCACCAACCTGTAGTGAAACTCGTTGTACGTTGTTAAGGTCCTCAGGATCCTTCCGCGCTGCGCCAGTTGAGTTTACCTGCTGCCTCTGGACCAGATCCGCATGTCCTTCTCAGCATTGCACGGCCGCGCGATCTGGCTATCCCGGAATATTACCACTGGATACGCATGTACTTCTCAGCATTGTACGGCCGCGCTATCCAGGGTGTTAGCTTCGTCTCGTATGCTGGTATGGTAATTTGGTTTTGTGAAACTGTTCGTGATTTTCATATTATTGGAAGAATAGCGACATCTCTGAAGAAATTATCGTGTTTATTTGAGCTACGACATTATTAGCATAAATTTATTAAAATAAGATAATTCAAGAGGCCAACATGGCGCGCTCCACATCGTTCTTAACAGTTTCACCTGTCTCTTTAAAAGACATTTCTGTCTCCCAACAACTAGGTGCTCACATCTTTTTGTCGTGTCGCGCGCCAAGCTAGGCGTACATATTGCCCGAATTGACGGACCGGATCTTACAGTAAGTTACCTGAATAATGTCATCTGTAATAAGTATTTCTGAAAGTAAGTTAATCTGTACAATGTAAAAAAAATCGTAAAGTTTCTGAATATATATCCAGGGTGTTAGCTTCTTCTCGTATGCTGGTATGGTAATTTGGTTTTGTGAAACTGTTCGTGATTTTCATATTATTGGAAGAATAGCGACATCTCTGAAGAAATTATCGTGTTTATTTGAGCTACGACATTATTAGCAAACATTTATTAAAATAAGATAATTCAAGAGGCCAACATGGCCGCTCCACATCGTTCTTAAAAGTTTCACCTGTCTCCTTTCAAAAGACCATTTCTGTCTCCCAACAACTAGGTGCTCACATCTTTTTGTCCGTGTCGCGCCAAGCTAGGCGTACATATTGCCCGAATTGGCGACCGGATCTTACAGTAAGTTAATCTGAAGTAAGTCAATCTGATTAATAAAGTATTTTCTGAAAGTAAGTTAATCTGTACAATGTAAAAAAATTCGGTAAAGTTTCTGAATATACAGGCGCTAAGGATGTATTGAAAAAACTTTTCAGTTTTCAGAACTCTTCTGTAATTTCAGAATACTTTAAGTTCTTAAAAAAACTTTTATTGCTATACTTTTCATACTATCGATTTAAGGATACTGGAGTAGTGTATTGACCTCCACTGGAAGTCAATCTGAGCAGACGCCTTAAACACTGTGCCACGGAGAAGTGTCATTATGAATCTTTCTTTATCACTTATTGTTCGTACAGACAAGGATGGAATGGAATCATTTGCGCATGCGTCAGAGGCATTCAGCTTCTATTAATTTTGAAAACAAATGAAACGTTTCCTGACTGATCAAATAGGCCATTTATAAGAGGTTTCTTATATTTTCATAAACATTTGTGCTAAAAAATGTTTTTCTGTGTAAGGCGTGGCATAGGCACTATTTTACACAGTTTCTAGCTTTTAAACCTTCGAGCATTCACTTGGAGTGTTTTTCACACCAATGATTTTTTTAGATTAACAAGATTATTAGATTCAATGATTTTTTAGTAAAAACTTGCTCATATAACCTGTAACACGTTCATCTAACAAGCTCATATAATAAGAAGTTCTTAGATTACTAATATAGCCTATTTTCTTTTAACTTAAGTACTCACAGAAATCCTTATAGTAGGGACTGACAGACTGACAAACAAAATGTTAACGATTGTCTCTGAAGTCATACATTTTAAACAAAAAAATAATTTTAAAAATCGGACGGGAAGAAAAGAAGTTGTAGGGGATGGGCAGACGGACGGATGGACAGAAAGTCAGACGTACCAGGCAAGCGGACAAACATTATAAAATATACTCATCTGATTTTTATAACTTAAAAAAAAAATCTGACAGTTTAGATCGGAAATTGAAAGGGATATAGACGGACGGACAAAATGATGGACAGGCAAACAGATAAGAAGTATAAAAAATATCTGTGAAGTCCTATCTGCCAAACAAAAAAAGAATTTTGAAAATCGGAAGGTTAGTACAGAAATTATGAAACGTGTATGGATAAAAATTACCTTAAAAATATCACTTAGCACGTTCTTCCACTAAACGACTGACAAAAATCTGAAGCACTTCGGAGGAAGAACGTGCCAAGTGCATGAGGTGTCAAGCGCGTTTTGTAAATTTCGCTTTATTACGTAAATTACGGCTTAGCCAAGCATTTTGCCACCAAGCCACCAAGCATTTTGAAGAACCAACCAAACTAAAATATCATGCCAAAAAAACTATGATTTTGTGAATGAGAGAAAAGTTGCAAGCTAAACACTTTGAAGCTCATTATCTCGTTTTCACCTTTTTGTCACCTAGCACGTTCTTCCACTAAGCTTCCACTATGGTTTTCACCACTACTTTATTTCTTGTCTCCAACTCCCAATTATAACTAATATTTATAATGAGCTTGTTTCAACACTTTGTCAAAGAAAACCAACCAATAAAATCGCAGTTCGGAGCACGTGACGTTATAAAAACCAATGAGCTTGTTTCAACACCTTGTCAAAGAAAAGAAACCAACCAATAAAATCGCAGTATCGAGAGCATGACAATCATGATATCATAAGAAATATTCCCATTATTATATCTTACATATATGTGAGATAATTAATTGGAAAATTGGTATGAGGCATAACTGTTAACTGTTTTTAAACTATTTATAATAATAATGAATTATATTAATCTAATCTGTGGCAATCGGATTTCCAAAATGGGATTTTCTTAAGTATAGCAAAAATAATCATTAAAAAAGTATAAAACAAAATAGTTTTGAATCACATAGTAAAAATACGCTTCGATCCTATAAAGTTCAATTGAATGTTGTTACACATATATATTTTCTATTTCCATACTCATTGAATTCAAAAACTCTTTTTTTTTTTTAGCATACTTATTGCAGGTAATAAAATTAAAAATATATACTTTTGTAAAAAATAAGAGGAATAACTTAATGTTAAAATAAACAATACAAACAGAATACAAAATCAACTTACTTGAACAACCTATTATGCTGCTTTGTATTGTAAAGTGGCCTATAGGAGTACCAGTCGTTTGCTGGAAAGTTTCTTTTGCATGCCACCATAGCAGACTCTTTTATAGTTTATTTGGAACCCGGAAACTTTGTATATATCTGAAATGAAATTGTCTTTGAAAATATCTAAATTAGATTCGGCGAAGTTTGAAATATTACATCATTTTATTGTTGAGCTTTAACATTTAATATTGTTAATGATGAATATTTGTTGTTAATTTTTGTTAATTTTTAAAATTATTGAAATTAATTTTTATAAATTGTTTCAATAATTATTGATTAATTTCTTACAAATATTAAGTTGCTTAATTTTTAATTTAATAATTAAATTTTTATTTACACTAAATTATTTAATAATACAATTCATTAGTTTTATTTTAAAATAAAAACTAATTTTTGTTCATAAATAGTAATAATAAATTAATAGTAAAACACTGTGTATACCTCTAAAATACGGCGCCCGTCGCCAATAGCCCTCGTGTAGCTCTAGTGCGACGATAATTCAAACTAAACTAAACACTGTATATACCAAGAAAAATTAAATAAAATAATTTTAATTTAAAATAATTTTAATTTAAAATAATTTTAATTTAAAATAATTTCAATTGAAAATAACTTCAATTGAAAATTATTTTATTTAAAAATTATTCAAATAAAAATTATTTTTATTAAAAACTATTTCAATTCAAGATTATTTTAATTTAAATTAGTTTTAATGAAAAACTACTTTAATTAAGAATTATTGTAATTAAAAACTATTTTAAATAAGAATTGTTTTAATTAAATATTTTTTTTTGATTGAAAATATATTAAAAAATTAACCCCCCCCCCCCCAGAAATTGTTTTCTAGTTGTGCCCCAGCTTGACAAAATCGGAATAAAATAGGAAATTTTGTACGTGTGAGGCTTGAAGGTGCTTCTGTCCTCTTTCTATAGCTTGCAAATTACCTTTAAAAAAAAGCGAAAATATGGAACGTGGAAGTCATTTTCGGATAAACACGAGCCGCTCAATGAAAAGCAACATACTACTTCAATTCAATGGCGTTTGTTTATGCTCAGTAGCCATGTTGGGCCGTCACACTTCGACGGGGTATTACAATTTAATTTTCATGTAGGCGCGAGTTTGATAGTGGGCAGATGTTCCTTTTTTAGATACAGCTTAACAGCTATGACGAAAATAACTAGTTTGTATAGTAACGTATGCTCGATATGTCTACCAAGTTGTGTTAAAGTAGTATTCTCAGTTGTATACTAATAATAATAATTTATATTGCTAGAATTTATTTAATAGAGCTGTTGCACCCCTTCCTCACCTCTCCTCCTCTGCACCCCTGACCATTGTGATTGGATGAAATCGGTTGCACGGTCTGGCCAATTTTTCTTAGGACAAACAAACGCACTTACATCAGCAAAACACGGTAAAAAATTGTATATGGGTTGCTAGTTTTCCCTTTTTAATATTAAAAATGCCATCGTTTTGCGGCATTATTGCCAGTTATTCCGAAGAAAGGAAAGGACAGTAGAATTTGTTTTATATCAGAAAGAAGACAAAAGTGGTTGATCGCCATTAATCGGTCGGATCTGACAGAAGAAAAAATGAGTTGGTCAAAAGTTCATAAACATTCGTTAAACATTTCGTTGGTATTTGAATTGTCACAGACATGGAAATAGAGAGACATAATGATATAAAAAAAATATTTTTCCCAGAACCCAAATTACTTTTCCCAGAACGTACGAAATCCTCGCTGGTTTTCCAGTTGTAAACTTTGAATTTTAGTTTTTAGTTATCTTTAAAATTGAAACTTTCTAGCAAAAAGAAAGTTGTAAAACTTTATTTGGAATTTCTAATTATTTTTTAAATATCTGAGCGGAATTCTGGGAAAAGTGCTTTGTTTTGTTTTATTGTATCTATCGATATCACTTGTAGTCTCACGACTTTAGACGATTCCGGGATTTTTTCGAAAATTTAGGAGTGCTATTAGAAAACGCTTTTACTTTTTTGAGTTGCCGAAGTTTTTATATTTTAAAATAACCCCGGTTTCCCGATGTCATAAACGCCGGAATCTCCCGATTTAAGAATCACCGGAGAATTGAGATTTTAGAATCGCCCGAGATTTCCGATTTTTGAATCGCGGAAGTTTACTGATTTCATCGCCAAAAATTGTTCACTTTATAATCGCCGTAGATTTCTGAGCCTGTTTTTTGTGAACAACGGATTACCTTATTATAGAAATTTTTTATTTGGCTTCGGGACGGTCGGTTAACAGAGGGTTTCGGATAAATGAGGGACGGATTATCGAGATTATCGATTTATTCTACTGTACCAGTCTTCCGAAGCTCTATCGAGACTAAGAAAGTAACCCAACGACCTGTTTAGTTGTTAAATATAACAATTTTATTTATTTAGAGCAACTAAAAGAAAGATCCAGTATAAACACAATAGAAGAATTGATTTGTATGTCTTAACGATTTGGTTGCTAGGGGTTGCCATATGCAATAACTATGGGCCAGTTCAGAATAGGTCAGGTGGTTGCAACAACTCTATATTTCATTACAGTTGGTACTATATGCTTCTACGGTTTTTTTCTTTTTAAAAAAACTTGGCATGACACATTGTTTAAAAAAGTCAGTTTCAAAAAATTAAATAAACACAAATTTAAATAATACATTTTAAATATAATAAAAATATAAATTCTGAAATTTCTTCCAACATATTAGAAATCCGAAATAATTAGAATTTACATTATATAAATTCAAAAAAGATAGCGAAGCGATAAAGAGTGACAATCAAACACCCCTAAAACCAAAGTCACCCCAAAACAAGGCATCAGAGAGAATGGGGAAAAAGTCGTCCCGGCGTTCCTTGGATGAATCGGTTTACGATTCCGTTCATTCCAGACCGACCCAGCGCCCAGGCTTCGTTGTTTTGCTTGTAAACAGATGTATTTTTTAACGTTTTGTTTTTCGTATTCTCCAATGCTTATCTATAAATTGATTATAATTTCAAGAAGTATTTTGTTTTATTTTCAAGTTTGTGAATTGTTTTCGAATTCTTTCGTTTCTTGTCTTTCGCATTGTGGTAGCTTGTTTTCACGTTAGTTGTTTTGTTAATACCACGTTGTTTGGATCCTATGGTTTTAAGTTTGCTAAAATTATTGTTTTTCTGAGAAAAATGTTGCACGTTTCCGCAACTTATATTTATATCTTTCTGTTTTAGTTTCTATTATTTTACCTTTTCTGTTTTAGTTTGCAATTTAAATTGTTTAAAGATCTAAATGGTGAAGTGAGTGAATACTTTTACAACGGAATGTTTTTACCAATCATGTTGCTTGTTTGTCAATATTTACAAGATGATTAGAGTTACAAGTTGTAATTAGATTTTTAATCAATATTTTGTTTAAAGCAGCCAATCATAATGTACAGTTTAACATGTTTTTTTGATTATTTCTAAATTATTATTTAAAACAACTTTTCTTTGCTCAAAAGTTATGACCCTAAAATAAGTCACTCTAAGCAGTATTTATTGTTATATCAGTATTTTTATAAATTATGACCAAAATGGATTAGGGACAAAAATTAAAATTTCATTTAACAAAATACTGAATTTTCTAATAATGTTTTTTAAAAAAAAGCCAAATTTCAATACAACAAATTGCTTTCAAGTTCTTGGATGTTTTTCAAATTCTGTTCTATTTTTAACGTTTCAATCATCATTTCATTTGCAACCCTTCTATCTTCATCTTGCTTTTCCTGTTGTAATCTTTTCTTTATTTCGTCTTCCAGGTGCTCTTTATAACTCTTGCATGCATTCCGAGCTAGTTCAGAAGTAATTGGTACTAGCTGAACTTCATAATTATTGTGGTTCTAAAATATGACGCCCGTCGCCAATAGCCCTTGTGTAGCTCTAGTGCGACGAAATTTCAAACTAAAACTAAACTTCATAATTATAGGGTCACATGGGGAATTATGGGTAAAAAAACCTTTTTTTTTCTAATGAAAGAAAAAAGATTTAATTTGGCATGGAGTAAGCTTAAATAATTATTGAATGACCACGATTTGGGAAATTATGGGTCACACATAGGGTAAATCTAGGTCACCCTTTTTTTTAATAGTAATGCATTTCAAAAGTAAATAAATATTCCAAATTATAATTTTTTAGCACATAAAAAGATTTATATAGTACATTTATTTATGTAGTAGGATTTATTCTTGGAGCCTGTTACACTTTGTCTCTACTCTAAGCCCACAATTCTGAGCAGAATTTCTTATAACATTTGTATGGTATGTTTATTTTATTATTATCTACAGTAAAGGGATTATTCCCATGCAAATTAACAGGTCTATAGGAAATGTATTTGTTTGGAATTACTTCCAAAATGTCTTGTTTTGGCTAGCGAAAATTTACGGCTACTTGCTCCAGAAGTTTCATTTCTACATTTTCTGTCGCCAAAATTTTGGTTATTTTACCAATGTAGAAGGGGTCATTGTAGTAATATACAGCACAATATTTCTGCTCTTTAATTACAGAATGAATTTCTTGCAGTACCTTCTTGGCATCTTCTTAGGAGGAATTTTTTGCAACTGTTTAGTAAGAGTAAAAGTAAATACAAATATTATTTACACAGAAAAAAAAACACCTGAAAAATCAAAAAATATCACTGACCAAGAATTACCCCAATAAACTGGGGAATAAATCACTATACTTTTAAAATTATTAAAAAAATAATAATGAAAAAATATACAGTAAATTTCCGTTACAACAAATTCCAAGGGACCAGGAAAGTTCTTCGCTATGTGGATTGTTTGTTAAAAACGGAATTACATTTAAAAAAAATTATTAAATTTGAAATTCTACAAAACTCAAAAATATGCAACAATTTCATTAATAGACAAGTATAATATTTATACTTTCAATAAACAAGTACTAAATATTATAACTAAGTATTAAAAGTTGAAGATGGCTGTGTCCACATCTTGAAACCAGTCAATATTCTTTTACTACTCAGCTCGACAACTGCAATGGCGCTTCTATTTTAATTAGGTCTTTCAAAAAGGTTGATAAAGTTGGAGAGATTATTATTTTTTTTTGCAACATCTGATTTTTTTTAATCCTTTACCAACATCTGTTATTATGGTCATCTTTTCCGCTAAGGAAAAGTGTTCTCGTTTGGTGGCTGCCATTTCTAGAATGAGACAGTAAGACAACCACAACCAACACTAGAGAGAACAGGTTGGTAACAAAACCGGGGAAATCAACAGGGAACTTTTTAATTCTGGAAATATCGTGGATTTTTTTTAAGTTTTCAAAATATCAGGGAAATTTTCCATTTTGGATAATTTAAATAGCAGGTTTAGGTTGTTTTTGTGATCACTACTAACAGACACTTTATCAAAAGAAAATATTTTAGTTGGTCCGATTAGCCTACACTGGAGCTACAAAAGTAAACGCGACTCTTCCGCAAAAAACTGTCAATCATTAGTTTAGATTGAATTATCGTCGCACTAGAGCTACACGAGGGCTATTGGCGACGGGCGTCGTACTTTTAGAGCCACAGTCAAGTGACGAGCCGACACCTGAGTACGCAACCGTTAAGGGCGACATCGTACACAGAGTTAGGACTTCGATGGATATTTAACGTGCACTCCCTCTACACAGGGTATTTTTCGGACATTTTTGGCTGCACGGGCCGTTTATAGGTCGGCAGTTATTTTGGCGATGCCCGAATCTGGGACCTTTTGCATGCTAGGCGAAAGCCTAACCGACTAGGCTCTCCAGCCCCCTCAATCATTATTAGACAATGCAACCTCATCGGTGGATGTCGTGAAATCTCGTCGCTTTACCACTTGATGATCATGGATTATAAACTGTTCACTCAAATGTTGATGCAAACAACTGAATGCTTTGTTGGAACAAAACCAGCTCTGTTGATTTTCCTTACCCAAAGTCTTTTCTTGTCTTTGGGAAAACCAAATGGATGTTACATGAACATCAGTATTGTCGTAATTGGAATTGCAACCTGGAACACAGCATTTACGACCCATCTAAAGTAAAGAAACAACACTATTTTGATAACTAAGTGGGACTTGGTCCTCTAGATGACTTTTTGGTGAAACACCTGCATTCGAAGATCATCATGTTGTTTTCACATTCAATTTCAGGTTTGATATCCTCTAGGGAGATATCGGTGGGCAACTTATGCATGATAAATCTAGAACTGAATGTGTGAGTGAGTCCTCCTCATCATAAGAAGTCTTATGTTGAGGAGTTCTTTTGCTGTAGTATAGTCATAAGTGGTACAAACCAGACCAGATTAAGTATGTTGAGTGCTTTCAATTTTGTTTGGCTGCCTAATGTAAGTTGAGATATTATCCTTAAAAAGTTTTGGGTTGGATTAAGGGATGTTAGTCCCGCGTTTAATCTTAACAATGTTCTCGCCCGTATAAACAGAGCTGTAAACTGTCCACTACATCTTTGTGTCCTAGAAGAGATTAGAGATTGAAAATGGCTATTTTAACATTAGACATCCCCCTCGCCAATTGCCCTCGTGCGCCAATAATTAAAACTAACCTAACGGCCTGATGCGGCGGCCTCTCTGCAAACCTGCTTTTCCTCAAAACTACAGAAACAGTGAGTGTTCTTAATGCCACAGCAATATTGGGATGAAGAGTTATCAAATTGGTTTGGCATAAATAATTAAAAACCTAACGGTTTCATGGGATATTGAATCATTTTGCTAATGTCTCTAAGTTCATCATGCAAATCCGTCCATTAATATCACATTTATTTTCAGTTGAAAATATGGTATGAAGAGCAATACAAGAGCATTGTCCTTCTGTGTTTTTCAATTTTGAAACGTCATACAAAAAATTAAAATGTTCACTATGAGATATTAATAGTGTGAATCAGAAGGTAAGAGTTGGGTATAAAATGTAATTGAAAAAAAGATGCTTCAAATTTCTTATCCGTTGAAATTTCATAGTGCTTCCTAATCAAACTGGAGTTTCTTTCTCCTTTGCCTTCTTTTTTGTTAAGGAACTCAGCTTCGCAATCCATGTCATCTGCTATTTCATTAGCTATTTTCATCTGATTATACCCATATATTCTAATTTTTTTATTGTGTCCTCTAACATCTTCACACAATCAGGCACATTTATTGTAACACATTGTAATAACTTTGATACTGAATTGATTTCAAATAAAATGTCGTGCCAAAAAATTGCACTACAGATAAACTTGTAAGTTTTGATACTTTTTGCAAGTCTTTTGGCTTTTACTTTGGTTTCTACATCTTGGTTTTCGTCTTCTGCAATTTCTAACAGTGCATCATATACTTCACAGAGTTGATTACGCAACGGCTTTAACACATCAATTCTACTAGACCACCTTGTGGCACTTAATGGTTTCAGCGTTAATTGGGGTACATTTTTCTTAAGAATCTCCCAACGCTTTATAGAACCCCGGAAAAAATGTGTAAAGTTCTTATACAATAGAAAAGAAAGAAGTCTTTAGAAAAAGATGCAGCAGACTTGCAGGTAACTTTGACAGACTCATCGGGAGAAAATTATACGAATCAGATTCAAACTCTTAACTTCTATAGACATTCATTTTGAACCATTTGGTATTATGTACTTTCGGCTGTAAACCTTGTTCTAGCATCCATTTCAGCACAAATTGTCCATCTAAACCCTTCATATTGTGAGCTATAGCAACACAGCCTATATTTTGAAGGCGAATAATATTGACAAACAGCAAAATTTACAACATGTTTACAGTTTGATCTGTTTCATAGTAAAAAAATAAAAGGTTGGTCGTTGGATCTTTAGACTTTTTCCACACTCAAATAACATCAATGATTATTAGGATCTGCCGCAATGCAATAAATAAAAAGTTATACTCGAGAAGTAGCTAGTAGATTGCGTTGTGTAGGGGAGAGTGGGGATGAATGGGACAAATTTTGCATTTTTATTAATATTGCTGAAATTTTAAGTTTTTCAATTATGTAACCACACTCAAAAAACAATTTAACTATTTAGATGCATATAAAAAAAAATTCTATGAGTTTTCTATCATTTTAACTTGCAAGAGTATTTTTTATGAGTTCATGTATTTTGTCCCATTCATCCCTATGTAGGGGATGAATGGGACAAAGTTGGGGATGAATGGGACAAGTAAAAAAGATAGAATTTTGAATAATACAAGTAATTTTATTTGAAATTGGAATGGTTACAATTGCTGGAGCAAGACTTATTTCCATTTTCCCCAAAGTAAAAAGCATTTAAAGTGAAAAAGTTAGTTTTCCCTATTTCATATCATATAGGTTAAAATTAATATCAAATGACAGAAGTCCTTTTGTTCTTTCTGTTCCTAATGTTCGAGGTTTAGGGAGTTTCATTATCACATCCTCAAACTCAACAGTATAAATTTCTGGTATATTAGTGTAATAAAATAAAAAGGAGTTTTCCTTCTTCAAAAATTGCACTTGAAAATCTGCAACATTATTTTTCAAAACTCTAGCTACGTAATACAGCACTTTCTTTTTTCCGCTGATTTTTGTTAACAAAAAATCATCTTCTGCTATGTCATCAGGAATAAGATTCTGCATTTGATTATCCAAATTACATTCCTCCATAGAATCGCTTTAATCATGAAACGATAAAGTGTCAGAATCACTTGAGCTACTGTTTTCCTGTTTGCCTAAAGGTAGTTTTCTATTAATTTTTTTGCACTTTGGCTTCTTAATTTTTGCCATTTCTTGTTCCTCAATCGCTTGTTTTTCTGGTGTATCGGTCAGCACACGACAGTGTCCACGTTTTCTTCCTCTACGAGCTGTTTTTCTTGGAGATGCTTTTGGATATGGACGAATAGCTGTAAGAGGACTGGTTTGTTGGTTCATTTTAAGAGTTTCAGTAGATGTTCCAGGGCTATTAGTGAAATTTGAGCTAGTTGAAGCAGTATTGTAGTCTTGTTCAGTTGTAGACCCATCACTAACTAATGGACGATCAGTAACAGAAGCTGAAAGAAAGTCATCATCAGTAAAAATTTCTGTATTCAAAGGATATATGCCAGTCTTATGAAAACCAGAAAGGATATTCTGTTTAGTAAATGCAGAAATATAGCTGTATTTGCAAATGAAGCAATGTTATATATAGTTATGTTTTTGCCAGGATGGTTAGTCATCCAGTTATTCTGAGCGACACGATACTTCATTTTAAATGGACTATATACTGCAACGTCAAGGGGTTGCATGCGATGACTGCAGTGAGGTGGGAAGGTCAGAATCACCACACCATGTTCTTTTGCAAAGTTAATTACCTCTATATTAACGTGACTGTCATGGTTATCAAAAATTAATAGTACGGGATTTTCTTTTGTACATTTTGTGAGCTTGACAAAATGCTCAATTGCCTTTAGAAAATTTACCGCAGTCATCCAACCACTTGGATAGGCTAGACCCAAACTACCATATGGGCCATTTTCAAGCATGAAATCTTTATAGTTCACTCGAGGAAATACAAAAACAGGGGGAATCGTATTCCCGCTGGCACTTATAAAGTTCAGCATTGTTACTAACTGCCCTCGTTCCGCCGATGTTATTTGACCCACTTGTTTTGTACCACGCTTGGCTATGATCTTTGGGTTTTCAGTCACTGTACTTAAACCAGTCTCATCACAATTATATATATCTCCTGGTTCAAACTTATATTTTTTTTTGAAGACCTTCAAGTAATTGGAAAAATGTAGTCACTATGTTTTTATTGAAGCTACTTGCTCTTGCCTGGCTTGTACTTTCAGGAGTGCGAATGGATAATTCTCGATGTCTTGATAGAAACCCTGAAAGCCAATCCTTTCCAGCAGTTTCATTTTTCTGCCACACTGGAGGCACTTTTCCCAAGAATTGGGCATAATCAAAAGCTAGCTTCCTTGTTTGATTAGTGGTTAACCCATAGCACATTTGGGAAGAAATTTCTAGGTAGTTGCATAATTCTTTTTCTTCTTCCGATGAAAATATTTTTCTGTTCCCAACGTTGGGGTTTGGATCATAGGATTCTAAATCAGTGCTCTTTTTTGCCTCGCTGACATATCTGCCCAAAGTTGATTTGCTCAAGTTAAAGGCACGGGCATTTGTTCTTAAAGGCATTCCTTTTATAACAACCTCATTTATGGCATCTTTGATGGTTGAGGATGAACTTCTAACTCTTTCTGTTTTCTTTTTCCAATTCCGTGGCATCCTAGAAAAGTAACAATTACTTACAAACACCCCATGACTTCAAAACGAATGCTTTTTGTAAGTAAAATGTTTTAACTGAGAGAAATATGCTACATTTAATTTTATTTCCAATTGTAGGTAATGTAAAAAATTTCAAGGCTGTAACTATAAAATAATTTTCTTTATAAGACTTCCCCATTTATTAAAGCTTTGATCAACTATAAAAGCCATGTGACTTAATAAATTTCAAACCTGCTACACAAAATTTCAGTTTATCAAAATAAGAAAATAATAAAATAAACTGAATATTGCAAGCTATTGATGCAAAATTTTAAATCCAGAAAATGAGGGGATGAATGGGACTGTCCCAATCATCCCCCAAACATTTGTCCCATTCATCCCCATACCCACATGTTTATATAAATTACAAAATAGGCTTAGAAAATATCAATGAATTTTCCCCATTTAAGCTTTGAATAATAGTAAAATAAGTACATTTTCAAAACACAATAACATTCACAGCCTTAAGTTAATTACTTTTTAATAAACTTATAAGTAACAAATACAAAAAAACTTACTTTTGCTATGAGAAAAAGAACTTTGCAGTTTTGATGAAATCAACATGGATGCTAATGGTTTAAAACACAATTTCTTGGATAGGCTATGTGGTGCCATCTACTGTGTGAAATATCAAACATTTAAGGTTTACTTAAGGTGATAAAATTTCAGTTGTCCCATTCATCCCCCGTCCCATTCATCCCCCCTCTCCCCTAATAAATAAAAAAAATTAAGTTTATTGAATAACTAGGGTTTGCGACTTCAACCCAACAGATACTATAATTTTTCCCACTAAAATCATCTACAAAAAGGCTAATCTTAAAGTTGCAGAGCATTTTGAAACAATAATTAAAAATGTGTATTTGGATGAGACAATGGATTGATAAGGGAAAATGAATTTAAAAAAATAACAAAATAAAACACGTGAAATGTAGTAATTAAAATAAATGTGTAGTAGAGGACCCCATAACCGATACAAAGGAACTATTTAAAAAATTTCTCGCACATTTGCAGAGCAGAAAGGGGCTTATTGGCTGGGATGAGACATCAAGTGCAGATATACGGGGCGCATTCACCAAAGGGCGCCCACATCAGAGGTCAGGCAGGGAGATGAGCGTTGGGCTTCCGGGGCGCAGTCATCAAAGGGCACACGAATCAGGGGCGCTGGGAATGGGACATCAGCGGAGAGTCTGGCTGCAAGTTGCTCGGGTGGATATGTAAAAGTCCAGGTACTTTTAACGATTTTTTTTCTTCGACAGGACAGTTATGTTCTGACCTACTTTGAAAAAGTGTCTCAGACTTTCTTTCACGGTGGGCGTCACATGTGGTGGATTGTGTTTCTATTGGCTGACACCCTCGTTTGACCACTCCTATGGGATGTGTCAATATGTCGTAAATGGCTAAAGTCATTCCAGGGGAGTTTAACATTCTCCAATCTGGTGCGTGTGAAAACAACCCTCACAAGCCATCCTTTCCGAGAACTGGGGGCTGGGGAGCCCAGTCGGTTAGGCACTCGCCTAGCATGTGAAAGGTCCCAGGTTCGGGTCCGGGCATCGCCAAAATAACTGCTGACCTATAAACGGCCCGTGCAGCCAAAAATGTCCGACGAATAATACCCTGTGTAAGAGTGCACGTTAAATATCCTTCAAAGTCCTAACGCTGCGTACGATGTCGCCCTTAACAGTTGCGTTGGGTGCCTATTCAGGTGTCGGCTCGTCACTTGACTGTGGTTCTAAAATACGACGCCCGTCGCCAATAGCCCTCGTGTAGCTCTAGTGCGACGATAATTCAAACCTTACCTAACCTTTCCGAGAACTGCTAATTGGCATCCATGCTGTGAGTATCATAAAAAAGTCACTTTTGTGCAGACTGGTCGAAATTCATTGGCCCTATCTTGGCCACAGTCGTCTTACATAAGATTCCTAACAAAAAAAACTATTGATGTTCATGAGAAACTCTTGGGAAAAGAGTGATGCGTCATTAAAAAATCAATTAACGCGTCACGACAGGATCCACGTAGGAGTTGCACCGTTTTCAATGCACCTCACCACCAGGGCTGGGCCGTTACTTGTTCAAATATAACTCGCTACAATTACAATTACTTTTCGTAAAAAGTAACTAATTACCTGTAAAATTACTAATTTTCAAAAGTTACAAATTACAATTAAGATTACTTTTTACGACAAAATTTCATATTTACAAATGCTTTGAAAAATAAATGTATAAATGATTTTTTTCTAAAATAGACTGTTTTTCTAAAACAAAAGCTGCATCTCAAAATTTGTGTCGCTTACACAGTTACGATTGGGTCGGAGACAAACCACCAGAACTAACCTTTCAACAGCCGTACTGGCTGATAAGGGGGTAACATATCCTCGATTGCTTGGGGCTCACCTTGGAGGTTGTTTGTGATAGCCCTCTCCTGGTGCTGGACTTTGCAAGGCTGCATAGGCTCATGGATTTGATCTAGCTGTCGCTAGATTAGGAAGGATTGGAAACAACAACAACTTTATTGTGTTAAAAATGTTCTTAGGAAAATACATCTAACATAGTAAATTTTAAGAAAAATTCAAGAACCATAATTAAATGAAGATGTCCCTCCATGCTCTGACAGTACTGGTGCAATTTTAAATAATTGAAACTGAAGGCATAAAACTAAAAAAATTGCTTGTTGATATAAAAAAAACAAGGTGCAGAAAGCCAAAGAATTTTGCACAAAATTATAAAAATAAGGAACACACACACTTTAAATTACTTTTCAAAACTCAATAATTTATCTGTCATACTCAACAATGTCCCAATTTCTCTTAGATCAAAATTAATAAATATAAACCTACTAATAAATTTATAATGTCATCTATGTTTGATTCACGTTCACACCCTTATTATTTATCATCAATAATAGTCGATTTCTCTGAAAAATGCATGTATCCATTAAGTACATATTTACCTATACTGAAGAAATAAAAACCATCAATGCAATCATTGATACAGCTATGATAAATTGACCGGTCTGTCGGTCTCTATGATAATAGACCGGTTGATTGCCTACTTTTGGAAATTTGAAAATTTAATCTAGGGTTGCCACACTTTTTGGTAAAAAAAATTAAGGACTTTTCAAGGACTGTATATTTTAACATGCAACATCTAAATTTCACGATAGTTTTAAAAAATTCATTTATTAAACGAATAACAGCTCTCTAACTTTCATCTAAAATAACTTGCTTTGCCTTCTTGAATTATACATAAACAATAAATCAAAAAGTAAAATAGGAACTGATTTACATTGAAACTGTTTTTAATGAAGCCGAAATTAACATTTGCAACAGCCTTAAAAGAGTTCTGTTTATATTTGTCAACATAATTAATGAAAACATAACCAAGTTATCTCAGGGTAATGTGTAAGAAATTAACACATAGAATATAAACATAATTACCTTAGAATTTTGAAGTTTTTTGTTAATTTAAGTAATAAGAAACAGTTCAGTACTTCACAGCTGATATAAAGACAGAAAATAGCTCTTATTGATTCTTTATTAATTAATGATTTAAGTAGTTTTGCTAACAAAATGCTTAAAATAAGCTTACATTTGCCAATATTAAAAAAATCCTTTATTTTGGAAGAATTTATTGCTTTCATTGTGCATGTTGTAGTATGGTGTAGCCTGCATGACAATGTATAGTGGCCAATTATCCTAGGCTCACATAAATTTGTTTATTTTGCCTGAACCTAAATGCTTAACAGCCTATTATCGTAGTAACCTCATTTTTTTTTTACAAAACACATTCTTAAACATAAAATCGCAATATTTTATCAATATTTATAAAACAAGTTGAAAATTATTCTAGCGTCATAATTAATAGACTTTTGATTTATTTAATCGTTCTTAATTTATTATATCAAAGATTGGGGTGTTTCTTTTTGAAATTATCCCAAACATATCTACAATTCAAATTAAAACCTATCATAGTATTTAATAACTCATTATTTCTTATTAAATAGTTTGCATTATGAAAATTGCTGGTATCATCACTACTAATTAATTTCGAAGTCTTATCATGGCGAAACATTACTTTCTCATTCTCACATATAATATTACATAATTTTTTATTTTGACTTTTATTTGCGAATTTTATTTTGTCTGTATAATCAATGGTTGTTTTATTCAAGGGTTTATTATTCCATGAGTCGTTAATTAGCGCATTTTTTTTTGTAAAATATCATTTTTATTATTATATTCCTTTTGTAATAATTTATATCTTATCATTATTTCCGCTAAATTATTTAACTCATGTTTATATTCGAACACTTTTTCCAAGCAATTTTTCCATTGTTTTTCAATTGTTTTTAATTTATCTTCGCATGTAACCATAATACACTTCAAAACCCATATAAAATTCTTTTTGTTTATTATATGGCCAAATATTTTACCTGCAATAATCGTCATTAATAAAAATAATACAATCACATCGCAAATTTTTACAGATAATTGCGAAATATTCTCTTCAACACATTGTTTCAATTCCTGTAAATTTTTGTGCGCTTCCTGCATCGCAATATTTTTTATGTTGATTGACGCCTCATAAAATTTTTTAATTTCTTGCTTGATTTCCTGAGTTTGTAAATTTTCAGTATATTTTTCTGCGGAGAATTTAAATTTTCAGTAAATTCCTCTTCGCAATCAAAATAATTTTCATTAGCTTGCTCCACATAATTTTCCTTTGAACTGTTTATTTGTTTATCACACGTTTTACTATTAAATAAGTTAATTTCCGTGGTATTCATGTTAATTATTTTCGCGTCAATTTTATTTGGAGTTCTGTCTTCTACAGTTTTAGCCGATTTTAATTCGCTACTTATTTCCATATTTTGTGATTTATTTAGGGACATATTGCTTTTAACTTTTATGGGATAAATTGTTCTAATTTTGTGTCCCTCACTCGCAATTTCCGGTTTTACTGCGTCCAATTCATTATTTTTTTGTGTATCTTGTGAAACGGTTTCTGCTGTATCATTACCTATTAATTTCACATCACTTTGATTTAATTGATTCTTATTCGATGTCTCAGATAATTTTAATCCGTTACAATATTTATTATTATTTCTCGCTTTTGCAATATCCGCATCTAATAATTGATTTTCAATTTCTACTTGGACTGTTAGTGACTGTTCGTAATTTATTTGATTAATGTCGTCTTTTGGGATAAGTGAGTCATTTGTGACTAATTCATTTTTGAAATTATGGTTATTTGCTTTTATTTGTGCGCTCACTTTTTCCTGATCTAACAAAATGTTGGAATTATTATGCCCTAAATTTATGTTGGATTGCTGTCTAGCTGGCCCGTTCCTAAAAAAGACTGATCTTGCGGGATGATTTGTTGGATGTTATTTTCTTGCTCATTAGTACTGTTTTCAGTATTATTAGCTACTGTATTATCATGTCTGGGTACAAAATAATTTTCTTCATTGTGTCTATTGAAATTTGTTAGCTGTCTTTCTTGCTGGGCATTTAGTTGCCGATTGTTGTAATTTTGGGGCCTCGAATGGTAATTATTCCGTTGAATCTGGGGGGTTTGATTGCTCTTGTCCAAACGGCTGTTGTGGTAGTTGACGAAAGTTTTGCTGGTACCCATCGTGCCTATGATTTATAAATTGTTGGGGTCTGTTGTTGGGGTTGCTCTGATATCCATTTTGGGAATTTTGTTGATTTCTGTCCTGTCTATTATTTATGAAGTGTTGCGGCCTACCTTGGGGATTCTGTTGATTTTGGTACAGGTTCTTGTACACATAGCACTCCGCTGTAAAGTGATTGCTTCGACCACATAAGTGGCATAATTTGGGATGGACTTGGGCGTTACTGTTGGGAAATGTCAGGTTGTTTATTTGTTGTCGCAGTTCATTGATTTCCTGCTGCGCTCCGGAAGTCGTGTCAAGCGTTTCTTCTAATAAATTATTAATTCTAAGCCCCATAATGCTATTCAATGCACTCTGAATATTAGTGGCAATTTTTACGGCATCTTCAACTGTTTCCGGATTATTTTTAAGCACATCTGTTTGTAATTCAATATTTAAGGCTGACACAAATTTTGCTAATCTCAACTTATCTAACATTCTCCCTATTAATGTTTATTTCTGAAATACCCAAATAACTGTTGGACGCCATAATTATTCTCTGGGCTAAATCATGGACTGTTTCGGATTCGCGTTGTTTAATGTTATTAAATTGTAATTGTCTGCTTGTTATGTTTGTCTCTTGATTAAAATATTCTAAAAATTTAATTTTTAACTGATCATAATTTCGTAGATTTATAAGTACAGGGTCACTTATTAAAAATTTTAAGGCTCTGCCTTTTAATTTTGCTCTAAATATCATGATTTTCTCATTTTCTCCCCAATTACTTAGCCTGGCAATTTCGTCGAATTGTTAAAAAAAAATAAACATTCTTCGGTAGATTCTCCATCAAAATTTGAAATTAAAGATACATATTGATTATTGCGCGCCATGTCTGGTCGTTCTAAATTTACAAAATTTGGGGGGGTTTGGTTGGCGTCTAGGAGGCATGAGTAATAAATGACGTAAAAAAATCGAAAACAAAATCAACAAAAATTAAAACAATAAAGTTGGGGAAAAAAACCTGTAGGCACCATTGTCGCAATGTGGTTTTGGTCTCAGTATTCAAAAATAATTAATTAAAGAAAATATGTGAAACATGTCATGCAATCTGAATCCATAAATCAAGTAGTGGTTAGTACATTAATGAGTTGCGTTGTGTAACAAATATACATATAATAACTAGGGTAGCGACTTCCCTATTCAGATTCATTAATTTCCCAAATACCTTATCTATAAAGAATTAAAATATCCAATCTCAACTATGTGCTAAATGAAGAATGCCAAATTTGTAAAGAAAATGTTACTTTTATTATTACTCAAATTCATATTTTTTATAGTCATGAGAATCATCAAATATCATAAAAAAATACGGATCTATTTCTTTTTGAGAATCGGAGAATGGACTGTGAATCAATAAAGGTATTAAATCTCCCAAATAAAATTAATTGTGGTACATGTATATTGCGCCCCTTCAAAATGATAACTGATTATCTAAAATAACACTCGCATATTGTCGAGCTGATTGCGCTCCTAGACTGTGACGGATACTCCCACAGGGGGAGCTGATCCCGGACATCTTAGGATTCACTGGAGCTTATACTTCGTAACGAGAAAGGTCCGGCTGCGTTAGGAGGGAACTAGGTGAGGGAGTAGATTGCTAGACGCTGCCGAGATTCATGGGACATCCTCCGGTAGAGAAGTGAGCTGATGATGAGCTGCTGGTGAAGCGCGGGTCCGGCAAGATCAGGGGTTGGGGCGGCCACCAACTCCGGTCGGTAACCAGGAAATGTGTCAGGCTCCTCAAAGGAGATGGTCATCAGGGTTGGGAAAGCTATAGCGAGCTTTCAGGCAAGGACTTCCCGGTACGGATCCACATAATCCCTGCACGACTTTTTGAAGTCAAGGTCTGGGGCGGCAAAGCGCAGCGAACAGTTCCAAAGTGAAAGATGTTCTTTTATTTTTAAAAGACACTTGAGTTATGTAGTTTTTTTAGTTCCTCAGCTGCATATATCAGTCGGGTTCTCTTGGACTGTTGAACCCGCCTCCTGCTATTGGACCGCCTCCTGGCTTGTTATTGGTTTCAATGTTTCTTCTGGGTTGCCCTTATTTAAGTGTCATTGGTTTCCAGTTGTTTCACTGTGTTGCCGAAATCCAATGAGATCTCTGAGAAAGTTCGCTTCTGCAGACTTCCTTCTTGGAAAAAGTAAGGGGCCCCCTGGGAATTCAGTCGCCACGAATTCTGCAACTGTCAATCCGCTCGACAAGAAAATGAATTTATTGGCCTATTTTATGGCCCTACTCTCCGAAAATCCCGTCTTCGCGTCTCCTAACCACTTAGAATTGCATTTCTATCGTGAGAACGGTCTGATAAAAAAGAAGTGATGCCTAATTGTAAACATCAATTACTGGCCATCACGACAATTAATATAAATGTTTACTTTTAAAATATCCCTAAAATTGCCAATGCTGAATTTCTTCCGAAACCGAAACTACGTTTTCTGAAATGGGAGGTAATAAAATCCTCTCTAACTGATTACCAATACGCCGGTGAAGTGTGACGTCACAACATGGCTGCTGAGGCTCACTGGGCATAAACAAACGCCATTGAGTTGAAGTAGTGTGTTGTTTTTCATTGAGCGGCTTGTGTTAGTCCAAAAATGACATCCATGTTTCATATTTTCAGTTTTTTTTAAAGATAATTTGCAATCTATAGAAAGAGGAGAGAAGCACCTTCAAGCCTCCCACGTACAAAGTTTCATATTTGATTCCGATTTTGTCAAGGGAACTGTACAAGCTTCTATGCGTGATAGAGTCTACTCTGTGCAGGTGTGTAAAACATTTTTTATGTAAATTTTATAACAAAATAAACTATTTTTTCCAACTAAAGCCAGCGTTTTAATGATATAAAGAGATTGAAATTCTTATTGTTAAATATATATATATTTTTTAAGTTTGTTTTATTCCATGAATATATCCCTAAGTATGAAAACTTTCCACAAGGACATAATTTTTTGTCTCACTTTATTAAATGCTATAAGTGCTTTTATGTGAACTTCATTTCTCTGTTCTGCTGTGGGCAGGTAAACTGCAGTAACCCTAACAATGAATTGCACCATTTTCCCCCTGAAATAGTCAATCTTTTACTAAATTTTCTTATTGTTTTAATTTGTGCTTGCAACAATGCTTCAAGTCATTAGTCTAGATACTGCAGTACAAGGTTAAACTAGGCGTCTCATCCCCTAATGATGTGCCTAAAAAATTTCCTATATTTGTTTCTTATGTATTTCATATTTTTAAAGGTGTTTCTCAAGGATGGTGCGATTGAGTCTGCTGAGTGTACCTGTCCAGCAGGCAACCACAAGTGCAGCCTGCTACATATGGCTACAATACTGATGTATGCTGTGAAGAATGTGGGCCCAACAGACCAGGCGTGTGCCTGGAATAACCCAGAGCCAGCTAAGGAGCACAAGCCTCTGGAGGAGTACTTTGCACCAAAACAATATGTTTGCTTGGACAGAAAGCCTGTGAAGCAAAGAATGGCTCCTTGATTCCTTGAAAGAACACAGCCACACAGGAGTACATTTCCTGCTATCACCTGAGCCTGTGTCAAGTAATGTCTGTGACGTTCTGGCCTTCAATGACCTTTTGGCTCTTGTACCAGATGGCAGTGTAGCTGAGCGGGTAGAGTTTGTTTTGGGAAAGCTCAAATTAAGTGAAAGTGACATAAAATCAGTCGATGCTCGCACAGTTGGCCAAAAGAAAAATTTCCTGTGAGGTATATACAGGAAAGAAAGGCTGACTTCCAGCAATTTTAGCCTTGCTTTGAGGACCATACGGAACGGGTCAGTGCCTCCCAGCACCTTAAAAACATTGAAAGGGGAATATAAAATTCACAATGAAAAGACAGTACAATGGGGTGTAGTCCACGAAGCTACGGCATTGCAGTTGTATGAAGAAATTATGAATGTTAAAGTTGACATGGTAGGACTCCTCCTGCATCCCTCGGGAAAACTTGGGTGTTCCCCAGATGGGGTTGTGGGGGACATGGAAATTGAGATTAAATGTCCAGAAACCAAAATTGATAAGGATATTTTGAGGGAAATTGCCACAGGGAAATGGTATATTAAGTATAACACAACACACTTGTACCCGGAGTTGTATACTCATTAAGATACAAGTGTCTAAGTGTTTCCAAATGATGATATTTGTTTAAATGTAAAGCATCAGCAAGGACAAGCGTATTACCATTAAGTGCAAGGTGAGATGCATCTTTGTGAAAAAGCGATGCGATTTCATTGTTTGGACCCCCAAGACAACTGTAATATTCCCTGTGTTTCGGGAGGAGTCTTGGAAGGAAAATATTGACAAACTGATCGCATTTTATGATTCAATATTTATATATTCCTTAATTAACTAATTAATTCCTTAGCTATACTATACTCTTTCTGATCACACAACACAAGCTGTGAAAGGACTCTTCCTCCCCCCCCCCCCATGTGGTTTTCCACAAAACAGCTGAGCACCACTGTTTTAAACCCCTAACCTTGATAGTCTCTGCAATTAGGTTAAGTGCAATTGCATTCTAATTTCTTAATTTTTCATCCAAATGGAAGCTGAATTGCTAGACGTCGAGTTCCATATATGAACATTGCAAGTTAAATTGAATTTCTGCCTCTTATATTCAGTTTTAAAAAAGCTATTTTTTTTATTTGCTTGCTTACGACAGGTATTATTCAATTTTGGAAAAAAACATCTCTATTTTGTAAGTTGTTTCTTTATTATGCTGAGTTTGCAATTCATTTAGGTCTTAACATGTGCATACTGCTTCCTTGCCAATTTTTTTATTCAAGTTTTAAAATTTAATATTTAATCATTGGATATTAAGAATTTGCGTGTTATTTTTCTTGTAAATTATATATATATTACTCTACCATTAATTATAGGGATGCACCGATCCAAATTTGGCCGAATAACGAATATTCGGCCTACCTAAACCAATTTTTATTTTTTGTCTGATCTAAGTAAGTTGTATTTATTATTCATCAATTTCAATTAAACATAAACATATAAGTACACAATCACACAATAATTTTAATACAATATAGCTATTAAATTTATAATTGAAGCAACACAGAATAAAGTAGTACTCGTTTGTTATTAAAACAAGCCTTTTAGAAAGTGTAAATTGGTAAAATCACAACACGAAAACGGAAGTATGAAAACAAAAACATATCGGCCAAACAAATATATGAAACATATTAAATATAACTTGAGTAAAGCTTAATTTAACATTATAAATAACTAAAACTTAAGAAATTGAGTCTATTATAAAAGAAAATAAGTCCTGTTTGGGAATTTTTCGATGTTTTATAAGATGATAACTTGAAGAAATTTTTAAATTTCACTATTCGGCCAAACCGAATACAAGAGATTTACAATTGCCACAACCCGTCTATACTTCTCGGAAGGAGATCCTATTACCTGTACTGCGCCCATAATCAGGGTAGACTTATAACATTTTGTGCCTGGCCAACAGCCCCTAAAAACAAAATGGGATTTTGAAGCTTGTGTTGTGATCGGAAGGAGTATAACTATGGACAGGTTAAACATATCAAAATATCTACAACGATGAATTTTTAATTGAAGCATTTCCTGTGCATATGTTTCATGAAGTCAAATTTTGGTCTTATAATTTTTAAGTACCATTTATAGTCTATATTAGTGACTACAACAGAGTTCAAACTAATGATTTAACCTGAGTGTTCAATATGTATTTGTTAGTATTGTTTTCTTATATTATTAGTATATCTTATCTGCTCTGTTTTGAAAATACATGTCAAAATAAAATCAACTTTTTATAAATTGTTTTATTTAATAAAAATTACTGATTTAGTTACCATATCAAAATAAGCTGAACATTGAGTTGACACACTATCAAATTACTTTATATAAACATATTTTGAAGAAACAAAACTATCTACAAGATTTTAAAAAATACTGATTTACACTCGTGGCCAACCTAACTTGGGTAAAAACAATGCTTTGAATAACTATACACTATGAGTATAAATAATCAAATAACATTAACTGCATAAAATATTTTATTATAAGTTTTTTCTTGTGCCCAATATAAAAATTTGGTGGAACGTTACTCCGTAAAACCGGAGGCAGTATGTGCTGGAAACAATGTAAGGTAATATTTATATACAAAATGATCTTAATACAATTTAACCAAAATACACTTTACATTCTGATAAAATTGCCAAATGTTCTCAAATATTCAAATTTGTTAGACCTTAAGCAAAATTAATATTTTAAACATGTTTTCTAGATGGATTCGCAAATAATTTTTGGAACTCTTTACATCCGCGGAAGGATCTTCTCCACAGCGTATTTCTATTTTCCCAACTTAGGTTGGCCAGCAGTATAGTTACCATATCAAAAGAAGCTAAACATTGAGTCGTGCACACCATCAAATTACTTTATATAAACACTAGCTGTTATACCCGACGTTGCACGGGTAGACGTGGAAAAATAATTTAACAGTCAATTTAACTATTTCTTTCATTTTAGTTACATAAGATATGAAGATTACCCAGTAATTTTCCATTTAATAACCCAACTTGGATATAGTAATGATTAATATTAATTTCAAAAATACCTTTGATAAGAAGCTCAAATTAAAAAGAATACATATTTAAGTAAAAAATAATCAGTAAGAATTAAAAATGGAAAAACAGCTAAATCTTAAAAGGGGCTCAAACATTTATTTTAACGCAATTCAATGGAGTTCTATAATAAATTAAGTAACTTTTTTTTGGACACTTTGTAGATATAAATACAATAAAAGCAGTACAAATTTCTACCACAATTCAATACAAATGCTGAAAAATTAAGAATTCAATGCATATGTATACAGTACTAAATCAATGCAGATATGTACAATAATTGAATGAAAATAAATACAATAATAATTGAATGAAAATAAATACAATAATAACCTTTTATGTATATAGGATATATACCTTTTATGTATATAGCTCAATGGATGCGGTCAATATTGAACTTATTACTAACACTGAGGTAGAAATTAGCATTAAGGGTTTAAAGGGATCTAGTTCTGCAGGTTTAGATTGCATTCCATCGTATATAATCAAAGCTAATATTGATAGTTTTATTTATCCTTTACTAATACTGTTCAATCTGTCTTTAAAAACTAAGGTTTTTCCAGATATCTGGAAGACGTCAAAAATTATACCTGTTTACAAAAAAGGTAAAAAGTCTGACATAAACAACTATAGACCCATTGCTATTATTTCAAGTTTCGCTAAGATCTTTGAATCTATTATTTGCAATAAAATTTCACTTCAAACTTCTCAAATTATTTCCCCTAATCAGCACGGTTTTGTTAAAAAACGTTCTACTGCTAGTAATTTATTGTGTTTAAATAACGATATTTCAAATGCTTTAAAACTAAATGCACAACTTGATGTAATATATACTGATTTTGCAAAGGCTTTTGACACTGTTGATTTTGAAATTTTATTGATTAAATTATTTAATATTGGGTTTAGTAAAGAATTAATCATGTGGTTACGCACATATTTAACAGAAAGACCTCTGTATGTAAAATATAAAACTGCTTTTTCAGATTGTTTTGTCAGTACATCTGGGGTACCCCAAGGATCTGTTTTAGGACCTCTTCTTTCATTTTGTTTGTTAATGATTTAGCTGATTTATTTGACTCATGTTTATTATTTGCTGATGATCTGAAAATCTACCGTTGTATTTCAACTATATCTGACTGTGAAATTTTACAAGGTGAACTTTGCAAGTTGCATTCGTGGTGTATAAAAAATAGCCTGTTTTTAAATATTGATAAGTGCTTTGTTGTTACATTCACAAGAAAACTAAATACTTTTGTTCACAATTATACTATCAACAATATACAACTCGCTCGCAAAAATAGTATTAGGGATCTTGGTGTTTCTTATGATTCTAGTTTTACTTTTAATTTGCATATACAGGAGATAACAAAAAAGGCGCATAAAAAACTTGGTATGCTAAAAAGAACTACCAGTAATTTTTCTGACATATCTGTTCTTGTATGTCTTTTTGATACTTTAGTTCGACCAATATTAGAATACTGCTGTGTCATTTGGAATCCTTCTTGCAAGCAACTCATCTATACCATTGAAAGAATACAGAATAAATTCTTACGATATATTCATTTTAAATCTAATAGCTATGAGCAATATCCATCGAACTCCTCAATTAGATCAAACAACAAAATAAATTCATTAGAATCCAGAAGAATGGTATCATTATTTAAATTTTTTCATAGTTTATTTCATAACAAAATTGATTGTCCTTTTTTACTTAAAGAATTTTATTTATATATTCCTCCATACAATACTCGTAATAAAATTATATTTAAGCAACCTTTATTAACTAAAAATTATCTTAAAAACCAACCGATACTGCAATTTATAAATATTGCTAATAATCTACCAGTCAAAAGAGATATTTTTTTTGATGATTTTTCTAATTTTAAAATTGATATTTTCTCACTTTTTGTGTAATTTTTGTTTGTTTCTGTGTGCTGATGCTCTGTTTTTTTTTTTTTTTTTTTTTTTGGTATATTTATTTGTCTTTGTGTCTGTATTTTGTACTGTATATTTTGTTGTCCTGTTATATATTATGGATCTTTTGTTTGCAATCTGATCTGGAGCTGATTGCAATTTTAACGATGGATCTTTTTAATTGATTTTACTGACCTTTTGTATTTTAATAGTTTTATTTTTTGTTTTTCTTTTAGTGTTCCATTTTAGTTTTTTATATTTGTGCTTTGCCTTGCTTTTATCCTCTACCTGTAATTGGACTAGATCTGTATGGTAGTTGTAATTTAAATAAATAAATAAATAAATAAATAGATATTTTAAAGAAACAAAACTATTAGTTTACTCATCGCTTATCAAGGGTTTTTGCAAATTCACAAGTACTGCACACACTTGGAAAATTACTGTTGCAAACGGACGAAAGTTATGGACCATGTCTTTTAGAATATCGAAGCTCTTTATCCGTTGAATGCTTCTCTCAACGTGGATCCTTGCACGGGCAATTTGTGTGGTGTATTTGGCTTCCTGAGCAGTAAACTGTGGATTTACAAGGAATGGCGGGAGATTCAAAAGCACCCCTTTAGGGAGAATATCCCCAATTACAAACCCTTTATCAGCAATTATCAAGTCCCCAGGTTTTAAGCAATTGCAAAATTCCGAATCTTGCACAATGTGTTTGTCTGAGCAAGACCCCGGATATAACTTGCTGACAAAGCAAATGACACCATTCGGTGCTACCGCTATCAATCCTTTAAATGTTTGGCCTTTTTTGTACGCAGAATACGTATCTTTTTGGGCTCTTAAATTTTCTCGTGGCGTCTCAATGAAAATCTCGGTGCAGTCAATTAAAAATCTGCAATTTGGAAACTCCTCAAAAATTGGTGAAACTTCTTGCATTTTTTGCACAGAAGGAATATTACCGAGATTGGCAAGGTAGGGCTGAAACAGAGATTCGTGCAAAGCATGCAAATATGTATTAAATATGTTCCTAACTGTTGTTTCAGAAGTTGAATATCTCACAGCCAGATCGAGGAAATTGTAGTTGAGTCTTAGCTTTTGCAATGCAATGAAAAGTTGATCCTCATCAGAAAAGTCTGTCACATTCCACTTATAATAGTACGACAGCTTGAAACGCTTGAGGTACCCAAGGACAATGTAAAACATTTCCGCATTGGGTATCCCTGTGTATATGAGTACCAACTTTGGATCTCCTTTGATATGAGAAAAAGGGAAGTTCATTTTTCTGCTTTTTAGTTCTAACTCAGATAATCTTCTGAGCATGTCGATCTCAGCCTGCAAGACTATTGTGCTCTCTGCATGCTGCACTGGATGCGGTTCTGGCTCAAGACTAGCATCTCCATGCGGTTCTGGCTCAAGACCATCATCTCCATCATTTTCAACAATTGGAGTAACTTTTCTTCCTATAATATAAAAAATTTAAATGTAAAAAAATTATTTTTGTTCAAACACATGTATAACAAGCATGAAGGAACCACAACAATTACTCTTAATCCGAGTGCTCGTAAATAAAAAAACAGGTCTCTAAAAAAAGATAGATGTTTTTACCAAAACCGTTTAGAATCAGTTTTATTATAATTTTATTTTACAGTTAACTTTTATTTATTCTTTTGCAGCATTGAAACAGTACAAGAAGACAATCCATACTTTTTGCAGATATCTACATTTTTAGGTCAGTCTTCCAAATCCCGTAAAATTTCCACTTCAACATAACATAAAAATTAGCAAACGTTGCCAATGAATTCAAGTCAAAGAATGACCCTCTGAACAATATTCCTAACCAGTATGACCCCCCTCCCTCCTTACTGTACTCTTGTTATAAGAACCCTTTCCTCACTGTACAGGTGCACAATAAAGCACCTGCTGACCTGCATTTTTGACCATTCCTCCTATTCATAGTAAGGGCGTGAAAGGAATTTCCTTAACAAAGGGGATTAAGGGAACTTTTCCGAGAAGAGTTGGCCTTTAAACCAACGGCCTAGTTAAAAAAATTACAAGATAGAAAAATATTCCTCGTTAAATCCAGGGCTTGTTCACAACAAGCGATTTGTTTCCTTTTCATAGACTAAATGTTGGACCAACCAGATATTCCTGTTTACTTCAATAAATCCGGGTTCAAATCAGTGCTCGCTATAAACGAGTTCTACTGTTTATTTTAAAACATAAAATAACTTTGGGGACGAAATTGATTCAGAGACGGAATCATTTACAAACTTTAAATGAAGAAAACTAGAATCAAACTGGACTCTGGAGTGTCTGAAAGACGACAATTCTAGTAAGCAGACTGATATAACTAGATGTTAATTAAAAAAGTGTTATAAATTGTGGTTTTATGATGAAAATGAAAAAATATATCATAAGAAATTGCTACAACTATTTGTTAATCACTCATGCTTAATGCCTGCACATGGATTTATAATGCGATTGATATTGGCTGATTTTTAAAACTTAATCATCTTATATTTATATCTCTACCATATTAATGATATTTTGTATGTAAAATACCTTCTAATAATACCTTTTATGATGGTCATGAAAAATTATACTTTTTCTGGACTCTCGAAATCAAAAATCTTGTTGCTAGAACTAGGAAAGATCGAGGGACCATTTTCCTTTAAACCGTCTTTAAAGTGGCAACTACACAGTCTCGCATCAGATCCAGGATCTCTATCTTTTCTTCTAAACAATGAAAAAAGTATATTACATTTAATTTGATGTGAAGTTTATTAGAATAATGAGAAGAACCAACTAGTGTAAACGCTAACTAAAAACGACAAACATACCTTGATAATTTCGTCCATAGCGCTCTTTGTCTTTTTTTTTCGGAAATCGGAAGAAAGAACAACTGTTGCGCACAGTTTGATGATTGCAGCTTGCTGAGAAACAAATAACCATGCTTAAATTTATATAAAAAAGCCCTATTCTTTTACAAGTCTATTTAGAAACCCTGTGTTTGCTATGGCGTTTTTTTGTTTACACGTTTGTTTATGCCCAGTGAGCCTCAGCAGCCATGATGCGACGTCATCACTTCACCGGCGTATATAGAGTACAGATACAAACTTGGTACCATTTTAAAAAGGAAGAATTGGATATTCTAATGGATTAAAAAAATAAAATTGACAATTTTGGTCATATTTTGCATTTTCTAGTGTGTATGTACACCTATTCATCTTAAGACTTTTTAATAAATTTTCGTTTAATTTCAATCCGGTTTAGGAAATAAAATATTTATTAATAATATCGTATTTGATTTAAAAGTACTATATACTGATATTATAGATTTAAAAGTATATTATCAAATCAGAAATACAAATACATGTATTTTAGGAACTAAATAAAAGTAACTTTGATAGAACAGATTCATAAAGGGGATTTTAGTCTTAAAATTGTGTTAAAGCACTAAAAATTTTTGCTTTGAAAACAGATAATTTGTTTAACATCCTTTATGATTACAATATTGATATAATAGTTTTTTTTTAGTCTTCGATGTAGCTCTAATTTATTGTTTGTTTTAGGCTTTGCGCGAAAGGTATTAATGTAAGGGTCCGATGAAATAGTAAGAAGGTTAAACACATCTTCATTTGTATTTGTCCTAGAACTTTTTCTTGAGTGTTCTCGTCTGTACCACCGAAAGTCTTTGTTTCTGGCCTCTTTGGCTTCTTCGGTCAAACTTCCTATGGGTAACATATATGATGAAATCACGTTCTCCCCATGAAACAATACCTTATGAACAGAGTTTGGCATGTAACTCAACCCCCCCCCCCTTCCCAAGAGCCAATGGGCATCTTTTGAAAACATTCTTATTGTAAACAAATCAAACCTCTTTTCTCCTACAAAGATAACACCAGTATTTAAGTTATTTATAAACACTCTTTGTAAGTAAAGTGGTCGAAACACCTGTCGGTTTTGTTACTTTGTTTCTAGATTAACAGCTGGCTTGGAGCAACGCGCAGCAGCGTTGTGCTTTTTGAAGATTTTTGAACAGCTAGATTTTGACACTTCTGTTTATAATTATGGTGTTCGCAGCTGAAATTTAGATTTATCTTTTATATACGATTTGGAAAACTAGTTAATTTTAATGAGACTTTAGCGCATAGTGGCACAAGAAAGTTGCACTTTCAAATATTTAAAAACATGGTATTTTAGAAACTAAAGTCAAAAACTAATTTAATAATTATTTTCTATTTTTTAGTCAGCTAAAATAAAAGAAAACCTTTTATAAAAACCAAAAAGACGCAAAAAATATGTAATGAAATAATAAATCGTGTATTCTGAATTCCAATGTATCGGATCCATAGACTTTTTATTCGTTCAAGTACTGGTGAGTCTTGCCGTCCCCCAGTCTGATAGAACCTTCACATACCGCATCTTGTTGACCGCTATTGATCTCTGTCACAACAAAAGCGCAGCTGACATCTCCATACTACAGCTTGATTCACATAAGTTTCTTGGACACGAAGGTTTGTGACCTTTGTACCAAACTGCAAACTCTGCTGAATTGCTTCCCAGGTCACACTCGGTCGCTGTACATTCAGGACAGTACTTGCTAAGGATTTCGTAGTCCACAACAAGGCCCGTTAACACTTCAACTAATGAGAATTCCAATACCATACAAGGATATATGGCCTCTTTTCCCATGTGCACTGATGTCGATGATATCTTCGCTGCCTGTACAGCCACTACATATATCAGCATAATGTTGCCTCACAATTTCCCTTGATTTTGATAGTACATCCTCTTTCACAGAGTTGTACTGTTGTGCAAGAGAATCCATGTGATTGGCAAATGTTTTTGGAACCATTCCCTAACAGCCATGTGACGAGTATGTGACGAAAAGCGATATCACATACAAGTCACTGAAGATCGCTGCGATGTCACATTCAAAGTCACTTTTTTGTCACATAGAAGTTGAATGTCCGCTTTTGTTACGTATCTTCTACGTTACATGGATATCGATGATATCGCAGCAATGTGGCATTGTGACTTGTATGCGACCTAGGTGACTTGCGTGGCGAATTAGCGATAAACTTGATATCGCAGCAATGTGGCATTGTGACTTGTATGCGACCTAGGTGACTTGCGTGGCGAATTAGCGATAAACTTGATATCGCAGCAATGTGGCATTGTGACTTGTATGCGACCTAGGTGACTTGCGTGGCGAATTAGCGACGAAATTGATATCGCAGCAAGGTCACATTATGACTTGTACGTAACCTAGGTGACTTTCGCGACGAACTTGATAGTACAGCAATGCCGCATTGTAACTTGTATGTGACTTAGGTGACTTTCGCGACGAGTATGTGATTTAGTGTAGAACATATCACAGCAATGTCACATTGGGACTTAATGTGATCTGGCTGACTATTGTGACAGAAATGTGAAATTAGCAAAATTCTCATGACACAGAATAACTCGTGACATGATAAAAAGTAGCTTAAAAGTATCCTCTTTGAAAACAATGCTACAACTTAGCAATTGATAGTATTTTATATCTTATATAGAGGGTTTTGATTGTGACTAATGTGCAACTGATTATTTATTGCATAAAAAATATAACAAAAGTAATCAATCATATATATGCAAGATTTTATTTAACATACAAATGTGCCGTTTTATATTTTAATGAATTTATCACTCAATTTATTGTGAATTTTTTAGTTTTAAATATTATATATTGATTCTCAACATTTAAGCCAAATACTGAATATACATAAAAAGAGTAAACAATCACATATACAATATTTTATTTTTTAATAATTTTACAATTCAATTTTACAATTAACTCTTCATCTTCAATTGATTACTTCTTTGAGAGTGTCATCTTCATTGCTGCAAGAAAAAACTGCATTATAGAATTAGTTATAATAAATGGTGCAGGCATTTAAAAAATAATCTTTATAAGAACAAGTGATTATCGTTTAATGTGTGTCCTCATTTTGATTGCAAATTGATTTCAAATTTAGTTTTTTCTATTTGGAAAACAAGTTTTATTTTTTTAATTACCAAATGTTAAATTTAATTTTAAAAAATACATTCACTTATCAAAATTACTATAAAATAAGTTCAAAATTACTATAGTTTTTAGATATTTAAAGTGGGTTAATATTTTTATAACATTTTATTAACACGATTTTTAAATAGAAAATCACCTAATTTTATGAAATTTTTTCTTACTACTATCAGAAATGCAAAATAAAAAGCTTCAAGTTAAATTGAACACCTCATGAGAAGGACCTTTTTTTGCAATGTTTTAACTGATTAATAAATGATTTTCTTTAAAAATTCTATGTAATCTTTCATGCTCATGGGGCAGTGGAATCTTTACGATTATGGTTGCAAAAAGTCTGGGGTTAGGTGTGAACATTGGAAATTGAGCTAAATTTTCGACACTCTTTAATTCATTTAAGAAAAAACTGGACTTATTATTGTTTTTACTGGCTTACAAAAAAATTCCAATCTTCGAATAAAAATCTTTTATTTTTTTTTTAGTTGTTTCTGGATTATTATAAGTTTATGAAAAAAACTTGTTATTAGCACGTTTATTAACACTTAGCATGTTCTTATCTACTAAGCGCTATTCATATTTTAAATACAAAAACATTATTATTAAGTGCAAATGATAAGTGTTAAAAATGAGCTCAATATGCGAAATAGATTTATTTTCATATATTTAAATTTTTCATGTTATTTACGGAAACACATATATTGACGTGAAAAACTGGTTTTTTTGTAAATACTTGCAATGAACATAAAACTGGAACTAAAACAATATTTTAGAGCCAAATGCAAATAGAAAAAAAAATACACCAACTTCTGTTTTGATTTTGCTATGCATTAAATCTAAAGTACTCAACATAAAATGAATAAACATGCTAGATCTCACTGAAAATTTGTATTTTTGATCATGACCAGTTAACCATCCGAACAGTCTAAACCAAAAGTAGGGTGGGGAAAAAACCGAAATAGCGACGATCACGCCGTTTCGAAGAAAACTGCATGCGGGGATGGGGGAGGAAAGTGCTTTCGAGGCTCGCATTCTAGATAGACAAGGTATAGATACTTTTCCCTTTGAAATACACTAGTTTATTATTAATATCGGAAATTATTAAATTTTTGTGTATATATTTGGGGCAATTGTTATTTAGAGCATGTCTTGTAGCAGCAACTCGCGAGTTTTAATCTGTATGATTAGGATCCTTGTAAAAATTACCAAAATTCTTTCGTTCTGTTATCACTATTGCCTGTTTTGGATTTTGATGTGTGGAGGGCGAGGTAAATAGTTTAGCATCAAAAATAATCTGTTTGGTTAAATATGAAGTTAATATATTGTGACAAGATCATCTTAATTTATAATATTTTTTATTGAAAATAACCTCATCTATTTGTTTGTAAAATAATTATGTTTAAATTTGAATTTTTCTACCTTTTAAATTACATTTCTGTAAAACTTGGTAGTAAATAAATCGATCTATATGGAAAAGTGAATTTACCCGTTAATTCTTTTTTCTCTTTGTGGAGCGTACCGCAAATGATCTTGTACATACTTATCCACAACGGCATCTGTTGCCTCCGGAAATCTACCTATAATTATAACAATCACTTATAATTTAACCAATTAATTCAAAATGAAAAAAAAAAATTTCATCCAGTATTTACTAAATTTTAACATATGGAATGAGAGGATACACAGCAAATTAAAAGTTCAGACAATGAAGAATTCTTACATATTTCCAAACATATTTAATTAATTTTCATAACACAGCTTTAGTGTAATGTGCTATGTGTAACAATAAAAGTTGACTTGTGCATATCACAATCTATTAAATGGCAACAAACTAAAAAAAAAGTGTTGCAAAAGTGTAGACAAACTATAATAAATAAAAAAATTTCAAAAATGAATCAACAGTTCACAAAAAATACGAATTTACATTAAAAAAAAAACCTAGATCTTAATGGTTTGGGGGGCTTGATTTTGCACCTTACATCTGTTACATTTTATTTACAGTCTCTTTCTGTAAAATTTGTAAGATATTATGCCCAATTAGATTCAGATCTGGCCAAAACATACTGACATGTCGAGAATTTTTAAAAAAATAATAAAACCAAACTTTGGTGCGTTTGCAGTGTGAATCTAAGAATTTGTTTTCTTAAATAACACCCGAGACCCCATATAATGATTAGAGACCACTGGTAAGACAGACTTTTTAATTGTAGGAATAGGCTACCCAAACAATCACTCAGCCATTACCTTGCCTACAACTGAGGTTCTTTGCGTAAATCATGCCAGGACAATAGCCAGCTTTTAAAAACATCCATATATTCCACATATTTTATCAGTAATACTGTAAATAACTGTTTTGGCTCAAAATGCATTTCAACTTCATTGAGACTTACTTTTTATTGCCTCGTTTATGAGGAAATGATCAAAGGCAGGTTTTTTACGCCTGCCTTGAAAAGAAAATGCGGCACACAAGTTATCCGCCAGAAGACGACGCATCAAAAACTTCACGGATTGCTTCACATCAATCCCTCCTACAGATTTGCATATCCTCACCTAATAAAAAAAAAGTCCCATATCAAATTTCATGTTTATATTTGCTATTATGTTACTTGGAAAACTATCAATGAAAAGCCATACCAATTGCTTCATTTTCTCTTCCTCAGCAATTAAACTTGACAAATTGTCCAAATCCTGGACGGTCTTTAATGGGAACATTTTCCTCATTTCATCCGACTCCAACTGGGGAAGGGAACTTTCCTTTTGCAGGAGGAGCCCCAGTATTTTCTCTTGATTGAGCAGAATGATCTGTTGTTGCTCATCCAAAATCTTCTGCTGATATAATATTTTGCCAATTTTGGCAGAGGTGTTCGTTTTGAATTCTAAACAAAAATATTACAAAGAAATAATTATTCAAAAGCCACAAACATGTCATAATAGTTAATAAAAATCCAGTAATAAAAAGCATCTGTGCTTTTGGTGTATCTGCAACAATTTATGATCTTTATAACTAAATTGACTTCTTAACATGGCTAACTTTAATGGAATTGCAACGATTTATAAATGTTTATTTTGTGTCTTTTATTCTAAGCTTTTTTGTGTGAATAAATTAGTTTTTTTTTATTTAACCTATTTAAAAGTTTTCCCACCAAACTACAAGCTAAAGTAACATTTAAATTTTATGAAGAGTGTCAATATTAAATTAACCAAGTGGTCAGTTAGTGTCATACTTTGCGCAGGATATTAATTGCCATTTTAATATGGGTACATGCTTTTCATGGCAAGTATTTTAGCTCTTGGGTTGTTTATATTTTCCGTACTTTTCTCACAAGTTTTTTTTTATGCTTGTGCAGACTGAAGCGCAAACCTTTTAGTAATCAATGACAGCTTGCTAAAAAGAACTAACTAAATATAAGACCTAAGTTATCTAGTGTGTATTTTACTTGTTCAAGAATGTTTCCTGCAATAATAAATCAACTAGTCACATTATATTACTTACCTTCATCGGTCAGTTGTAAAGCTGGACTCTTCTTATAAACTTTCTACTTCTACAAGAGAAGAGTTTTTTCTCTGTAAATGCAAAAAGATTAAAAGATAACTTTACAATAATATTTCAAATTAGTACTTTGAAACAATGGATTTTTTTACAAATGATATACCATACAAAAATACAATTCCATACAAAAAAAAGGATTTACAATAGATTTAAATATAGCTATTGTAAATATACACAGACAACTTAAAGTGAATATTTATTTGAAGCTATTGTTTACTGTTGACATAAGTATTATTAGAATTATTGGCAATAGCATAAAAGCTAGAAAGGGGAAACTGGCATTAAAGAAAAGCTGGTGAAAACTTTATTTTGTTACTATTTTCTTCGATTAGGATATAACTATGAATATGAACTAATTGTGGAAATTAAATAGTTAAACTACACTCTTAATTAATTTTTACCTTTGGAGTTGAAGTAGGGAGTTCACCCAGGAGTTCATCCCTTCCAGATAAATCCATACCAAACTACAATAAAATTAAAATACAAAAAATTAATGCATATAAAATTTACTAATGTCAAATTTGTATTTTTAGAATAATTGTATCAATTATATCCTGATTCATCCAAAAAAAATCTAATTATGCTTTTTTATGATTACTTATACATTTTTAATATAAATTATGGGAAAACATTGTAGTAATCACACCAAGTGTCGAGAAGAGTATTCTTCTAAATGTCAATTTTTATTTCGATAAATCAAAATTCGAATGTTTAAAATAATAAATAACTTTTCAACAGTATTATACATTATGAATTAAACAGTATTATTACATTGTGACTGAGCGTACATATAGTTTACAGTACCAGGGCTACAATAAACTATGGTCACCATGTTAGAAAGTTATACCTGGTCAGAAAATGAGTTACTACCTCTTGTGTGAGGCTCACTAGTACAGTCTTTTAGAAAGTTGTGCAAAAATAAAGAAATAATTGATATATAGAATTCATGTTCAACTTACCATATTTGGAGTGTTTGGGTAAGGAGGCAAGGACGTCGATTCTCGATCTGACAATTCTTCTCCTGATGAATCGATAATTTGGTTGCGAGACTAAACAAAAATAAAACCTTTTTATGCATGTAAAAAATGAGAGTGGATTGATTTAAATCAACTTGAAAACCCCTGATTTTATTTAGTTTTTTTTAAAAAAATTCTATTTAAACAATAATTTTTAAGAATATACAAAATATACAACCATAACAAACAGTAATAATATACTAATTCCAAAAACTGCAGCTCAATATGCCAATACAGTAGCCTCTTATTATATCGCGCTTGTCGGGAGACCAGCAAAAGGTGCGATGCATCCGAATTCTCAATATAACCGATTACGCTATATGAACAAAATGGAAGATGTAGGCAAGGGCATGCTTTATTCAAATGTGCGACTTATCAAGGCGCAATATAACGAGGAGCTACTAGTTTTGTTTGAAAGTCAATTTCAATTTTAAAAAATTGAGATTCAATAAATTAAATCTAATTAATATTATTTTAAACAATTGGTTGCTAAAACAAAATTTCTCATTTTTGCCTTTTTGCTATAGGGAAAAAAATTTCAGTTTAAACACTGCTGGACCTAGAAATAAATTTACATGCTTTACAAAATGTAATACAAATTATCTCAAAAATAATTTGTACATTTTACTAACATATTAGCATATTTGTTCTTTTTCTTAGATTTTTTTTGTTTAGTGGATTGGTTTAACTTTACAGCTAATTTCCAAAAGTATTTTTTAAATTTTTTGACAAGATAAAACATTTAAACTGTACTTACATTGCCCTGCATATCTATCTTCCTCAATTTCGAGGACCGACAATTCTCTGATGTCCTAATTTTGTATCGGCGTTCAACCTCTGAAACATCAGAAGCGGAACAGTCCAGGAAGTAATCAAGCACATCATTTGCTTCCTCAAAGGTCTCTATTAAAAAAGGGAAAAATCGTTTCAGTTTTAGAATTTTACCAAAAATATTTTAACACTTCAAATGGTTCACATGAATATATCCATTCACTAAAGGTGAAAATTAAGAAATTTTAACAGTGGCCACTGTCCATGCAAAGTACAGTGGCCAAATTTCGAAATCGTTCATACATATGCCAAAACAAAGCAACTATTTTTTTTTGTCTCTTGTCTGTATATCTGAAACTTATTTTTAATCATTACTAGATTACAACTAATAAACTCCATTTTAAATTAATTGCACGATTTTTTAACAAACAAAAGCCAAGAATTACTTTGAACTTAACGCCCACAATTTATGTTTACTTTATTTTTAATTTATAGAATTCAAGCCAAAACGCCGAAAGTCTATTTGAAAATCTTTACTTATCTAAATGTAAATTTTCTTAGAAAATATTGTTGTTTACGTATTTATATTAAATTTTTTGAAACGTTACACATGTTTAAGAAATAATTTTAATTAGTTGTTTGTAAGATATTGCATTATAAACCAGCTCATCATAACACGTTTTGTAATAGGTAATTAGGGTTGATGCAAGGAGCTACTGAATAAGAAGAAATATAGTTACCTAATATCTGGTGCAATTTCTTTACTTTATACTTTTTCCAATGCTTCTGTGGTTCACTCTTATCCTTTACTAGCCGATTTCTACTCGTGTGAGCAGGGATGAGTTTGGCAAAAATAAAAAAAGCTGAAACTAAAATGCGTAAGTGTACGCGTTAAAAAAACTTTTTAAGCAGTATACTTAATTCACGAAATAAGCTGTTACATTATACATGTATGTTCATATTAATGTTTTTTAAGCTTTAAGCATGAATAGAAACAGGGTTGCCACAGAAGTTGGAAAACCAAATTACCCGACTTTTCCAGGTTTTCCAGATAATTTTAAGAAAGTTCCAGGTTTAAACGACGTGAATTAAAAATATATTAAACTATTATACACCTAAAGAAACCTTGCATAACATGTGCCAAAGTAACAGAGACTTACTAACTAAAGTAACTAACTAACAGAAACATTAGGCAAAAAAAGAAAATATTTGAGTTATGAATTGTTATGCACTAACGAACAGTTAGTCGGGTACAGTCTCCGCTATGAGTTGCAAGTGGATAATTGTATGCATATATCAATTTTTACAGGTCATAGTCATTTAATTTGCAACTTTCGGGCAAATTTGTACTTGAAAAATTATTGGCAACTTACCAAAACTTCCTAATTTTTTTTTAATATAACCACCTATATTCTTTGCTTAAAATAGTCTGACCATTAAAATTAAGGGCTAATTTTTTTTAAAAAAAAAGTCAAGACGGGATGGGTAATTTGTAAGGTTAATTTAGATAATATTTACAGACACAATCTTCAATTTTAATGAAAGAACACCACATAACAAAGGATTTTCTTTTATATGAGATGCTTCTTAAAATGTGAAAAAATAAAATCTTATATTTAACAAATTCATTTATTATAATTTTTAATGATACTAACTTCAATTTAATATTTTACATCTGTAAGCTTAATGAGTTATAACCTTAAAATTTAATCTGAAGAGACACAATTGAACATTTCAATTGATGAAAAACTTTCAAAAATCGGCGAATCAAAAACCTTTCAAAATCGGCAAATCGAAATTTTTTGAATATTAATGATTCACGAAATCTCAAAGATTGGCAAATCCCAAATTTTAAGAAGTCAGGAAAATTGCACATTCTCAGAAATCGTTAAATAGCGAAACTTTGAAAATCGGCTTTTCGCGAACCATTTAGCACGAAAAAATCTCTAAAACACCGAAGATTCATCATCATAAATTGTAATAAACAACTACTTGAAAATCCAAATTAAGTCCGAAATTATAAAACGTAAAACTAAACATCAGTGAATTTTCAAAAATTAGCAGATACAGTACAGAGCCGCTAATCCAGACCCTTAAATTTCGGCGATTGTCCCACTTTAAAAAAAAAAAAAAAAACTTCTAAAATCAAAAACCGGAAGTATAGGCCGAAGCAGAAATAATGCCCTTGAAAAATAAAGTTTCAAAGGTAAACAAAAAAAATCAAGATGTTCTTGCAACTAACAAGGTCACAATACTCACGAACACTTGATCAAAGGAAAATATTCTGGTTGGTCCGATTGGCCTGAACTGGAGCTACAAAAGTAACGAGTCGCTCTTCCGATCACGCAGAGGCAAAAAATTCATCGTTACGAGGCAATACGACCTCATCGGTGGATTTCGTGAAAATTACTAGGCTGCAAAATAAGTAAATTAGGAAGCATTATTGGATTGTACTGTCCGGTAACTGATATTTGAAGACATCTCAGTGTTATAAAATCAAAATTCATCTTCAAATTTTAACTGATTTTTTTTATACATATTTATTATTCAAATTTATTATTTAAACTTGTTTTGTACTGTATTTCAAAACTTTGAAGTCGACAAATCACCGATCCTTACAAAACGACAAATTACAACAAAACTCGAAGATAGCTTAATTGCGAATCTTTGAATATCGGCGAATCAAAAAAATCCTCAAATATCAGTAAAATCGACCGAATCGCAAATACGAAATGTTTTAATCGCGAAACAGAAAATTGGTAAATCGTGCATCTTCAAAAATCGGAAATTAAAGACTCTTGAAAAGAAAAACGAATTGGAAAAAATTAGCATATCACATAACCTTAAATTCCACCCAAATAATATAAATTTAGGCTAACTTCAGAACCACGGAAAATCGAGAAGCTTCAAAATCAGCAAACGAATCGCGAACCTTGAAACCATATATAACGAATAACTTTTAAACCTCAGGCGAAATTTTAAATCTGGGACCAAGGTTGGTTTTATTTAATAAACCGATTTCTAAACCTCGAAATAAACGGTACAAAAGGTTTATCTACATAAATCTATGAAATTCGAAAATTGTGGAAAGTGGCGAAATTTCCCGGCGCACACCGGAGTTTTCAATAATTATATAGTTCTATTTGATGCCATAATGACAACATTGAGAAGTAACTAATTTCGATTTAAGATTAAAATTATCAATTTTCAAGAAGCAACGAACGATAAACAAGCTACAAAATAGTAGTTGAACGAGAATTCAGGTTAGGGATGGATCGTTCATTACTGAACGAATCCGATTGAATGTGAGAGAGCTGATGAGAGGGCCTTCAATAAACATTACGACTTGAGACGTTTTCACTGAAATAGGGAGATCCGAAAAGACGAAAGCAGTATCGTGAAAGGTTTTTTTTTGTGTGAGGGATTAGAACAGGCGAAAAACGGAATTTTTCGGCAAAATTAGAAAAATCGGAACTTTTTTTAAAAAACGGATTTCTTTTTTTCCTAAAAAATTAAAAAGCGGAATTCCGCTTATAAGCGGAAAAAACTCATCCCTGTGTGAGCTAAGTTCCCGGGCGGATAAAAGGCAGTATTCTTCACACTGTCATACCAGTTATCTGGTACGACACTGAATCCATCGTTAAATTCTAGAAGTAAGAAAGGCATCTTGAATCTAAAAGGAAAAATCAAAATTGTAAAAACTCTTCACTTATTTTAGGTTATTCAGTGCAACTATAAACAAAATATTTTAACCACTGACTAAAACTTAATAAATTTACAAGATAAACATTATTTTAAGATAATTACTCAACAAAAATTATTAATTTTAAAACATAATTTAAGAGAAGAAAACAAAAAAAGAGAGCTTACTTACACTTAATGGAGAAATGCAAAAACTTTATAACGTTGTGTGCAGTATCGGAAAGCACACCATCTTTTTACCCAATGGCATATGCCAGACTATTCACAACAAAACTTCTGGATGTCTCGTTTCTGTTGCTGGCAAGAGTCGACCCATAATTGTGACCACATTGGCTGCACAAAAGTTCTAAGTTGGAAGCCAGTCGAAAAGTTGACTTTTTTTAAACTGACAAACACATAAACTGGCATTCTTTGCAGGGAACATTTTGAAGTAGTGTGGACCACATGGTATCCATCAAGGTGTAACTGGTTGATGCTGTTGTAGCTAGTTCAGGAGGAAAATCCATAACTGCAACAGGTGATGTGGCTGGTTGTGGCATGGAACAGCTGACATTTGCAGACGGCTCTTTTTGCCACCGTTTCTTGGCATTCGCCAACGAGAACTTATGCTGTGCATTTTTGTCAACAAACTGTACTTCAATTAAATATAACGCTAGATATAAAAATATAATAAAAAATAAAGCTAAACCGAAACTAAATTCGAAGACAATAAAAATCGCTATAAAAATTCACTGAAAATGGAGCATTCGAAAATAAAAAATTCTTCGGTTAAAGTAACAGTTAATATGTGTCTAACAAGTAATGCAGTATAAGCTTGTTTTCTATGAGAATGGAAAGTTACAAGTGATGGATTTTTATGCTTTCTGAAACTTGGTAGGCAACACTGTCATACAAAAACAGCAATAATCTGGAACTAAACATCTGATTAATACAGTTCTTGTTTTAAAGATAAATGTTGGACAAATACTATTATTAAAATCAATTAATCTTCAAAATTTGTTATTTTTTCATCATTTGCAACCTCCATGGTCCCCTTAAGTGCCATTATATGTCGACATCTTCACGGCGCTCATTTATAACGTGGTCGGCAGCAAAGTTTCCTGTGTTAGAGAAAACTTTCCTGAATGATGAGAGTAGATGCATTGGAGAAGAATTTATCTTTGATAGCGATATTTTTATTACGAATACTACTTGAATTTCACGGTACAAATATACAGTACTATAGTACACACCATATCACACAATTTACCCCTTGTAGCTAGTCTAAATACTGTGCAGAATTAATTGAAAACTACTGTCCAATTGTGGTTCTAAAATACGACGCCCGTCGCCAATAGCCCTTGTGTAGCTCTAGTGCGACGATAATTCAAACTAAACTAAATCAAAAACGTTTTCAAGTATTGCAGAAACCTCTTTTTCTGTAACTAGGGGCTTCGCCTCTGGGCTCGCAACTGAGGATATTTACAGCACAACAGATATCAGGTCTTGTTCAACTAGCTAGAAAAGATAAACAACTTAATAAATTTCTGTATGGGATTGGCCTCATCTCATTAATCTCTGTCGTGGTTTTTGGGGATTGACTTTTAGAATAGATACTATTCTTAGCAATCGGCAAAGATCTGATAGGGACATTAAAATTTTTAAACCTTTTCACCTTTTCCTGAACTTCACAAAACCGGTTTTTGATAAAACTATCTATTTCAAAGAAGCAAACCCTTCCAGATTAGTGAGTCTACAAACTAAACTTAAATTTTCTAAAAAACATTGGGGTTGATGCATTAATATATACTCATCTAAAGGTGCATAAAGGTAGGCACATTTTACATCAACCTGCCTGTGCGACCAACCCAAATAACATACAAGTAAAGACAAATCGAATCACACTGAAATTTACAACAGTTCTGTAGGTTTTGTCATGTTTCCCCCTTAATTTGTTTGTACCCCTGGGCTACCAGACTAGCTTTAAAACGAACTATTTTGCCAAACTCGTCTCTTTTTAACAGTGTAAACCCATCTGCATCCTAAAACTTTGGCATCATTGGGTTTCCTTACGAGTTCCCAGACTAAACGTTCTTTCATTATGCCAAGCTCTTCCTGCATTATCTTTTCCCAATCTGCAGATTGTGGAGACGCCATAGCTTGTTTATACCTGTTTGGAATGGGTACTTGTTCCAGTCAGAGAGGACACAGTTTGTAAAATTGACCGATCCTGCATCACCAGACGCGACGGATCCCGCATCGACATCCCCAATCAAACCAGAAAATTTGTTTTTCCCACTAAAATAAAAAATGTCTTGATTAAACTCTAAATTGTTGCGTTCACAATAGTTCTTGATCTCCTTGAGAGTTCTCAAACGTTGATATGAATTAAGTTTGTAGTAGTAAATATCTAAATGTCGAGACTCACACATGTGCATCTTCTGCTGGCAGAAGATCTTCCTATTTGTGTAATGTGTGATGTCCCGCTAAGCGTTTCCCATATCTTAGTAGACTGCCCAGCTTTTACACTGAGCAGACTTAAATATTTTAATGTTTTAAACCCGTCTATTCATCACATTTTATCACATCCCCCATATCATGCATTGTTTTCCTTTTTAATTGATATTGGTTTTTATTCTTTGATTTAGATGTCTGTTTTTAAATGTTATGTGTAAATATTATGAATAGCTTGTTTCTTTAGATTTCTAATTTTTTTTAAATGTTGTGTGTTGCTTTTATGAACCTGTTTTACCTTTTTAATTAGATTACCTAGTGTTTGGCGCAGTATGGCCTAAGATGCCCTTGCGCCATAAAACCCGAACATCCATCCATCCATCCATCTAAATGTCTGGTCTGGTAACCGGATCCCTACACCAAGTAGTGGATCTAGGTACATTTTCAGCTGTAGGAGGGCCTGACTCTGCATTAACAGAGTGACTATCGAGGTTTTCATCTAAAAAAACAATTAGTATTTTGGCCCATCACTGATCCACTGCTACTTTCTAAATCTTAACTCATTTACACTTTCATTTAAATTTTGATTAAACAAATCCTTATAAAACAATTTTTCATTAAAACTAACGTTTATGGTTTCGGTTATTTTATTCTCCTCTGGCAGCCAAATTCTATAACCCCCGAGTGCTAAAAACATATCCGACCATTACCCCCCGTCTAGCTCTGTTATCTAATTTGATTCGCCTTTGTTTGGCAACCCCAACATAAGCTACACTCCCGAAGGGTTTAAAATGTCGGACTGAAGGTTTGTGATTGCCGAAAAGTTCTATCTGAGTTATTTTGTTTAGTATGGCAAGTTCTATTCCAGACATAGACGAAACACAATACCTTTTCTGGCCAAAAGGTTCTACTCGTACCCGAGTCTTGCATCATAGCCTTCACACCATCCATTATTGTATAGTTTAGACGTTCGACTACGCCATTTTGTGCTGGCGAATATGTGTTCGTCCTTTCGAACTTTATACCTAATTCGTTGAAATGGTAATCGAATTCTTGGTTACAGAATTCACCAAAGTTGTCAGTTCGGACAGCTACAACTTTAGAATTAAGGTAACGCTCCGCCCGTGTCTGGAACCTTTTAAAAACATCATTTTTAATAAAAATGGGAAACACTGAAACTTTACGGGAAAAATCGTCTACGATTGAAAGAAAATACCTATGACCATCTCTACCTTCAGGGTCGATAGGTTCACGGAGATCCATATAAAGCAATTCTAGAGGCTTTTGTGATCTAATCTCACCAATTGATTGAAAACTTTTACGTTTGGTCTTCGCCAACCTGCAGGGTTCACACTCTACTTTTTCGCTGGACAACTCTGGGGGACCCCTTACAGACTTCCCTTCCCTGTCCTCCTGTTCATACCACATCAGAGTCACTTCAATTTCCATCCTTAATTTTGCAAACAGTTCAGGATTTTTTATGTTGTGTAGTCTACAGACCAATATTTGGCCTGAATGTCAATCGACGATTCTCTCGTACCACTTAGACCTTGAATATTTGATAAAATGGAGGCAGCCTGCTCCATTATGTTGGAGTTTTTTTACGCTTTTTCCTCTCGTAAGCTGTTGTTGCTGCTGCTGCAGCTGGTGTTGGATCAGTTGCTATTGGATCATTAGGTGTTGATGACTTGATTCCGCCATTCGATTCAATTGAAATATCCAAATCAGTTGTTTACTGAAAAAAAATTATCTCACTGAAAGTTTTAAAGATTATTTTTAATCTGCTGTACAAACATTATGTTAAAGTTTTAAATTTAACACCTGCATACAACTTGATGCAAATTCCCATTCAAAAGTTTTAGTACTTTTTTTGTTAATTGAAACTTGCAGAATTATCTCAACACCTCACCTTTTCTCTTGCACCTCAAATTGTACTTAACCATAGAGTTAATGAAATTTGGTGTTTGTTACTTTACAACAATTACTAAATATATTATTTGGTATAATTATTGCGAGGGCAGTCCTTACACTTTACATGTTTAAATTACTAAAAGTTTAATATTGCCTTTGTTACCAGTTTAAGTGTTCCATGTATTTATATTTTAAATAGGTAAACTATTTAAAATTTTAATATAAAATATAAAAAAATACATATAATTTTTAAGTACATTGCCTTGTGTCCTTATTTAAACAATGTTATCATATTAATTAAATTTTGACAAAACTTACTAAATGGATCCAACTAGTAAATATTAATGAGAAAATGATATAGCATTTTTAATGTGTGAAACCAAATACCTTGAAAAAAAATTATGGTTGCTTAATTAACAGTATTGGATATATACATAAAAAGTAGGCATGCAACATACACAAAAATATGACTCGATACACTTTATTATTTAATGTATTCTTTAAAAATTATTGACAGAATATGTTAAAAAACACATTAAATGCATAGAAGTGAACTTACTGCACTCAAGTTTCGAACGGATGATTCAATATCCATGCTGCTTGTACTGGATATCGAAACTTCAGAATCGTCCAAGAAGGAGAGGACTTGAAAATGTTCCCATCTTGGCACAAATCCTTCATTTTCTTGCCCCGATTTGAAATTTCTCACTTTTCTCGCCTCTCTCGGATAATAGGTCATGTTTCGGAACTTCTTAACAAGTTCTTCTGAATTTCAAAATAAAACACCAATGAATTTAAGTTCAAACAAAAACTTACATGTTTTACAATATTTATTTACACACATAATTGTTTTTTGTTGCATTCGAAAGTCTGAAACGTTAAAAGGAAAAATAACCTAAGATTTTTAAGTTACAGACAGTTTGACCTGATAGTCATGCATTTGGACAAAAAAGTTTAAGAAAAGCTTAAAACTATATTTAAAAAAAATCTGATTCCCACTTAATACACTATACGCTCGTTTTTACGAACACAGGCGATTTTAAGAACTAATAAATTTACATATGCAATTGATTCTTTATGTTCCTAGTTTGAAAATATTTAAATGTCAAATTAGTTCTGCAAATTTACAGACACTGGAACAACATACAAAAATTATATTAAAAAACGAGTACTTACCAGTTTGAAAATATCGCTGTTTTCAGGATATTCCGCTTTTAATAAATTGCCTATGTTTTCGTAAGTAAGGGCTTTCAACGTCCTCTTCGAATGCAGGGCATCGCTTGCATCATACAGAAATTTATGTTTCCGTACTTCATTAATGTAATAATTCATGTTCAATACTCTATAGGTGATCGTATAGTATAAATAAATAATAATGAAATTGAGGTTAGTACTTTGCGTCATGATTAAAACTGAATTAGTTAAACATCCCAAATTAAGGTTCGAAGTTATTCTTAACGCTGTCTCTCTGAAAAAATTAATAAATGAAATAAACAAAGATTAAATAAGAATAATTAAGCTTTAATATGCAGGCATGAAAATTTTCCGCATCGGAGCAGAAAACTTTATGAAAGTAATTTCCGAAGCATGTGATAACTACGCCTCATCTTTAACCTGCGTTACGTGGTACCATGATACTTTTCTAACTCCATAGTTTTAAACAGTTAATAAATACTGCGCATAGGCCGAGAATTTTCGGACAAAATGGCATCTTCAAAAAGGGATTAGGCTCATACCCGAGACCTCAAATTTTCCACAGCATTAACGCCACCGAAAAAAAATCACCCATTCTCGGTCTATATTATTAAAAACTAAACTTGAATTTCATTAAAAAATAATTTTAAATTATAAATTTTAACAATAAAAGTAAAAAATATATTTAAATTTTGAAGATGAATTAAGATTATATTTCACTAAGATGTCTTCAAATATCACCCAAGCGCCAATGCATACCCCTTTTCAAAGAGTAACATTTTCACCTGATCAAAAAAAATTTGCTTATTTTGATGCCTAGTAATTTTCACGCATCATTCGATGATGCCGCATCGGATGATGCGTGAATGAATTTGCCTTTCGAATTAAAGATGGTTTTTTGGTTTCTAAAAAATGGAGTCGGTTTATACAAGAATATAGACAGCTTAGATATTCAGGTTAACAAGTGCATGAACCATGTAATTATTTTAAAGAGAAACACAATATAATTTTTTATTTTGTATGTCAACTACGGATATTATACTGCTTTTTGTCTTTTTGTAGAAAAACATTATTAAAAACAATGTGTAAGATTTTTTTTTAATTAAAACCTGTTTTGTTGAAAGTTAGTTATTTTATGTAATTGGCATAACTTCAGTTTACGGTAGTTGCTAATATTTTTTTTATTCGTTTCTTTATCTTAGTGAGTTTTATAAGAGAAGGTTTAAGGTAGAATTTGTAGCAACTTCTCCTTTCTATCCTTTATTCAGTAGAAATATGGCATTTTTAAGGCCTATAAACACAGAATTATTTATTGCTATTATGATAAGTTTTTTAGGTACTGCAAATCAACAGTTTGCAAATATTTAAAAAAAAATACCGCCCCTTAAAGTATTAATTACTGCCCCCCCCCCCCTACTTAATATGTAACAGATTTCTGTCCCATCGCGCTTTCAGCTGTTTTCATATTTTTGTGTTCTCATGCCTGAATATGGTTCCAAAGAGTTTCTCAAAATGCTACATACCAAAATGGGGTCGATTCGGACAGAAACATCTTACAAGAAGAAGGGTTCTCGACTGTTAAAAAATTCAGTTCATTCTATATCTCAGTCTCACGCGGAAAGGCATCCTCACACCCGGACCGCCTTTCCAAACATCATTGGTCCAACCATTGTCAATCAAGGGACAATTTATCTCCAATTCGGTATTGGGCTTCAACACACCACTGGATCGCGGTATTTCTTTCATTTAGAATTTACGACCTGGGAACGCGTCAACTTCGGCGACGACCAGACTACAGCATTGTTACATAGCCGTAAGAAGTCGTAAACATGCAGCCTAACCGTCGCCGAAGGACCACGCACGAACAAGAATCACATAGCGACAGCACTGTTGGAAATCGCTGAGTCAGTCCTGCTGCCTTCGAAGAATTTGTTGTGTCTTTCTGATCGTGGGAGCAGCGGCCGTGTGAAAAAGAGAAGCAGAGCGACTTCTGACGTGGAATCGAATGGTTTGCTAAGAGAGGGTCTTGCATGGTGCCAGTACCGTAGGCGCATCATGGGACATTTTTTAAGAGAGACTGTGCTAAAGTTGTACTAACGTGTGGCCAGTAAAAGTAGGCGCTGCACGCGTAGATATTTTTGTATCAATATTTTATGTAAATATGTTAAATAGTCATCATTAAATTTACTTAGTTACCGAAGGATGTGGACTTATTTTAGTCGCCTATTATTTATTGTGTGAAAGCTATGTGCTTTTAGTGGATATGCCAATGGAGAGCAACCAAGTAAGTCGGAGGTAATTATTGCTGTCGTCCAGGGAGCGACGACATCTGGCGCCCCCGGGTGGGCGGCCTGTCCTTTGCATAATCCTGGCTGTATACAGGTAAGGAGTATTGTTTACCTTACTGTATAGCTAAGTAATGGATTTAGAAAAGTTAAAACGCATGAAAAAAGCAGAGCGGTCTGCTTATACTAAAGCATTGAAGGCTTTAGAGACGTTATTAGACGACGAAACTGTGTCTAATGACGATATTGAAATTGCGTATTTGGCGTTCGAGAAAAAAGACGAAGCGCTAGAAAATACACACAAATTGTACTTAGACGAAGTGCCGGATGATAATTTTGAAACCGAGTTTGGTACTGTAGAGTCTTTTAGGGACAGTACCAATGCGATTAAATTTAAAGTTCAGAAAAGATTAAATCCGGTTAAGAAAGGTAATGCAATGTTAGCGTTAGAGGACAGACCGGCATCAGTTGGTGGTACGACTCCACGCTTGCCGGAAATAGAATTAAAGCGTTTTAGTGGTTCTATCAAAGAATGGTTGACTTTTTGGAACCATTTTTTAAAAATTCATGAGAGTCCTCAGTTAAGCGACGCAGAAAAATTTCATTACTTATTGCAATCGACAGTCGAGCATTCCGACGCACGTGAACTAATTGAAACGTATCCGGTGACCAATGAAAATTATGCGTCAGCTGTTAATAGCTTAAAAGAAAGATATGGTCGCGATGACATATTAATCGAAGTTTACGTTCGGGATTTAATAGCTTTGGTATTGCAGAATAATGATAAAAATAAATCGCAGATCTCTTTGAGTACTTTATATAATAGATTGTCCACACAGCTTCGTTCGCTAACTTCCTTAAAAGTAACAACTGAAAAATACGCCGTAATATTGTTTCCACTTGTAGAAAGTTGCTTACCTGTCGAATGTCTGAAACAGTGGGAAAGATATCGTAATAATATTCCCGTCGACAGTAAAGCGAATTCATTAGATCATTTGTTGACTTTTTTGAAGCAGGAAGTTGAAAGCGAGCAAAGGATTCTTCTGGCGCGCTCGGATATGGAAAACGTTGTTGATAATTTCTCCGCGAAGGACACGACTCGGGTGTGTAGCGCGGCCGAATTAATTAGCTATCCCAGGCGCGCAGAGGAAAAGTGGTGTATCTTTTGTAAAACAGCGGATCATTATTCGAAGCAATGCAAAAAAGTTTTGTCTATGTCGGTGGACGAAAAAACCTCATTAGTTAAGAGGAGTGGAGTCTGTTTCGTATGTTTGTCGAAAGGCCACTTTGCTAAAAGTTGCAGATCGAAAATAAAATGCCATTTGTGTAAAGGGAGACATTTAAAGATGTTATGTCCTCAATCGGAGAATAAAAATGCAAAGCCTAATTGTGTTTCCGTTACGGATCTGCATGCTGAAACAAACTCCACTCATGATGTTTATCTGCAGACTTTGGTTGTAAAATTAATGAATGGCGATAAAGAAAAACATGTTAGGATTATTTGTGATACGGGATCGTCTAAAAGTTATATATTAAGAACAACTGTCGCAGAAATGGGTTACGAAAAACAAGGGAACAATTAATTAGCCATTCATTATTTGGTGGGGTTAAGACTAAAGAACATACATATAATAGTTATAAAATTTATTTAGGCGATCTAAATGGGAAATATATATGTAGATTAGATGCCCTAGAACAAGACATTATTTGCAGTGATATTATTAGTGTAAATAAAGGGCCATGAATAAATGAATTAAAAAATAAAAATATTCATTTATCAGATGTAAATATTAATAGCCCAATCGAAGTTTTGTTAGGGTCAGATGTTCTAGGCAAATTGTATACTGGGAGGAAGGAAATATTATCTTTTTCGGGACTGGTAGCTTTGGGAACTGAGTTGGGATGGTGCTTGTCGGGTAAAATTCCGAACAGAAAGAAACAGGAAAATTCGTGCATGACTGCTGTCGCTATGCTGCAGATGGCGAATTTATGGGAATTAGAAATGATAGGCATCAGAGATCCAATTGAACAGAAAAGTCAAGATGAAGTAAATAAAGCTATCGCACAGCACTTCCAAGAAAATGTTCGCGTTTTAGAAGACGGAAGATACGAAGTACCTTTACCATGGAAGTTAAACCATGCCGAGTTACCAGAAAATTTTGATCTCGCTCTTTCAAGACTTGAAACGACTTGCAAGAAACTTCAAAAAGATGGCATGCTGTCCAGGTACAGAGAAGTATTTCGTGAATGGAAGCAAGAAGGTGTTATAGAAGAAGTTCCCGATGATGAATTGAATTTACATGGGCATTACCTTCCCCATCGCCCAGTGATTAAGGAATCAAGCACTACGAAGATCCGTCCAGTGTTTGATGCTAGTGCGAAAACTGGGAGTCATCCATCGTTGAACGACTGCTTAGAAAAAGGAGCAAATCTGATCGAAGATATTCCAGCCATTTTAGCCCGATTTCGCAGATACGAAATAGGTGTGATTTCAGATATCAAGAAAGCTTTCCTGCAGATTTCTCTGGACCCGAGGGAAAGAAACTTTCTTCGTTTTTGATGAAAAATAAAGAGGGACAAATCAGAGTGCTGCGTCATCGACGAGTAGTTTTCGGCTTAACAAGCAGCCCGTTTTTGCTGGGAGCGGTCATTCAACATCATGTGAGGAAACATGAAATCGATTTTCCTGAGACAACGGACATGCTTCTTAATTCTTTTTACGTTGATAACTGTGTAACATCTGTGCCTAGCGAAGAAGAGCTCCATAAGTTCATAAGGGAAGCCACAGAAGTTATGAAAGAAGGCAAATTTGATTTGAGAGGTTGGGAGAATACGGAATTGTCAGTCTTGTCAAAAGAAGATGCCGAAGAGCCACTGACAAATGTGCTCGGCTTACAATGGAACAAGCGAGAAGATACCCTCCACTTGACCTTTTCAAATGGGTTACAAATTGATGCCAATGAACCGGTTACGAAGAGAAAAATACTGTCTGTGGTTAACCAAATATTTGACCCCATAGGAGTTACAGCCCCTGCGTTGCTGAAGCCGAAGTTGCTGCTTCAGGAGCTGTGGAAGAGAAAAACTCCTTGGGACAGCGAAGTGGAAGAGGACCTGGAACAGAAATTCCGGAAATGGGCCGCAGAACTTCCAGCGCTGAAAGAAGTAGCTATTCCAAGGTGGATAAGAGTGACCAAAGATACAAGTTGGAGCCTTCACCTCTTCTGCGATGCTAGTCAAGATGCTTATGCTGCAGTTATCTTTGTGAGATGTGAAGCGGCGAATGGAGAAGTGTCCGTCAGTTGGTACAGGCCAAGAGCAGAGTTGCGCCTCTGAAAAAGGCAAGTATACCGAGAATGGAGCTGCTGGCTGCGACCATTGGGGCCAGACTTTACGCTTCAACTAAGGACTATTTCAAACTAGATGAAATAGAGTCCCATTTGTGGACAGATTCGTCAACAGTGTTGGCATGGATCAAAAGAAATGAACAGTGGGCGGTGTTCGTTAATAACAGAATTAAAGAAATTAAAAAATTAACCCCCCTAGACAGTTGGAAGCACATTCCTGGAAAACACAACAGTGCCGATTTGCCTTCAAGAGGGTGTGACTGCCGGCAATTGAAGGAATCAGCATGGTGGGAAGGACCGGAATGGTTGAAGTTATGCCCAGAGTTATGGCCAAAGTCGTCAGTCAATGTTGACGAAAACGAAGTTGACAAAGAAAAAAGAACAGTAGTAGCAGCCAAGGCTTCCGCAGATCAATCTGTAATAGGCAATCTAACGCAAAGAATTTCCAATTTTCCAAAATAGTTCGAGTGATTGCTTATATACTGCGTTGGAGGAAGACCAAAAAGCCAAAAGGTTTACAGATTGAAACTGAAGAATACTGCGAAGCAGAAAAGGTTCTCCTCCGCTGTGAGCAAAAGGCCAACTTCTCAGAAGACACGGAGAAGAAACAGCTGAAGAATTTGCATATATTTACTGATGAAGATGGCATATTAAGGCTACAAACGAGGTTGACAGAAGAAGAAGCTGCTTTTAGGAAGCCCATAATTCTACCATCGAAGAGTCTACTGGTTAGAAGATTAATTGAGGAACAACATCTTCTGAATAAACACACAGGGACTCTTACTCTGCTGACACTTTTGAGAAGTCAATATTGGATTTTAAAGGGAAGGAAAACAATAACATGTGTATTGAGAAAATGTGTGACCTGTGCACGAAATCGAGTGAAACACCTGAATGCTCCAATACCACCGTTGCCAAAAGACAGAACAGCGCTCTCTCACACATTCCAGGTGACTGGAATAGATTTGGCAGGACCTCTTGAGTAAAAGAGGCTTCAAGTATTGGGTCGTGATCTTCACGTGTGCTGTATATCGTGCTACACATCTTGAGTTGGTACACTCATTGAGTACACCTGCATTCGTCTTGGCACTGCGAAGGTTCATCTCGAGAAGAGGACGAGTGAGTGTTATATATTCGGACAATGGCACGAATTTCACGGGTCTACATACAGCGTTAAAGACCATCAACTGGCCAGAAATTGAAAGAGAATTTGAAGTTAATAAGATCCAGTGGAAGTTCATTCCTCCTGCTTCGCCATGGTGGGGAGGCTACTGGGAACGGCTAATTAGAATACTCAAGGACTTGTTGAGGAAAAATCTAGGACAGGCTGCCCTCGAGTTTGAAGAACTATCCACGCTGATTTGCGAGTGCGAATCAATTATGAACAACAGGCCCTTGACGTATGTATCAGAACTGCCAGAACTACGTACATTGACACCCAGTATGTTCCTGCAAAGCTTGGAAGGCAACGAGACCCCCGAACTGGATGCACTTGATGAGAAGAACATTGGAACTAGATGGAACTACGTCCAAAGGCTAAGAAATGCTCTTAAACAAAGGTTTAAGAAAGAATATCTAGGCTTTCTTCGATCATCAAGGACATTTTTTGCCGACAAGATAAAGGTTGGAGATGTTGTCCTGATTGGCAGTGATGATAAGAAAAGACTGCATTGGCCTCTGGCTGTAGTGGTTAAAGTCATACCTGGTAGAGACAATGTAACTCGTTTGGTAAAGGTGAAGACTTCGAAAGGCTTGTTTCTGAGATCAATCCAACGATTGTATCCTTTAGAGTTAACTGATTGTAATGTAAATATGGACCCTGAAATCCCGAATATTTCGCCTAACGAAATATTGACTAGAACTGGATCAGGGCGTACTGTAAAACCTCCAGAACGTTTTAAATTTTGATTTTTATTGAATTATTTTTGCTTATATTTTGTATTTTGTTACTAATCATGTTTTTTTTCTCTTTTTTAATGGTTTTTGAGTTCGAGTTCTCCCAAACTCAAGGTGGGGAGGATGTTGGAAATCGCTGAGTCAGTCCTGCTGCCTTCGAAGAATTTGTTGTGTCTTTCTGATCGTGGGAGCAGCGGCCGTGTGAAAAAGAGAAGCAGAGCGACTTCTGACGTGGAATCGAATGGTTGCTAAGAGAGGGTCTTGCATGGTGCCAGTACCGTAGGCGCATCATGGGACATTTTTTAAGAGAGACTGTGCTAAAGTTGTACTAACGTGTGGCCAGTAAAAGTAGGCGCTGCACGCGTAGATATTTTTGTATCAATATTTTATGTAAATATGTTAAATAGTCATCATTAAATTTACTTAGTTACCGAAGGATGTGGACTTATTTTAGTCGCCTATTATTTATTGTGTGAAAGCTATGTGCCTTTTAGTGGATATGCCAATGGAGAGCAACCAAGTAAGTCGGAGGTAATTATTGCTGTCGTCCAGGGAGCGACGACAAGCACAATTAATAAGATCAATTTCCATTTTTGCCGTCCATTTACTACCCATTTATAATTGCGTAGATTTTGCATTTTTTTGCAAGCAAGGAAAGTTGGCGTCTTAAAAAGTAAATAAACAACCAGTTGGCGAAGTCTAGTTCGCCACAATGTAGCCAAACAAATACTGAATTCTGATTGGCTAACGGTACATGCAACTTGCGATTTTTTTCGTGATCGCATGAAAAAATCTCGCGACTTGAGTGCAACTTTTAAATGCATGGTGTCCTATGGGAGTTGCAAGTAGTTGTGACCTATGAGAGTAGAGTAGGTGTGAAATGGGCTTTACGATCGGTTTTTTTTATTACATAGGATACAGCGAAATGAACGCGAGCAATACACGCAAAATAAATTAACTGGACAAAAAAAATTCTTCGACTGAGATGAAAATAGCAATTTCTTAATGCATTCAGTGCCCTAAATATGAATATGACAAAGAAAAACCCTTCTTAGCTCTGATTTTTTTGTAATTTTTACATATTACAGAGAGAAAAAAATCTAATTTGTAAGTATTCTAGCACATTTTATACTAACCTTAATTTTCATCAGTCTTTGGTTTTCAATTGGCTAGTCGTTTGTAATGAAGGTGTGGAGTATCTCTGAAGAGAGTCCAACAATAATCGGCTAGCATTGAAGTGGACCATTTGCCCTGGTACCGTTGTTCTATCTTGGAAATACCTTGATAAAAACGTTCCCCGTGTTCATCACTGACCTCCCCGCAGTTATCAGGGAAGAAATTCAAATGAGAATCGAAAAAGTAAATTTTCAGAGACCTTACATCCAAAATTTTGAAAAAGAGAAATCATATCCTCGATAAGTTCCTTGTAGTTTTTGGCCTTCTCGTTCCCAAGAAAATTGTAGCACACCTGGCAAAACGCATCCCAAACCTATTTTTTTTCTTCATCTTGAAGGATTTCCTCAAACTGTGGATCTCTAAAAAGCTGTTTGATCTGAGGCCCCACAAAAACACCCTTCTTTAATTTTAGCTTCACTGAGTCGAGGGAATATTTTGTGCAAATACTGGAATGCTAGTCCATTTTTATCTGAAGCTTTTACTAAGTTTTTGATAAGGCCTAACTTAATATGTAAAGGAGATATTATGATCTTTTGCTGTTGTACCAGTGTTGAATACTGCATATTCATTTCTCCTGCCTTAAAAGATGCTCTCGAAGGCCAGTTTTTCTTTATGTAGTGCAAGTCGATAGCTCTGCTATCCTATAAGCAAAGATAACAGCAGTACATCGTATAACCTTGTTGTAAGCCCATCAACAAAGCCACTACTTTCAGGTCAGCACATATCTGCCCATACGTACTTGCTATAATTAATTTTCTGCAATAGCAGCTTCAGATTTTCATGTTTCCTTCATATAGACAGCATGTCCAATTGGTATGGACGGAAGTTTGTTTCCGTTATGTAGCAAAACTGCTTTCAGACTCAATTTAGAAGCGTCTAGGAACAGCCACCATTCTTGAGGCTCGTGAGCAATGCCAAGTTCTTTTAATAAACCATCACTATTGCTGCAGAACACAAGGCTTTTTTCTTTTCGGAAAAAACGTACAAAGGACTGATGACGATTGCGAAAGAAAATCACTCGGACATTGTGTTCAAGAAGATTCCACTGTCGTAGTCTTGAGGCTAGAAGTTCCGCTTTGCTCTTGGACAAATCCCAATCTCGAACAAGATCATTCAGTTCCCTTGAGCTAAGTTTATGAGGCACAGATGTTTCATCAAAAGTGGAAAAGTCATCATCTACAAAGTCACCACACGCAGATGTTGATGTTTAGAGATTCATCACACGATCCCCTTCATCATCATTTCTTTTCGCTCGTCCCCATCCATCGTGAGCTGATACTCCTTAACATATTTATTTTCGCTGGGCAGCTGCCTACCAGATTACTGTTTTTTGGTTTTTTGAGAGCGGCTCCGAAACGCTGCTTGGAGTACATGTAATAGTTTTTTTCATCTGGATTATATCTACCTTTCATTTTATCCCAGTCCTGAAAGTGAAATGAATGATGTTTGTAACAGAATAAACTAAATAAGTTCATTTAATCATAAGTGTAACAGAATAAACTAAATAAGTTCATTTAATCATAAGTGTAACAGAATAAACTAAATAAGTTCATTTAATAATAAGTTTCCTAAGTAAAGTTCACGTGTTTAAATCTCTCCCTTGATAAAGTCAAATAGTTGAGTTATCGTCACACTAGAGCTACAAGGGAATCATGGGCGACGAGGGTTAACCTTAAAAGCCAGCCAAGTGACGACACACCTTGTAGGAACTACATCCCACGCAGTGTTGGTCCTTCAGAGCGTATGTAACAAATATTCTTTAAAGCCAGCCAAGTGACGACACACCTTGTAGGAACTACATCCCACGCAGTGTTGGTCCTTCAGAGCCTATGTAACAAATATTCTAAACGAACGAGTGTCGAACTTTGATGAATGTACACAGGTTTGCCTGCTTCAATAAATGACTAAATCTGTAAAGGTGTCTCACCTGAAATACAGATGAATCTGCTGGGGTCCAATTGGCAGCACTCTTGTGGGCCCCCTGGAGAAAATGTCCCTTTTCTTTATCCACCCACTTTAGTAAATCACAATACCTTCTTTCATTTAAAGAAGGTATAACGAAATCTTTCAATATTAGCTTTTTAGTGGGTGGCATATCTCTTTCACCTGAAAAACAATTTTATATGAATGACATGTCAATTGTACACCTTATCATAAAACCATAAGTGTATCGCCTCAGAGGGTCGACAAAAAAGCGAATAAAATGAACCCTGACGGGAGAAGGCATAGCGACTGGCACATCAATACTCATGACGAACTCTAATGTCAAAATAACTGCACTTCCCCTTTTATAGGGAGAATCCACGCGAGAAAACAAAGGTAAAAATGATAAACGATGCTCTCCAAGATTATGAATTTCTTTTTCAACAGATGAATTTAAGTAAAAATCATGATGAAAATATTTCATGTTTAGTCGACTCTTTTATTATAAAATTTTCAGAACCCATCTTAAATGAAGCTAAATTAAAAATTTATATAAAAAATACTCCCAAACCGTCAGTTGAAATGCGCAAAAAAATTAATGATATAAAATTAAAAACTATATAAATATTACTTTTTAAGAGAATAAATTACACTGTCTGTTAAAAATTTTATTTATATAAAATTCTAAAATAAAAGAATCAAGCTTTTTGTGTAAAATGCCCAGATCAATACATTTTATGCAAATTTTATACTTAAACTTTCACTCTGGTATTAAAGTACGAGTACACTACAATCATTATTTCTGTTCAACTAGTAAATTTTTATATTATTTAATAAGTAATTATATAGTTAAACTTAAAAGAAACACCCAAGATTTTATCTGTATATACTTTATTAAAAAAAAAATTAAAGTAAACACACATTTTAAATACATCAAAAAATTTAAAGTAAACATATATTTTAAACATATCAAAAAAATTAAAGTAAATACATATTTTACACACATCAAAAAAATTAAAGTAATATATACAAATATTACACATAAAAAATTAAAGTAAATATATTCAAATATTACACATAAAAAATTAAAGTAAATATATACAAATATTACACATCAAAAAAATTAAAGTAAATATACGAATATTACATATAAAAAAATTTAAAGTAAATATATACAAAAAAATTAAAACCTAACCGTTGGATGAAAATTATTATCTATTACTTTTTGATGCAGTATATCTACAATTCTTGCAAAATCTTAATTTTTTTAGTTCTTTTAAATTATCATTGAAAAACTCTTCACTCGGTTTATTTGTTAATTTAATATAAATACTCTCAATCTACAAAAAAATATCACAACATGCATAGGTCTTTTAAATCTAGTCGATTTGTCCAAATGGACTTGTATATTTTGAATTTAAAGCGTTTGCCATTTCATACAATTGGAATGATGTTCTAAGAATGTTTCTATTGGGAGTTCTTTTTGACTTTTTTCTGATTCCATTGGATTTTACAAGGGTATAAAAATCTTTACAAATTATTCGTAATACTATTGAATGTAAATTGTTAATTTTTAAACTTTTTACTTTAATGATTTACCTTTGTAAAAATGTTAAAAAAATGAATATAAATGATCTTTTTAGATGATAAATGCAAGGTAGTTCTTTTAAATATAGCTACATTCTTGTCTCAAATGGCGGCTTTTTTGTTTACATTTAAACATACGTCCTCTCAGGCAATGCCTTACCATTTACACATTGACTAGAGTTTCTGAAGGAAATTGTTTATTCTTTCGGCTTTGGAGGTTAAGAGTCTTAGTTGATTTGTTTTCTTGATTTCCTGATGATAAAACTGAGGAAAATGAATTTTTTTGTTCCAAATTGGATTTCTTATAAATCACTATTAAAAACATGTCCATAAATTGTTTCCTTTCATCAAACTTTTTTTGCAATAATGTTTTAAAAATATAAATAACGATTTTAATGATTTAAATGAAATGCTTTCATATGAAAATGCCATTCAAATGCTTTTAACATGAAGATTGCGAAAATGAGGAAAATGCAGTTTTTATGCATGAAATATGCATGAATTTGGAACATAAAAACTGCATTTTTCCTTCATTTTTTTGCTAAGTTTTTAAAACAAATGAAATAAATGAATAATGCTCATTTTTAATAAAGGAAAATCCCTGAATTTCTAAAATTAACTGCATTTGTCTAAATTTTTCTATAGAATTTTTGATGATTTCATACTTAAATTTGCCTGTCAGTGAATTTACAAAATGAACATGTACAAAAGTAAATATTACAGAATTTATTTACAATAAAGTTTTTTATATATATAGTTATAATATACAAAGTGTAAAACCTTTTTTTTTGTCATCAAATATCCAAAATTTAAATTAAAAGTTATGTTAGTTTTTTTTTAATTAAACATGTGCCACTTTCTTAATAAACAATATCAGAAAACTCATTGTAATAAACAAAAACATGTTATGACATCATATTTAACTGATAATCAGCATTAAATTATACTTTTTAAATTATTTTAAGGGAACCGGGAAGTGAGCGATAGCTGTAGGACGAAATAGAAGCTTGAAAATAAAGATTCGCAAAATTAATTTATTTTAGACATAGGAGTTTAATTTTTTTTATATGTTGCTAATCACATTTTCATCGAATAGGAATTTTCTATTTGATGAAAATGTGATTAGCAACATACAAAAAAAAATTTAACTTCTTTTTGTCTAGAATAAATATATTTCGTGAAGCTTTATTCTCAGGCTTCTATTTCGTCGTTTTCAGCTATCGCTCACTTCCTAGTTACCTTAAATAGGTTTGTTGTGGATCATTTAAATGGCCATTAAAATTTTAAAAATATATTCTTATCTAAATTTTTTAATAAAATTTGGAATTTAATTGAATTTTTGCTTAAAATTGACATGCCTATAGAATTGGTCTAAAAAAATATCGGCAAATGAAAGTTGGAATTTTAGTTTTTAAACATTTGCCTTTTAAAAAACCTAAGATTTATTACGAACAATACTTTTTTGAAAAAAAAAACAGAAAAGCCAAAAAGGTGAAAATATCAAAAGTTGCAAGGACAAAAAGTCCAATACAAATCCATTTTATGTAAAGACATTGTCAGTGATGTCATTGCACAAATTTTGTCTTTTGTTCCAGCTTAGTGCGCTGAATTCAGCTTTTGACGGATAGAAGCCCGCACCATCGTCACCGTCACTGAATACTTAGTCACAACATGTGCAATGACATCATTCACAATGTCTTTGTCCAAAATAATTGGTTTTATATTGGACTTTTTGGCCCCTTTCAAAACAGCATTAGCCAAAATATCACTACCAAATTGTACTTCTAACAAATCTCCAACATATTTTGAGAAATGGTTTGTTCTACATAGGGCAAGTTTATCTTTTCTCACTCTCAAATGTTCACCTATTTTTACAAGCTCAGGAGTTTTTAGTTCTTTGAGTTCTCTTTTCTTGGCTTTATATTTTTTTTAAGCTCCGCATATTTCACTTGAAGTTGAGAATAGAGTTCTTTTGTCATCAGGAGTTCAGCCCTGATGACATCGTCCCCTGGAGCAAGTTGCTCCGCTGCTTTCTCAAGTCGATTCTCTTTATGGGCAGCAATTTTTTCTTTAACTTCCGTTAAAATATGGAGGCTGCTGTTTGTTTTTTGCCTATAAAAAATATTTATTTATGAGCATTGCAACACTTTTTCAAATACTTTACTAAAAAAATTTTTTTACCCAGTTTTTTCCTTTTTTATTAGCATGTTAGAAATAAACAAATATCTAACCATTAAATATGAAGTTTTCTCAGGAATTTAATTACAAATTCCTTTGAACACTTTTAGAAGAATAATATTATGCGTTTGTTAAAATATTTATTTCTGGTGGTACGCCAAAATTTCTCAAAAAGGTAAGTGGTACGCAGATTCAAAAAGGTAAGTGGTACGCAGATTCAAAAGGTTGGAACCCCTGCTATAGCTTATCTACACATTCAGGAGCATATGTTTAAATGCATATTTCAGTGGAATATATGAAAGTAATCTCTTCACTAATTTTTTTACTGCCATTTAAGGTTGGAACCCACTGCTATGAATTTTAAATCTTTAACACACATTCCAGGAGCATATGTTTAAATGCCATATTTCAGTGGAATATATGAAAGTAATCTCTTCACTAATTTTTTTTACTGCCATTTAAGGTATACGTATACCTTTGACAACTTTTTTTTTATTTTCTTATGAAAAAAATTAAAATTTATACCAAAATAAGGTACCCATAGACTAAGTGTTTTATGTTAAAAAAATTACAAAACTCAATTAATTAATTAGCAATTAGTACGCTAATTAACCTAATTTTTGATTTGAAATTATGCAAATTCTATTATACTTAGAGAGCTAATTCTTTTTGGAATATGTTTATTAAACCTTTTTTAATGTTTTGTACCTCAATCAAGTTCTTTGTTTAAATAGAACATATTATATGAATTTTTATCCTAGAACACTAAAATAAAACAAATTTTCCCCCACTTTTTTATAGTTAAAAGCTTCTAAAAAATTTATCTACAAACACAAACAAAAGTCTGAGGTACAAAACATGCTCCAAACATTTCTGATTACAAAGTTGAAAACCAATTTAAAAAATTTTAAATAGAGCTTGAGATATCACTGTTTAAGTGAAGTGCAAATGCAGAAAAAAACTTTCTTCAGAAAATGAACTCAAAGTTTTCAACACATATTTTTTTAGGAAGTTGTTCATTTCAAAAGGGTTGATGCATTATTGTTACAAAACTTGATGTTAACCATCAGTCCATACATAAAAATTATTGTAATTTGCTTATTTATGTTAATAAAAGGACAGAAAATTATTGAACAGCACAAAGAAGGAGGGTTTGTTGGCTTAAGTGTGCGTGTAGTGTAGTGGGTTCTCATATTGGTATTGTATGGGTCGATCCTATAATAAGAATCGACCCTTCAAAAATTGTTTACATTTGTGTATAAAAATAGCCAACAAACGTAAATAAAGGATGGGGAAAATGATGGGTTTGTTCAAACGTTGTATTTACCTATTTTTCAGACGGCACCTCCTCTATGGGGGGCACATAGAACGACGGAAAATCTCCAGCACCATAAGTTGGACCTTCTTCTTTGCAAATCTTGTCAGAGTTGCTCTTCTTGACCCCTCGGATATGTTTGCGCCTCAGTTTTCTTGCAGGAGTTGAATGACGAGCACATTCCGATATTCTGGTTTTGTCTCGCTTGGCAATGCCTTCCACCATGAAATGTCCAGGGGTGATGCCCAGGCGCTTCATGACTTCCAGTTCAACTTTATTCCCAGAATTGAAGTGGATTACCGCATCGTAGGTTGACAACTTCAATACATGGATGCCAGCAAACTTGGTTTTAGGGCATCGCTTCCAAATGGTCCCATGGAAGCTCTCATTCGCGTTCTGTGTCATCCCGTGTAAACACTTGGCAAGCATTTTTTCATCTGTCAGCCGTTCGTAAACAGGCTTGATATGCTTCAATATCTCCAGGGGTAAGCCTTCCTTGTGCTTGTATTCATCAACACGTCCTGCAGCAACAGCCTTTTGGTAGGTGCACCAGCTCTCCTTTCCAGTGGGACATTTGGTATGAAGCGGATGTCTTGGGCACACACATCCACAAAAGCCTTGCTGTCGCCATCACCGTAGAATTCTATGTACTCCAAACCACGTAGTGCTTTGGAGCGTAGAAAGATGCGTGTCGCACCGCAGGCCTCCATGCCGCCGGACGATCCGGTGTAGTTGGCTGAGCACACATGGGCGGCTTTCCATTTTCGAAACTTTTCTGTGGTTTTATCCTCCTTGTTCATTTTCTGACAACCGTGGCAGTGCTTAGAGAGGACCTCGACATCCAAAATCTCTCCGGTGTTGATGGATATTGTGGTGATGACGCCGTTGAGGGAGCTGTATCCTCTTCTGTGCCAGGTCCCATCGACGGAAACGCCACACTCCGTAGTCTGGGTAACATCCTTCACACGATGAGACGCCATCCGCATCACTTCGTCAGCAAGCTGTTGCACCACCAACAAAATCTTCCTTGCACCTGCATTGTAGGCAGATTGGTTTGGTGGAGGAGGCAGGTTCATCACGGACATGAAGGTTGATGCTTCTCGGTGACCACATCCAAGCTGTCGCATGGCATATATCATCCTTCGATTTACATCTGGTGCTAGTCCGGTCTTTTTTGTTGACGGAATGGGATCCTCGCTTTGGTACTCACAGTTGTAGCATAATATGAAAAACTCGGTGTACCCACCATTCCTGGACTCAGTGTCTTCGTATACAAACAAGGTTTTCGAAGTACAATGTGGACAGTCAAAACTGCTGACCAAACTGGTTAAACAGTTCATATCCACAATAAAGTTCTTCCCATCATGGTCTTTGGGCTTGACTTGAGCTTGATTGCTTCGAAGTTTTCTTTCCGAGGCGGATTCAGTGGTTACTGTTGCCGGTGGAACATCTTCAGTTTGAGTTTCAACAACATTTTCTTCAGCAGCCGTTTCATTTCTTTCATTATTATTGGAATTATGCTGGTTACCACGATATTTTCTTCTTTTACTCCCTCTTCGAGACGCTGAACCCATATTTTTAACACGGAATATCAATTTTCGAGAGAAAAAAACGTGTAGTTGATTCGCGTTTATTAAAACAAACAACTCAACTTACAGTTAAGATTACAGTTAACTAACTTACCTGACAATTTACAAAATAATATATATTTTTTAATTTATAAAAATTAATAATGTATTTCTAAAACGTTTTAATTTCAAAACTGAAACTAAAAAAATAACACTAAGCCTAACTTCCATGAAACCGAAACTAAACCATTTTTCAGAAAGGCTTGCACGAAAATATTTGTAGATCAAAAACTATTGCATGGATTTTTATGATTTTGGTACCATTAGAAAGCTGGATAAACAGAGCATATTTATCAAAAATAAAAAAAATTGCAATTTTTAGTCATTTTGCACTTTTTCAAAGGTGTACGTATACCTTAAACATATAAATTTAATTGTGGTGTGGTTTAATCATGTACACTAAATTTTATCAACAAAATAGAACAAATATGTGTTGGTTCCAGTGTTGTTTCATAACACCCGTAAATTGGTAAAATCACAACACGAAAACGGAAGTATGAAAACAAAACAGAAGTAGGTGGATCCGGTGTAAAATGAAAATCAGAAAAAATAATAAAACCATGGCTACTAATAGCCCATTGTGTAGTGTAACTTTTGTTTTGTATTGCCCAAAGCAAACCAACCCCCCCTCCCCCGAGTCTGGTTTTTTTTGTCAAAAGTAACTAGGGTTACTGCATCGGCGTAAAGGAATCTGGCAATGGGGAAACACAAGAGTTTCGCCAAGTTGTTTTTGAAACCGCGCCAAGCAGCACTGCAGCGGTAACTTTAATTTTAAAAGTCAGTGGCTATGAAAATTAAAAGTATACACTTACATTTTGGGTCCAGCCATTTCTGCTCTTTTCCTCTTTTTCTGTCTTTTGCCCTCATTCTCCGTCTGCAGAAGGGGTAAGTTGCTGGTGTCTCCACTCACAACTATCTGGTCGATCAAATCGTCCATCATTCTCTTGTTTTCTGAAAATTACATACAGTTATCTTACAAATTTGTCAGGATATATATTTTTAGTTGTTTGAAGAAAATAGGAATAGAGGCAAGACGATAGGATAGTTCTTTACATAAATAAGACCTTTTGCAAAAATTTTATTCAGAATTACTAGGTTCAGATTTATAAGAATAAAAACCACTAGCATCAATTTATTAACAAAATTTCTACTGGATTCAAGTATCGCTTGAATTATTTTCTATATAATATAGTACACATTAAGAGTTCTCCTAATGAGTTAAAGAATTTAGGTACACGTGTCATCTAAGTATAAGATACAACTAACTAATGCTTTTATACTTGATTGGGAATTTTAAATACTTGATAGAAACGTATTTTATCAGGTATTGTTTCTAAGCAACAAATTAAGGATTCATGACTGTAAAGCAATACAAAAAGGCGACCACAAAAAAACTTTGCGTTCCGATCTTTAATCCTCGTGACGGAAGACTAATTATTGAATCACATTATGTATATTAACATTTAAAAATAATAATAAGGAAAACTAGTACTTACCGCCGAATTTTATGAAGTAAGCTGGGTAGGTTTCATTCTCCCACTTCGTCTCAACTTCAGTGGACCGATCCCACTTATTTATGTCGTATGAATCCGAGAAATTTAGACAATCAGGAACCGGGCATCCTTTAGCCTTAAAACCGAGAATTTTTTCTCCTCATGAAAATTAACCAAAACGTAATACCTTCTCTACTTTTTTCCTACAACCATTTTCACCAAAAGCGTTTAAATGCAAGGAAAAAGCGTAATTAATGGATATTAGGCACAATACACGTGTGAAACCAAACTAAGTAAGTGGGTAGGTTGGTACATGTATTTTCAGTTTGTGTGCTTGATCCGAGATCGAGGTAAAGTACATCCAGGCCAGAGGCAACAATTGAGCCCGCACCCGGTACAGCGCGCAAAATGTTAGCGTATTAGACTGCAATCAAACTTACTAGGCCAACCATGCCCTCCAAAGTTCCTATTCGTACCGGAATCTTTGAGTTGTGTACCAGGGACAGCCAGCATAATAAAATATATATTTATAATAAAAAAAAATACTGCAATATTATTTTTACAAGGTATATTTGAAAATATTTTTTAATATTTATTTTATGTTGATAGGGAGATACTGGAGATGTTACTGTCGAGGAATTAACAAAAAAACATACACAGTGTGCTCCTGGCGATAATAATATTTCTTGTCCTCAAAGGTTTAATTATTGAGTAACTTAAGTTTTTTCTTTAAAAAAAAGCTTAATGAAGTAGTTGAAATTGTAAAATTTAAAATCTATTTTATTTGTAGAAATACAACTGACAAAAGGATGCGGATGTCCTGAATAAGGTATTGAAACTACCTGGTTTGCTCGTTTTTCAGGTGGTTCATATGATTTTGGAGAATTTCTTTCGAATATTTTAGATTCAAATAAATTTTAATCAGAAATTAGCTTTTTAATATTGTTATTAGGTTAATTTCTCTGGTTCAATATGTGGTAAATTAACTTTTTTTTATTTGTGATTCTAGATTGTATATTCTAGAGAAAATTTTACTTTCCAGACCATAGAGACGATGACATATGTTCCAGTTTATCCACACAAATACACATTAACTTAACTAATTTAAGCATTTTCTCAACAATCTTGAAATTATGTAAAGTATCTTAATATATACATTGTTTTTAAATTCAAACTCTAAGGAATATAAAACGTCAAAACTTTGGATAGGCTACTTTAGTTCGCCATATATGAAGCGCGAAACAATTTTTATAGAATGTGTATAGACTTTCAAATTACGCAAACCGGTTCCTATAATGCAGCCAATATCAGTAAAAAAAATTATCGGGGTATTTTTTCTAAACCTTATCACTAAAACAATTCAAACCCGATTATTTAAATTTTCACAGCTATCCACTTTATAAACTTTCACGCGATCCTAATCAAAGAGATTTGGCTTTTGATTCAAATTCAAGGATCATCTTTGATATCTATTTAAAAACTACTTATATTTTTTATAGCTACTGGTTAATTAAAAAAAATTACGTTAATAGAAATGCACATTTAAAAATTTAAAATATTAATTCTAGTTTTTAGTTTGTTTTACTATCTTTAACCTGGCAACCTAGTATTTCTTGAACCTGGCAACAACACTATCTATATTATTTCTTAAGTAAATATTTCGGCGATCTCGTGGATTTTTCAGTGCTATAACGAGATATCTCTTTTAAAATTTTTAAATTAAGAATTAAATTTTGTCGGCAGTTGGTTAAGGGTGGTTTATCTTATGATATTTCCACAGCCTACTGTCGGGCGATTTTTCTAATTTTTAAAATCTTCCCGTGTGATTTTAGCTCTGACTTCGTGTTGCTAAAGGAGCCTGTTGTGTCTTAAGATTTGTCGGCAGTTGGTTAAGGGTGGTTTATCTTATGATATTTCCACAGCCTACTGTCGGGCGATTTTTCTAATTTTTAAAATCTTCCCCGTGTTGATTTAAGCTCTGACTTCGTGTTGCTAAAGGAGCGTTGTTTTCGATATTATTACTTTGTGCTCCTTGTGGGTCTACTTGGGCTATTAACGTGTTCTAGAGGGGGTGCACCTCTGTGTGTTTAATTTTTGAGCTCTGATTTTTATCATAATTTTGACATTTAACTATGTCTGACTGTATTAAAACCAAAAAACGCAAGTACAATAGGTATATTTGTTCGGATGAAGTAATACCTCGAACAACAGCTTGGCGTCGCAAAGTCCCACGAACTCTTGGAGTTCATTCAAATCCAAGTGCTAGCAGTGTTGCAGCAAACATTACCGAAAGGGGTCAGGCTACTCTGCCAAACCTTGATGAAGATGTATCGATTATCCATACTTTATCGTTTGACCATTGCAATAGTGTCCCTAATTCTGAGTCGGGAGCTTTCATAAAAAATGGAACAGAGTTGTTGTATCCGTCCTCTGAAATAAATATCTTGGAAGCCTTTGTGAGCATCCTCTCGTTCTCCCTCAGATTTAATTTGTCACAAAGTTGTTTGCAAGAATTGCTTCAACTCTTGGAACTCCTATTGCCTCCGAGTAATTTACCTGGGACTAGGCACACATTCTTTAAGAAACTAACTTCTGAATTAGATAATTCATGTGAAGTTCACATGTACTGTCCAAATTGCAAATCTCATTTGTGTAAATTGTCTGATTGCACCTAGCACGTGCTACCATTGCTCTGAAGATTTTAACCGTGATATTAGTTTAAAACAAGGTAATTTCTTTTTATATATGCCTTTAAAACCACAGTTAAAAGTAAAATTTGAAGCATGTGACATATTTAGTGAAATATCAAAATATAAGCAAAAATGTAAATCTGATAACTTTATACAAAATGTTTCTGACGTGGTTGATGGTGCTTTGTATAAGTTGGCAGTTAGGGATTTGAATGAAACTGATATATCTCTTCAGTTTAATATTGATGGTTTGCCCTTATATCGAAAGTCACGTACTGACATATGGCCAGTACAGTGTGCTATAAATGAGCTGCCTCCATCTCTTCGAAAAAAGCATGTTTTAATGTGTGGTATATGGTTTGGGACAGAAAAGCCACTAATGAATGAATTTTTAAAACCATTTACTGAGGAACTGGATGAATTGAGCACAGTCGGGTTTAGTGGTGTAATAAAGAGGGTGCACCTATTACAACTAGAGTTATTCCTGTTTTGTGTTCATCGGATGCACCAGCTCGTGCTATAATGCAAAATTTCCTTCAGTATAATGGGAAATATGGGTGTGGCTTTTGTGAGAGTGAAGGAACCTCGATTCCCAAGGGAAATGGCTTCTGTAGAATATATGATGTAACTTATCCTTTACCACCATTGCGTACATTTGAATCTACAGTAGAATATGCTGAAACAGCAACTCCCAAAGTTCCTTGTATGGGTGTTAAGGGACCATCAATTTTGATGAGTCTGTTTCCCCATTTTAATCTGGTATCTGGTTTTGTCCCAGATTACATGCATTCGGTTCTTTTAGGAGTGGCTAGGTAGTTTACAAATTTATGGTTGGAAACTTCGGGACATGTTTATTCCTTATCTTCTCAGTCAAAGAAGACTTTAAATCAACGCATTGATTTAAAACTGCCTGCTCTGCATCATGGCACTAAGGGAAACCACACGAATGCTGCGTACAACCAAAGATATGTCATTTTGGAAAGCTTCCGAGTGGCGCACTTTTTTAATCACTTCACCCATTCTATTGTTAAATCTCTTAGAGAAAGGTGTATATAAACACTGGTTAGCTTTTGTTCATGCTGTTGAACTACTTTTAGGAAGAAATATATCTTCAGTTGCCATATTAACAGCGGAATTGGCTCTAAAAAAGTTCGTTTCTGATCTTGCATCTATTTATGGTCGGGAAGAGCTTTCATATAATGTACATTTGTTATTACATTTACCCGATGCTGTGAGAAATTGGGGTCCTTTATGCTCTCATTCTTGCTTTATATTTGAAGATTCCCTAGGAAAATTGAAAGCTCTGCATCATGGCACTAAGGGATTCCGATACAGATATTAAATTCTTACTGTAATAAGTCAATTGTAAAAATTCTTCAAACAGATTTAAAACATGTTAGACTCGTCTCTTTTGTTGAAACTATGGAACGTGGTAAAAGACTGACGCAAAAGGCTATAAATGTCAATGGATGCACATTGTTTGGAAACGGTAAACCTAGGAAGTTAACACGTATTGTGGGAAACTTGCTGAAAGATGCCATGGGTAGAAATGTCGTGACTGATACAGTGCCTCTTTCTTATAAAAGAATGTCGCATTCAAAATGCATTTACACATCCAAAGCATATTCAGAAAAATTTAAGCGTTCTAATTTTGTAGTTTCCTTTTTAGACAAAAATTTACTTTTATATTCAGAAATCCACGATATTGTTCTTGTGGGCGAGAAGGTATTCCTTGTTGGTAGGCAGTTGAGAGTTACAAGTTTTAAGAAAAAAAATAAAGACATTGGTCAATTGTGTGATTACATTTTAATATTAGCTAATGATGATGATCAACTCGGAGTAAGTGATATTGTCTTTGAGCCAGAAAATATAGTTCAAAAGTATGCTACTGCCGAGTTGAAAGATAAAAATAATTTAGTATACCTTGTTCCGATAGTTATTGTTTCAGAGCAATAACCGGAACTGTTCTGGAATGCAATTTAAGTATTTGAAGATTTATATTTGAACATAATAAGAAATGTAAAAAAAAAAATCTTGGTTAAAATTTCTTTTTTATTTACAAAACCATATAAATATTTTTATTATTGATCAGAAGTTTAAATTTATCCACATATTTCTAATAGCAAATGAAGTATATGGATAAATGTCTTCTGTTGCATTTTAATGATAGGGAAAAAATGAAAACAAGACAAAACATGGTGACAAAATTAAATGGTTCCTAATTCACAAAAATATGTACAAAACTAAAATGTGAGAATTTTCCCATTTTATATGTTGAGGAATTTATGTTGAAATTAAACGTTACCACCAGACAATTCTTTTGAATTAGTAAATAATATAAGACTAAAACAAAATCAAATAAAAACACTTTCAAAAAAGAAATTCTTGGAATTTATAAAACCTTCATTTTACCTGCATTTTCCTTCAATTCCTTTCCTTTACAAAAAAGCAAATTATCTGAAAAAACCCTTATTGAAAATTGATTTAGGCAAGTCATATCTTTCTAAAACTAAGCTACAATAAACCTTTACATAAGCAGTTCTTCAAAATTTAATACAATGATTTAATCTCCAAAAAGACCTTTACAAAAACTGCAAAATATCAGCATACAACCTTCATAGATCGTTGATTTATGTAAGTTATATTTTTCTGAAACTGAGCTGCAAAACCTTACAAAAGCGCATTTATTCTTAAGTTTATTATAATGATTTAATCCAAAAAAACCTTTACAAAACTGCAAAATATCAGCATAAATCTTCATAGATCGTTGATTTATGCAATTATATCTTCCTAAACTTAAGCTGCAGAAAACCTTCAAAAAGCAGCAGTTTCCTCGAAATTTAATATGAAGATTTCGTCAGCAATAAATTTTTACAAAAACTGCAAACTATTAGCATGAAACTACATTGAAACCGTCTGCAAAAAAACTTCATTTGTCAGCATAAAATCTGCATCTTTGTGATTTTTTTGAAGTTTTTATGCTGACTTTTTTTTGCTGGGTTATTTTGGCTGAGTTTAATTTTTTATTATCTTTTTTGCTTATTTTATAGTTCTATTTAAATTTAGAATACCAAGTGAACAGCTTTGATTTGGACCCTTAAATATTTGTTTGTTTGTTTTTGTTGTCAGACATTTCTGACCAGCACGTTTGCCGTGTGGTGCGACCGACTGAACCGGGGGAAAGTGGAGTCCTGGGGTTCCTGCAGTGGCCTCCCATAGGACAGGTGTTAGTTTCCTGAGGCCACTGTTGCGTGCCCTTTGGTCCATGCTTCACTGGTTGACGGGCGCCAGGGGGGATTCCGCCCCTGGTAATCGGCTCGCCTAATGGCACTGCTGTCCGATACTTTGTTTTCTGACGTGTTGGACACCACTGCCATTAAGTTTTTTGCTCCGGAAAAGGGTTAGTTTTGCGGCTAGGGGTGCCCAGTGCGGATCCACACCCCGAACCTGTAACGCTATGTCTCCGTAGTACTGCCTAGGGACCCTGCCGAAGGCTGGGCTTATGCATTTTATTTGCGAAAGTTCGCACCCTTATTATTTTAAGTTGCCCAGAGCCGGTAAGCCCCTGCCGTATCCCGGCCACTCCGGCGTAGTTGCAGTAGGTGGGTGAGAAAGGGTATCCGGAGCTACCTGTGGACTACGGGGATGAACTCCCTATTTATTAAATCATGGCTCTCAATCCAAGCCCAGGCGGGGGGTTAAGTCCGCCAAAAATAACACCAGAATCTGAAAAGACGAAACATATACCCGACATAAACACGTTATACCCCAAATTTCTTGTGATAAGCTCAGCTACCCAACAGCTATCAAAAGTTTCACCGTTCGCTGTACAGAAAGGACTTTTAGGAATTGGAGGAAACCCAAAATCGGTCAAAAAATTAAAATCTGGAGACTTGCTTATTGAAACAAACTCTTAGATACAATCAAGATCATTCATAAACTCTAAACTGCTATGTAACATACCGATTACTGTCACACCCCATAACTCTTTAAGGGGTCTCAGGAGTCTTAAACCTGTCGAAGAATGTACTAAAAAGCATAGTTTGCGATTTCATGTAATTTTTTATATGTAATTCTATAAGATTTATTTATTATGTAACAAATTTTAAAATTTATGAAACTTTAGCCAAAAATAAAATAAATGATAACAAACATAAAACTATTTACAAAATTGAAAACATTTGGATTCGGCTTGCGCGCCACATTTTGAGGTCAAAATTGAAGAAATGACCAAGAAAATGACTTTATATTGTACAAATGTGTACAAATAAAGACTTATACCTGTTTAAAAGAAAAATAAAAACATATTTATTAATACAAAAAAAATTTTAATCAAAATTTTAAAATTTTGATTATTTTTTTTTTCAAAATAGTTCTTAAAATAATTTCTAATTAAAATTGAGCTTAGAAATTAGGTATAACATGAAGAATATGGTTCTTAGTATGTGTATACAAAATTTGGGACAGATTGAATTGGTAGTTTTTTGTAAAAATGTCGCGCAAGGTCGAAATTTGCATTCTGAGAAAAATCAAGTTAAAGTTAAAATTGTATAAATTTTCAATACAAACAAGTTTTTTGTACTTAAAATTGCCCCGGTGCATACGTCTGGCCTTCTTTTAGCAGTAAAGCTTCATTTTCAATTGTTTGTTTGAGTCTTTTGGCTCGACGTGCCTCCAGTGATGACTTTTCGGCTCTTTTCTTCGACGTCAGAATTCGAACTTTATTATTGGAAATGCACTTATGAACAAGTTTCTTTGAAAATTTCAAGTCTAAATCATTTAACATTTTTAATAATGGTTCCTTGCCATTGTTAAATTCACATGAGCTATAAAAGCTGCAATTTTTGCAACTCATTTTTGTTCTGTGTCTTGCCTCCAAGACACTTTTTTAGCAATTTCGGATGGGACAAATCAGTAAAAACCGGTTTAATTGCATCCAATACAGCTTTCGGCAGGCTGTTTTTATGTTTGAAATACTTGGCATTACCCGCAATCACAGCTATGTTGTACTTGCACCAACTATGTTCATCGTTGGGGCAAAACCAGTGCATCGGTTCTTTATCACTGCTGCCTGTATGGGCCCAAATAGCCCAAATTGCCTGTCGCATCTTTTTAACGTCCTGTGAATTGCCTCGAATGGCATTACCATAATACACAGTTAGTTTCTTAATAAGAGCATCTGTTAACCGACCTTTACCACCGATTGTTTTGCCATCAGCTAACCTTTTGTTACCCATGGCAGATTTGAGTTTGTAAGGTTTTAGAATCACCATCTCCAATATACTGCTTATAAACAAGACTTCGCTCGGCTTCAGACCTGGAAAATATTCTCTTCATGCCGTCTACCTCCATCTTTCCAGCTGATCCAAAATGATTTTTTCTACACACAGGTTTATGCTTTAGGAGCCAAGCATTATACTTTGGGCCAAATTTATGGCCTTTGTACACCTGACATCCTTTACAGTGCGACGACATAACATCAATATCCAAAACCTTTCCTGTTTCTTCCCCAATTACAGTACAAGCACCTATGAGTGAAGTGTGGCCCCGAGTCTTCCAAGTGCCGTCACCGCTAACAGTGACAAACTTTTTACCACTTAGTTCACACTCTTCAGTTGCAGCATTTTTCATTGAAACTGTTGCAACACTTTCCGCAGCTTGCAGAATTTTTTCATTAATGGCATTGTATGACTTCTGCGTCACAGGGAATGGCAAACACATTGCTTTACAAAATTTTGTCAACGATACCAAATGAAGTCAGTTCTTTGCCAATGTATCTCATTGCCAAAATTGAGCGCCTATTTATATCTGGCACATTGTTTTTAGGTCCAATCAATGAACAAGATGACATGATAGTTTCGGTTTCGCATTCTAAACAAAGTGCATGAAACTTTGAAGAAAGTCCAATATTGGACTTTTCTTTGAACTTTAAAGGCCCATAGCATTTACGACAGCAACAAATTTTTTCAATATTTTCAAAAAACAAAGATATATCGACTAATCTGTAGCCATCAAATCCAATGCACACACTTTCTTTATACTCATCTTTGATAACACGATCAGAAGAAATCTTTTTCGAAGACGATGTGCTTGTTGTGGATGACTTTACAAACCCCTTTTCTGCCTTTTTCACAAACTGATTTCCGTGAAACTTTTTTTTCTTAGGTTTTTGGCCGGATCTTCGCTTTTTATTTGAAACTTCCTTAGAAAGTATTCGTAAAAACAAAATATCAAGCACATTATTTCAAAAACTCGCTACAACTATTCGAGAAAAAATAAACAAACTATAAGTTAGAAGTTGAGTTGTATAACTCCTTCTCACAATCCAAAAATAAAAAAGAAAATGCTGCACTAGCTCTGTAATGAAAAAACCGATACCAAATAAACGCAAGCTAAAATTGTCGTCTGCAATCCGAAAGTAGAGGTGACTGAAACGATAATATGACACATGACATTTTACATTTTTTTAGTTAACTTGGGATATAATGCACCTATTGTCACAATTTTGGTACCAAACTGTTCAGCATAACCTGATATGTAACATATATTTTTTTCAAAAAATCGAAAATTTTGAAGTTTAAGACTCCTATGACCCCTTAAACTCATGCCGTGGTGTCATCTCTGAAAGAGATCTGCTCAATATTTCTGAGCAAGAAATACTTGAACCAATACAGCAGAACCAATCATGTGAGTGTATAGGGTGCCTGGGGAAAAAAACGAAAAAGAAACAGAACATTAATTGGAACGTTGTATTCTTACATCTTTTACAGATCGTAATTCTTAATGTAAAAAGCCAGTCTATTTTACTGGGATATTTATACTAATGCATTCCAAAAACTGTAATATTAATTTCTTTAAAATCGTTGTTTTTCATAAACTAATATTGGTAAAAATATCTGATCAACAAAGGATAGGAGTGAAACTATCAGCTGTTTGCCATGATAAACCAAATGTTACTTTTGACGTAAAGAAGTGCATTATTTGCCAAGCTGAAGACAATAACAAGACAGTGACCACAGTTAATGGAAGAAAAAGAGTTCAAGAAGCAGCCTCCATAAGAAATGACATTGTTGAAAAAAGGCTGAAAAGTATGGCTTCTGATGTTGTTTTTGTATATCATGTGACAAATCAGTGCTACAAAGCGTATACTTTAAAAAAATCTCTTGAAAAAATAGCAGCAGAAAAGGCTAATGTTGCAGAAGAAAGTGAAAATGACATCGCAAATGACGGAATTTCCAGGAAATCGCGAATCATCTGTTGCACCCCTAGAGACTCCTTCATCAATTTTCCCTCAAACGCATATTCGATGCATTGTCTGTAGCCTTAAAAGTAACCATGATATCAGGGAAAAATTTCGAATAAATGAATCAGAACGAGCAAAACACTTTTTGTCTGCAACAATTTATTTTCAAGATGACGTTTATACTCGTGTGGCAGACCTGGAATCAGATACTCAAGTGTTTGGTGCAGATATAATGTACCATAAAAGCTGTTTGGAAGCATATTTTAGAAAATATGAATATGCTATAAAAAATTTTAAAGAACAGAAAACAACCATCTCTCCAAAAAAATTGGCATTTGAAAAAGAGGATGGGAAATAATAGGCCCTAAGCTTAAAGAAAGATATGGCTTCACCCTAACGAAATCCGGTAAATGATAAATGAATTGGCTGGGGTGAAACATAATTAGGAACAAGAAGTTTAAACTAAGACTGCAAAGATGATTACGAAAGATGAAATAACTTTGTTTCTAATAGTAAAATAGTCATAATGGTTTTTATCAAATCTGGAATCAATGAAATAATCGACGCATGCGAAGTAGTAACATCAAAATGGCGACAAGAAATGAGAGAGCTTAAAGAAAGAGATTGTGACTCACAAATAAATGTCTGTGATTCAGATTGAATCAACATCATTGATACTACTGAGAATGCCTGATGAAATGTTAACATTTTGGTCTACCCTTTAAAATTAAAAAGGTTTTTTGTTATCAAATTACTTGTGAACGAGAAGTTATTCCGATCCAGCTCAATCCAAAATGTTGACAAAAGACGATGATGTGGGACTATGACATTGAAAAATTGGCAACCGTCATGACAAGAAATTGTTCTTATCTGCTAAAGTTATATTCCAACTATTGTATACTAATTATCGTGCCTGAACTCAAATACTACCATGCATCATTATGGTGAGTCAACATTATATCAAATGTAAAAGAAGAGTTAATTACTTGTATGAACAGAGCATTAGTTTCTGTGAGCTACATGAAGTGTTGCGTAAAAGACAGCATTAGGGGCCCTACGTTATACATGCAAGTGGAAAGGCAAACACCTATGCCAAGCATTTTCTTACTGACAACTTTACTATCGCAGCTATTGACGACAATTTTGATCACAAAGATACTTCAAGTATATCTGGTACGCATGATGCCCACGACACAGTCAGTGTTCTATTTCAAGCATGTACTGATCGCACCAAAATGCCAGTCAAGCCAAAGGTAACTGAAACAAATTTAATTAGACGAAGTCACTATTTACAAAAGGAATTACCATGTCAACGAATCTTGCCTTACAAGACGCCAGTCAGCAAACCATGGTTTTCCGAAGATTTCAAAGTTAAGGAAGGGCTGCTTTGTAATGAGACCGCTAAAGAGATGCAAGCTGAAACTGAGTTTGCGATCAGTTTAATTAAACATGGAATACCTGAAGAAAGTACTGACTGGATGTCGTTCTCTGATATCAACTGCTACACCCCTTCTCATGCATGTGGGATTTCTTCCTTTTATTCCCAAGCCAGTTACAGAACATGCAACAGTATTTTTAACGTTAAAAATTTCCAGAATATTTGCTCGCAGCTGAAACAACAAGCTTTACCCGTATTTGCAGACGAAGGCGTATTCCATATCATTGCTAATATTATAATAAACAATCCATCTGAATTCCTTAATATAATTCCCAAGATTGGAAACTTTCATTGTGCAAAGGTTGTTATGCAAAATATTGGAAAGTTTCTTCAAGGAAGTGGCGCGAAGGAAGCCCTAATTGAGTGCAATGTGTTTGGAGTAAAAACAGCTGAATCAGTAATGAACGGACCTCACTATGCCAGATCTCTTAAGAGCTTACTTATTCTTGAAGAAGCTATAATGAAGATGAAATTGTCAGCGTTTAGGAAATTGAACGACAAGGGAAAATATGAGGTTACTCTTCAACATGCTCAGAAGTTGAAATTAACTATTTCAAATAAGGATGTGGATACTAGCCCAACCGAGTTTAATGACCTGATACAATTATAAGAAGTTTTGCACAATGACTTTAACAAATTCAGTAGTGAGTGTGCTATGAAGTCGGAAATGTGTAGATACTGGGATACATTCCTTCATCTTGTAAATTTGTTGAAGTTTCTGGTAGCAGCTGACAGAAATGGTGATTGGGATAGCCACCTTCAAGCAATTCAAAATCTTCTACCTGTATTCCGTGAATTTGACAGTATAAACTATTTACGATATGCATCATGGTACCTGGAAAAAATGAGGTGCTTGGAGGAAAAGCATCCTGAAGTTTATCACAAATTTAAAGCCGGTAATTTTGTAGTTAGACAAACCAAGCGACCATTTACTGCAGTTTCACCAGACTTGAAATTAGAACAAACAATCCAACGATCTCAAAAGAGTTCTAATGGAATAATAGGACAAACAAGACAACAAATGTACGTGACGGAATATGAGTTGGTGTATCACGAAGTTCTTGGAATAAGCAACCGTTTCCGAGAAATACTTGGGGCTGATAGTTCTGGTTATAGTGAGGTAATTGTTCATCATGAATTGTCAGGAAACTTGAATGCCAACATGCTCAAACATATCAATATACTCTTTGAATTTATGAATACTAGAGGCAATCCATATGAATCATCCATCCAAACTCTTCTTCACAATTTCATCAACAGCAAATGTGTACCAAGAGAAGATGCTGTTCGTCTGTTAAAAGTGAAAGAGCATGGAAGTGAAGCATATGAACCATTTAGAAATGACCGTTTCGTAAATAAAACTTTAAAACTTTCCGACGTTATCAGGAAAATAAGACTCCCAACAATGGAGAGAAAAATAATAATTCCGACTGTGAAATCACAGACAGCACAGGCTACCCAAAAAAAAGAGTATTGCTGCAGCTGATAGAAGCATTCATATAGCTAAAGCAAGAGGAGAAACAATGAAAGACATTTTGAAGTATGATCTATTACCAACTAGTATGTTATTAGACAGTAGCGGATACACAAGCAAACCTATAAAGCATGTACTTTTGTCTGAAATAGAGAAGAAACTTGACAAGGAGCAGTATTGTTTTCATTTGCGGCGATGACACGGATACTGCAGTCGTAGTTGATTTCATGTCTCAAATTCGACAACTTAAAACTAAGGAAATGCAAACATTTAAAAATTTATTTGATCAATTGTGGAATAATGCAAGTAACTACAAGAGAATAAAACGAATAGACTTTGTTTTCGACAGCTACGTTGAGCACTCATTAAAAGAAGGCGAAAGAGAAAGACGGAGAAATGTTGACCCAATCGAACTGATAAAAATCGAACAAGATACTCCTATTCCTATACAGATGGACAGATTCTGGTCATCATGCAAAAACAAAGAAATGCTACAATCAGCTGCTGCTACTAGTTTCATCGAAAAGGCAAAAATGGCCAACTTTACTACAGTACTAAGTGCAAAGTACACAGACAATACAGGTGACAATGACAGCAGAGATGCTAAAATAGTGATGAACAAAGAAGTTCAAATTTGCTCAGACGTTCGAACCTCTGTTGAAGAAGGAAGAATTGTAATGCATCTCTTCCATGCTGTGCAGTCGAGTATAACATGCCTTATAGTGCTATCAAATGACACTGATGTCGTTGTCCTTCTTCGTTATATATTTCAACTATTTAGTAATGAGTTGCAAGAATTATGGATCAAAGTAGGAGTGGGTGATAAAATGCGCTTTGTCCCTCTACACACACTTGGAAGGCTACTCGGAGATGCAATTTGCGATACTTTAATCAAGGCCCACATACTTACAGGGTGTGATATCACAAGTAAGATTGGAACTAAAGTTTCTGCACTAAAAGCATCACCTGAAACTCTATTACTTCGATTTGCAGAAGACGATACTATATCGGAAGAAACAATCAACAAAGCAGAGGAATACCTTGTTCAAGTTTTGCAGCCATCATCAAAGTGTAAGACATTTGATGAACTTCGTTATGTATTACACAAGAGTAAACACCTATCAGAGCTTCCCCCTACGTCTTTTTCAATAAGAAATGGTCATATCCGACGATGCTTCCTGGTTTTGCGAGACCTATCACAAAGCTATTTTCCTAATACAAGCCTGCAGCAGACTAAATATGGATGGTACAAAGATGCAAATGGTGTTCTAAAGCCTGATTTGTGCCTAAACAAAATGCCATGTGAACTTCTAATACAATGCAGCTGTACGGCATGTTCAACAAGCAGATGTAAATGTAAGTTGAACTATTTAACATGCACAGAATACTGCAAATGTGGTGAAAAATGTAAAAGATAAATTATTTCATGTAACTATTACTCTCCAAATAAAATATTGTTTATGTTCCACTTTGGTTCACATATTTTTTTATTTAAAATCCAAAATATATTATTTTTGTTGATAAATAATTGTCAGGCAACTTTAAAAACCCCTTCAATGTGTTCCTTGTATTTAAAAACATATATTTAGATGTCTAAATAATGAGTATGGCTGTTACAGAAGCCGAAATATGTGCAAAACAAAATCGGCGTCCGCCATTTTGGAAAATGGCGTCTAAAAAACTTTTTCCACCATATGGTGATGTCTACCCAAGTTTTTTTACTCCCATATATGTATTTAACTCGATTCTGTTGAAAAGTCTAATCAGAACAAAAATTTTTACGGGACTCTATTACAGGGACTGTATTATCTGGGGCTTTTCGTACATCTCCTGTACAAAGCCTATATGTTCTGTGCCAGGAGCCATCTCTGCAACATCGTCGGGAAAAACTTTCGTTAGCTGCCTACTTCAATATTAAAATTAACCATAATCACCCCTTATATCCTCAAATATTAAATCCAAAATTTCAGCAGTTCTTCTCCAATAAAAAGTCATTTATTCCAACCTTCTCTATTCGCATGAAAGAGCTATTAAATTATCTTGATCTTGAAGATTTTAGAGTTTTTAATTTTAATGATCTTTTTTCACCTTGGGAAGAATCACCTGTACATAACCATAATATCATTAATTTTAAAAAGTCATCAATGCCTGACTCTGCTTTTGTAAAAAATTTTAATGAGCACCGCTTTTTTAATTTCTCTTTTTAACCTGTATTTACTGATGGTTCCAAGGCTCTTGCACATGTTGGGTCTGCCGCAGTTTTTACTGACATCCTCATAGCAGAAACACTTAATCCTTCATGCTCGGTTTTTACCTCAGAAATATATTCTATTTATCTTGCACTTCATCACATAGTAGATCAAAACTTTAAATCATGGATTATCTATTCAGTTTCAAAAAGTGTGCTAGATGCCCTGGATAATTTTTCATATAAATCCCACCCATTAATCTCCGTAGTTGTAAAGCTCCTCTATAGGCTCAAGAACAATAGGTTTAAAATTAGTTTCTGCTGGGTGCCGAGCCATGTTGGTATTCCGGGCAATGAGGAGGCGGACCGCGCTGCAAAGACTATTAGTCAAAGCAGCGCCGCCCTTCTCAATTTGCCCGATGCCAGGCTGGCTTGTGCACATTCAATTAAAATAGTGTGGCAAAACGAATGGGACCTTCTTACAGAAAACAAATTTCATAGTATATCACAATCAATAACCAGGCCATTTTTTCCATCACCGAGCAGAAGGCAGGAGGTAGTGCTGGCACGCCTCCTGATTGGGCACACGAGACTCACACATGTACATCTTCTGCTGGCAGAAGATCAGCCCATATGTGTCATGTGTGATGTCCCACTAAGTGTTCACCATATTTTAGTAGACTGTCCAGCTTTTACACTGAGCAGACTTAAACACTTTAACCTTTTAAACCCGTCTATCCATCAAATTTTAGCTAATCCTCCATATCATGCTTTGTTTTCCTTTTTAGTTGATATTGGATTTTATTCTTTGATTTAGTGTCAGTTTTTTCAATGTCATGTGTATATTTAAAGCACCATTTTAGCCTTTTATCAAAACCGAGTGGTTTATTTAGTTCTTAAAGTTTCTGTGTCATTTTTATGTTCCATTTTAATCTTTGAATATTACCTAGTGTTTGGCGCAGTATGGCCTTAGATGCCCTTGTGCCATAAAACCTAAACATCCATCCATGGTTGCAATAGATTGAGCAGTAGATTTTACAGTTGATTTTGTAATATTATTAGTTGATTTTTAATGTCTGTCATGGTTGCAGTAGTTGAATTTGTCAATAGTTGAGAATAGGTAGAGAATATCTGCCATCAAAAATCACTTTTTGTAGAGGTGGTTAATATCTGCTGTCAAAAATCGCTGCGGACTTGAGAGAGAACTCCGTGAGGTTAGCAGTCTAAAGAGGAAATGTGAGTGGAAAGCTGGTCGTGCTTTTATAAATACTTGTTTATTTGGCACAATGCCAATTTTCTTTGAGTTAGAAAATTGCACAACCTTCTTCTATAGAATTCTCTGATACATTTTGACGCAAGCTGTTTATAAATTCTAGACAGTTGTTTTCGAGATAAAATACAATATCTTTTTCTCTTTCATATTTAATATCTCTCTTTCCTTTTTTGTGAAATAACAAATGTGATGCTTGTCCAGCATGAGTTTGACATAAGATATATCATAATGTTGAGAATTTGCATTTTCCAATACGAGTCCCCCCCCCCATTCTCTTACCAAATACGAAGGACTTGTAGATTTTGGCATTGTTTGTTTTTTCATTTCGATACACAACAATTCATTATTAAATTGTTTTTGTTTGACACATACGAGCGCATGGTGTTCATCAAAACGATATGAACTAACTCGTTGCAAATCATGATTAGATTCTATATCATAATTTAACATGTTTAATATATATTTAGTATTTTGATTTTTTGAAATGGTTGTTAGTTTTGGATACAATAAACAGAAGAAAACATCACTGTAAACATAACCAATGATATTTTTAGAAATGACAACAGGTTTCGCAAAATTTACGTTATCATAATAAAGGTGAATCCATTGAATGTGAGACGATGGGTATCTATATTGATAATATCGATCATAAGGAGCGGGAACGAAAAGCACTTGTTTGGGAGCATTACAATTGACGGCAAAGGCTAGAAATTTTTTAGTTTTACATTCTTCAGAAACCATAAAAGATATTTCGATGGGATGTTGAATAGTAATACCTACTTCATTAGAATCTGCATATGAATCTAAAATATCGTGTAAAATTAGATCTGGATCTTTGAAACATTTATTTTTACGAACAATATTTGTACTTTCATAATATGTAAATGGAACTTCTTGTATTGGAGCAAATTGAATAAAAGGTGAATTGAATTGTAGCTGGTTTTGATTTAAGGGGTATATGAAAAACGCCTTTTATGTTTTTAAATAATTGATTTATATCATCATTAAGTTGTAAAGTTATATAGCAAATTCTATAATACTCATTAGGCTGTGAATAAAATTAGTTCCCTCCAGGACATTCTCCATGTATTCCCTGGATGTATTCCCTGGAAAACAGGAGAGCTAGGGGTGATTTAATACAGTTTTTCAAGTTCATAAAACAGGGAGACATGGAGGGCTTAGATTTTACTTTAAATAGCCGAACCAAAGGTCATGATCAGAAATTGAATAAATCGAGCTTTAGAAGGGAGGTAAGAAAACATTATTTTTACAATAGAGTTGTCAATGAGTGGAATGCTTTACCAGATTATGTTGTGCATTCGAAGAGAGTAGAAGATTTTAAGAAGAAACTTGACGGACATTGGAAACTGGTAATGTATTAGATTTATTTTGGACCATCCTTGCTGGGCCTCTGGCCTGTTGTTGGTCGACAATTTTTGTATTTGTATTTGACATGGAATATCAAACGAATCTAGATACACAATTGTATTTTTATAAGCATACACATTTTCTGAATATGAAATTGAAAACATATTTTTTAAAATACTTGGTACTTTTTCAAAAAGAGGAGTAGCACAACAAAACGTTTTTCCTTTATGAGATGGGTAAATTAATTTTTGATTACCAATTAATAGAGACCAAGAGTTATCGGTACTAAAAACAGTACTAGGAGCTTCAATTTTAAAAAAAGCGAATAAACTACGAATTAAAGGCTTTGACCCATCAAAAATATCTTTATAATGACTCAATTTCCAAACATAATTTTTATGAAATTGTGTATCATCCATACTTAAAACAATATTATCATTACTAACAGATGCAAAATCAATTCCATGATTTTTGGCATAAATAGTTGAATATGATTGTAAATTCATTCTTATTTATTATAATTTTTTTTATGAAATTATAATAATGTGCATACAAGGAAAATTTTATCGTGAAAAAGAGGATGTTATGACATATTTCACAGTGACAAGGGAAATATTTCAAGTGAAAAGGGAAAATAATGTAATGTGTATACAAGGAAAATTTTATAGTGAAAAAGAGGATGTTTATGACAATATTTCACAGTGAAAAGGGAAAATATTTCACAGTGAAAAGAGAAAGTCTCATGATTGAATATATTATAATATTTCAACACACATGATGCAAGAAAAAATATTTCAGTGAACAATTTGCAAGTCTCATGATTGAATATATTATAATACTTTAACACACATGATTTAATCTAAATCTAAAAAGGCAGATCTAAAAGTCTAATGGTAAAAGATCTGAGTCACTAATCTTGTAAACTGATATTTCAACTGCTGTTACGTAAGATTTGCCAGTGTATATATAAAGAGATAAGAGGTGATCTTTTTCAGTATGAAGTCTGTTTATCAAACTGTTCAGACCTACCCGTAACAGTGATAGAAGGCGCTTTAGCATGAATAAGAAAAAATCCTTGGATCCATTTGGAATGGCATTAAGGCCGAAAATAATCGCAGAATTATGTTAAGAAAAAGACCGAAAATATGTCGCCCGGAGGTAAGGCCTTGAAAGAATAGTTTTTTTAAATATAAAACCTCTAATTTAACTTGGATGTTCATATATATATTCAGTTTGTACAACGGTTTTGTTTGTTTGGTTTTGCTGCCTGTTATATTTTAATTTGATATCATTTATGTTTTTTATTATCAACGGGATGATTTCTTGACTGTATGTCCATCCCAAATAGAAAAACAGCTTTGTCTTTTTAATGGTGCTAATTGATATTTGTCTTTTAAAAACGCGCTCAATCCACCATTTTCATTTAATATTTTTGGTTTATTTTTACTTTTAACTTTTTTTTAATTTTAACTTTTACAATCGACTGTTTACTTTTATTGTAAGTGCAAGAAATAACTTTTAGACAAATAAATTTAATTTCATATATATTGCCAAGTCTAGTTTAAAAATATATATTTTATTTTTAAGATCAAAATTTAGCCCTCGTGTAGCTCTAGTGCGACGACAATTCAAACTAAACTAAGATCAAAGTTGAACTTGATGTAACTTCTGACATTTGTCCCAAGGTAAATATTGTAGTAATTGACAATTTACTTTTTTTTCAAATTTAGCAAAAAGTATAATATTAATTTTTAATCAAATAAATTTAGCACTATATTTTTTGCTAAACTTGTATAAATTTATTTAAATATAATTTTATTTTTAAGGTGGATGATCTATGTCCTACATTGGAAATGACCGAAAGTATAGATGATATACTAAATGAAATTCTGTTAGAATTTAGTACATATGAAAATTTGATTGAAATGTTAAACAATATTTGTGTGTGAAAATATATTTGTATGAAAACAATATTTTTGTATGAGAAAATAAATTTTATATGAAAACAATGTTTTTGTATGAGAAAATAATTTTTATATGAAAACAATTTTTTGTATGAGAAAATAATTTTTATATGAGAAAATAAATATTTTATTTGAATTTTTTTGTTTTATTTATGTAGTACAAGATATTGATGGCTTTTATTTCCATAATTAATGTAATCTATAATTACCCAATTATAATCTGGATTAATTAGTAAAGCGTAAAAATATAAAAATTCCATGCAGGTAATTTTATACTCTATAGTATTGCTTGAAAAATAATTCAAAGCCATTTTTTCAATTTCTTTTATAATCTCCTTTTTTTCAGTTTGATTAATTAATGGAAATGTTATATATTCAATGTAAAGAGAAGTAAAAGTTTTTTCTTTGGCCAAATAATATAAAATGGCATATTCAAGTTTATTTGCAATTAAATGTCTAATATATGCGTGAGCATAATGGGCAAAATCTTTTACGAGTTTCATTGAAATATCATTAAAAGCGGGAAGAGCATTATTTCTTATATAATAATTTATTAAATTGGGGTTTTCCAATTTAACATTTTCAATAAGATTATCTACTTTAATTTTTGAAGCTTTTAAATATTCAATATCAAAAAATTCTTTGTTATTTTTTTTACAATGACAGTTCATTTCTTACTTATAATTTTCAATTTATTACTTGTACTTTTTCAATTTTTTATTACTTGTACTTTTTCAATTTTTTATTACTTGTACTTTGTCAATTTATTACTTGTACTTTGTCAATTTATTACTTGTACTTTGTCAATTTATTACTTGTACTTTGTCAATTTATTACTTGTACTTTGTCAATTTATTACTTGTACTTTTTCAATTTCTTAATTGCAATTCCCTCATAAAATACAATAGTATCCATTTTTTGTTTTTTTGCTTGACTACACTCTTGACTTTCGTCAGTCTCATCATCATCATAAAGTGATTCTGTATAAATACTATCTTGTGTTGATGATTTTTTATACATTTTAAATTCTTCATTAAAAGCTTTACAAATTTGTTGTTGATCGTTGGTGCCGACTCTTTTAGTTTCAGTTAAAAATTGACGAATAGCCGAAATTAAATCATTTTCAGTTGTCATTGTACCTTTAATAATTTGAACGTCTGCAAATTGTTTAAATTGTGTATAAATAGAAGTCATTCTCATGAATTGTTCTTTAAATTCGGAAAGCATTTCAGGTTCATTTCGTATTTTTACATGTCCATCTTCAAAATTTATATTTTTCAACAAGTGTATATAAATGAATAGAAAAAAACCTATATAAGATTGATTGACAATGTCGTCCGAAGTATCCAATTTAAACTGATTATTTGTTACTTGAACAGATATTTTAGAATTGTTAAAATTTCTTGAAAATTCTGAATTGAAAGGTATTGCAACTAATCTTGCATTAAAAGCTTCAGATGCTATAACAGTAGGAGCAGCATTGGTAGATGCAAATAGTTTCGCAGTGGGAATACCTCCCTCGTTATTATGATATAATTTTCGGAAACTAGTCTGAGAATTACCAGTCAACTCTTTAACTAAGTTTTCATCAATATTACCACTCATTTCTTCAATGTATACAATTCGTTTATTAAACAGACCAGCAGCTAATTCGGGTTGAGGTGCAAGTCCATTGTTATCAGTTGCTTTTTTACTAATGTTTTTATTTCGAACATTTTGTATATACCCCTCAAACACCTTGGTTAACATTTCAAAAAACTTTGATTTACCGTTACCTGTAATACCTTGTATTATGTAAAAATGTCGAGCATAATTTGTACTTATTAGTAGACTAGATAAAATGTCCAAAAAGAACAAGAGTAAATCATACTCAAAAGTCGTGTATTTGCAAATATGAACATAAAAATGTAACATACTCTCAATGTCTGAATTATCATATTCATAAATGTCAAAGTCCTGCGCAGTTTGCACCAAGATTTTAAAAAAACAGTCACTTTTGTCTAAAAATAAATTTTTCAAATACGCCCTAAAAAAGTCTTTAGAAACTAATATTTTATACACATTTAAGGTATCCGACTACGTTCGAGACAATTTTTTTTTAATGTTATTTATTACAGATTAAAAAAAATTTTAACACAAATATGCATAAATTAGAGATAAAAAGCAAAAAAATTTGGAAAAAAATTCCTATTTAATAAATTTTGAGGTATTTTGTGGTTAAATTAGGCAATAAAATGCCATTATTCAAAACATGATTTCATAAAAACTACTTAAGATAACCAAATTTCCTTTTACTATGTTACAGTGCTAACCCTGTTAAAGAGATTGAACTAAAATCTAAGAGATATATTGAAAAGCAAAAAAGTTATTGCTAGTCGAAACGGAATACTTAGGATTTTCGTTAAAAAATTCACTTTTTTTGAAGTTGTTACTTTAAAAAACCATCTATAAAAATTTAAATTACATATATAACAATATGATTCTAGTTCATTGCCTGTAAAACAGTTTTATGAATATACTGAAAAAAAATGAAGGTATCTATGAAACTTTTTGTTAAATCGTGTTTAACGAAAAAAATTTTAAACAAAATTTACATTTCTCAGAAAATGCGTTTAAAGTGCACATTTAGCTTTTTCTCCAAAAAAAGTTATTACTATCAGTCTAAAATCCTCCACTTTTATACATAAGACCCTCTTTTTTCTCAGTGACTTTAGTTTTTCTCTTTTTGGAAGCACATAGTTTTTTTTTCTATTTAGTTTTACATGTGGTAAACTATGTAGAATCGAATCAGTGACACGATCATGGTCGATAACACCAAAGGCTTGGAATGTATTTTGTCCAGGGTCTATTCCTAGTACCTCCAGTACTTTCAAAAATCCTTTACAGCCATCATTAAACTGTAGAACTGCTAGTGAAACACCGAGAAGCAGTGTTTGTCGTTCCACAAACACATTTTTGGGAATTACTGTCCACAACATACCATTAAAGCTCTCATTGGCATTTTGAGTCATACCATGTAAGCATTTCTGCAATAGGGTTTTGTCGCACAATTTTAAATAAGTTTTTCTCACAACACTAAGCACATTGTCAGGTAGTTTGGTATTTTTGGGTTTGTAACTTTGATTTAAGGCTGCAGCTTTCTGGAACTTACACCAGCTGTCAAATCCTTTTGGACATTGACCGTGTTTGTCAGAACAACAATGAGCAAAAACAGCAAGTGTTGCACTTTGCATGTTTTCTAAATTGCCTGAATTCGCTCGAATGGCAATGCCATAATAGTTTTGCAATTTATTAATCAAATTGTCTGTGAGTTTACCTTTACCACCAAGGCCTTTGGTTTTTGATTTTAATTTACGGAGATGCGTACCAACACGTTTCTGGATGTGTCCAATACATTCTAATTTAATAACAGGTGATGCTTTTCCATATACATGTTTTACCATATCATGTCCCTTAGAATCACCGTCCCCATAGTAATTAGTGTATCTTAAAAAGTTCAAACACTCAGAACGTTCAAAAATTCTGTAAGCCCCAACGACTTCCATATTACCGGATGAACCACAATGATTGGCAAAATCATGGTCTGGAAGTGGTAAACGAAGATTGGATGGAATTTTTTCGTGTTTATTACATACCCTGCAGTATTGCGACATTGCTTCGACATCTAAAACTTTGCCAGTTGTGATGGAAATGACACTAACAACCCCGTTGAGTGAAGAATATCCACGACGTTGCCAGGTCCCGTCAACTGACACACCACAGTCAAAAATTGATTCTGTAAAAGAGCTGTTAACTTCAGCGGCAGCCAATCTCATGCTCTGTTGAGCAGCTGTTGTGGCAGCATGAAGTAGTTTTTTCTCTTGTCTTCTGAATGCAAGATTTGACAAAAAAAGGTGACAGATTCAAAGTTGCACACATCTTTTTTGCAGCAGTAAATCCTTTACCAATAAGCCTTAAAGCAAGAACAAACCTTGTGTTTATTTCATTACTAGTACCACTTTTTTTTTTGATGTTGCAAACAGTTTATTAAATTAACAATTATTGCATTGAACACTGAAGTTAGAACAAAGTCCGAACTTAAGATTTTTCTTCTAAAATCAGTTCACTTTTCAAACATGAAGGGCAGCACAAGATAGAAATGATGGATATAAGTATGTCTATATCTATAATTCTATTTCCAGTCGGAATATTTGAAGGAATAGATATGGTGCTTTCGGAGAGCTTGAGTTTTTTAGCACTAGCAGTAGAAACATCCAAACTCACATCCCCAGACTTATTGACTTTGGTAAATTTATTACCAGCAAACTTTCGTTTTCTTTTTCTAGAAATATTTCTTCCTCCCATTTTAGGAACAAAAATATAACTTGCAAGAAAAAAAATCTCAATAAAATTAGCTTTAAAACGCTCAGAATGACGGAGATAAAGTAAACAATTCCTAAGCAGAGTGATAATGTTGCCATTTTAAAATAAAGAATAATACTTAAAATTTCATAAAAAATAAAAGGCTCTGTGAGTAGCATTCTTAAATTACAAATTTTAAAATAAATGTATAATATTATCATAATTTCAATCACTAACATGGTTTTTGATTTGGTTTTGGTTTCACAATCTCACTTCCGGCTCATTTCCGGTTAAGATAGCGATTAACTAAAATTATCATAACTTTGCTTATAATTATCGAATCTCAATAAACAAAACAGTTTTAGATTCAGAAATATATGGAGTATACAATTAGCCAATAAATATAAAATGTGTTTTTTCCATCGAAATCGACCTTTTAGACGTAGTCGGGCACCTTAAAAAATGTTTGTTTGTTGGAATACCTAGTAAAAGTTCTCTACTACAAGACACCCCCAAAGTGGTATCTGAAAGATAAAATTCTGGAACAGTATTTCCTACATGACCAGTGAGCAAATCTAATATACCAGCTCGGGTTTTTAAATGCCATTTATGACTATCCATTTTAATAAAAACCCTGTCCATGTTTGTCTCGCATGCAATTTTACTACAAATATCTTTGTCTGATACTTTTGAGACAAGTTTAAAAATTTCATTATTTGAAGTTCCAATAAGTGTTCTTATTTGATATAATATGCTAACAATTATATGTTTTAATTCTTGGTCTGATTTAAATTCTTGCCACTGTTCTTTAACTATGTTCCACATGTATCTTTTTGGAGACGAACAAGAATTTTTTAAACCAGCTACCATGACAGGAATATATCGATCTATGATACGTAAAACAATATTTGCGATATCATCTGGATTAATGCAAGATTCAATACTATTTTTCATTTCTAAAATTATAGATATTAATTTATCCCTAAAGCGATTTGATTTTGACGTTAAATTAGATCCACAATATAAAATAGTATTGCAAGTAAAATCATTAGAAATTACTTTAATTATAGAATCATTAATTTTTCTAATTCTTTTTTATTATTATTATTATTTTTTATTATCAAGAAAACAACAAGTACAAAATAAACACTCTGGGGATTTAGAATCCCATACGAGTGAAAAGAAATTCAAGACATTTTTTTTTATAAAACAATACAGGGTAGATATGACAATGAAATTTGGCAAAGTCGTCGGTGCTATTTAAAAATAAACAATAGAGAACCCAAAATTGAATTATCAACTGAAAACAGATAATTTTTTAGCTTTTTTTTGAAAACGATGACATTTGGTATAATTTGCAGATCAACAGGGAGATTATTGTATTGTTTAGGAGCTAAATAAAAAAAACTTTTGTGAAAAATCTACCTGTTAGCTCTGGGTATATTGACAATAACGTTTGGTCGTCTAGGATTGACTATTTCTCTTTTATCACATAAATTGGGATTTAAGAGAGATTGTAGCTATTTTTATAAAAGTGTAGATGATGAACTGGAAGTATGTCTAGTAATTTGTAATCTTGGAATGTAATACTGCGATTATTATAATTAAGAATTAATTTAATAAATTTATTTTGGAGATTTTTGACTGGATATATTCGATTCGTAGTCCCCACCCCAAATAGACAATCCGTAGTAGATTCTGGGATGAACCCATGCATAGTAGAGCTGCTTAAGAAATTTTTGATTAACTAGATACTTTAAATGATAAAATTTATAAAGAAAAAACCGCATACTGTTAGAGATAGAATTGATGAGATTTCCATTTAAGATTTGAATCTATGTGAAGTCCAAGGTACTTAATTGTGTCTACACATTCCAATTCTTGACAAACACAGGAGAGGATATCTTGCAGTTATCTTTATGATAAATTAGTCCGAAATTGGTTTTCTTTTTAATTAGGTTGAAATTTATGTATTTTGTTTTGTTCGCATTAATATGTAAGTCATAGAATCAACAAGATTTAAGTTTGATAAGGTCTTCTTGGATTAAACTATTAAGATCATCTTGATTATTACCGGAGTATAGAAGAGTGGTATCGTCTGCAAAACAAATAATCACACCAGATAGATCTAAAGCTAATAAATCGTTAACATAAACTAGAAATAAAGTGGACCAAGTAAGAGCCCTGAGGAACACCTTTGGTGAGAAAGGAAATGACTAAGAGTATTATTATTTTAATAATTGACTTCGGTTTCTCAAATACGAACCCAGAAAATCATGGATCGGGCCACGAATACCAAGAGTACAATTTATCCAAAAGAATGTTGTGATTCACAGAATCGAAAGCTTTGTAAATGTTAATAAAAACGGCAACTGTGATATGATTTACCTTTAAAGTCTATATCAAAAAATAAAGAATGCGTTCTTGCAAACGCCAAATCTAATGTATAATGTTTATTTTCACCCCTAACACAATGTAATGCACTAAAAGAAATAAAATGTTCCCTTTTAATTGCAAAAATCTTTGAGTTTTTCATATCATAAATAATGTAATCATCAATTGGAACATCTTTCTTATTTATATATTCAATTAAGAATTGACTCGGGTCAACCATACTTGTTTAACAACAGAAATTGTCGCGCCCAACGATTACAACTCCTTTAGAAAGACTTTTAAAATATATATATATATATATATATATATTTATTTTACTTACAACTGTGTTTCATTTACAACTGTTGACTTTACAACTGTGTTTCATTTACAACTGTGTTTCATTTACAACTGTGTTTCATTTACAACTGTGTTTCATTTACAATTGTTTCATTTACAATTGTTTCATTTACAATGGTTTCATTTACAATGGTTTCATCTTCAACAATTTCATCTTCAACTGAACGTTTACGTTTCAGTTGTTCATTTCGTTTTTTATTTGTAATCTTTTTAAATAATATAGGTTTCCGAATACTATATTCAATTTTGGTTTTAAAAGAATGTGCATCCTCATTACAAAGTATATGAGATTGAGGAATAGGTACATCATCTAGAATTATACGATTTGAATTTTCCAGCATTGTTTCCTCAAAACTTGAAGCACACCCATTACCTCTATAACAATTAAACAATTCCATATTACCTGTTCTCATTCCACCTTGTCTTGAACGACCACGTATAGGTATACCGCTAATTTTGTCTCTGTTACATTTTGTTGCATTATAATAATGTTCTATACTCAAATATAAGGTTAGGTTAGGTTTGAATTATCGTCGCACTAGAGCTACACGAGGGCTATTGGCGACGGGCGTCGTATTTAAGAACCACAGTCAAGGGACGAGCCGACACCTGAATAGGCACCCAACGCAACCGTTAAGGGCGACATCGTACGCAGCGTTAGGACTTTGAAGGATATTTAACGTGCACTCCCTTACACGGGGTATTATTCGTCGGACATTTTTGGCTGCACGGGCCGTTTATAGGTCGACAGTTACTTTGGCGATGCCTGGACCCGAACCTGGGACCTTTCGCATGCTAGGCGAGTGCCTAACCGACTGGGCTCCCCAGCCCCATACTCAAATATAAAAGGGCCATATAAAAAGATGAACCAACAAGTGAAACAACATTAGGTATGTGTTTACCATCCGAGTTGTATACTTTTGTGTAATCCCTTCCGTTTTTCATCATTTCTTTTATTTGCCCCATAGTCTGTCTACTAATAATACAATAAGAGTTTATTAGTAAATGAGGTTTAATAATTTTACCATCAAACTCTACATATGGTAATTTGGCCTGCTTTTGTAATACCCCTTTTTGTCCGTTAAGACTACAAAGTTTATCTCCAGTACTACAAGGATGTAAAGTTTCAATAGCAATCATTAATGAAGACGGTGACATTTTATGTCTCACAATATTAAAATTGGGTCTGTTAAAATAAATTTGAATAATATTTCCTTTGTTAATTAGAGTCAAGTGCATTGTTTGTGATAAAACTTCAATTGTTTCCGTTTCTGAAGCAATTGTTCCTAAAAATGATTTCTTATTAAACGGATTTGGCGGTCCAATTCTAGGATAAAATTGCTTATAATTTTCATTTTTAAATTTAATTTTAACTGTGTAAAATCGGTAAATATCAAATACATCTAAACCGTCTTGCATGACAATGCAATCTTCTTGTGTATTTCCTTTAAAACTTGTAAACATTATATTTAATTTTGGAAGATACATTTCAAAATGTTTTGAAAATTCATTTTGAGCTTTTAAGACTGGTTGGTATAAATGTGTTTTTTTAATGTAAGCAGAGACAGTCTCATTAAAATATAAACTATATCTGGATGTTGTTGCAAGAACTGAATTTTTGAAAGCATTAATTGCTAACAAGTTTTTGGGAAACCCATTATGTTCAACAAATTCCAACAGATCAATACTATAACTAGTAATAAATTCTCGTCCTTTAAAATTTAAAAAATCTGCAAATGATTCAAAATTGTAAATTTTTTTTCTCCAATAATGAAAATCTCGGGCCGTAACCCAACAATCATCTTCAAATTTTTTATACAATAAGCCAATTTTATAATTGATTAGAATAAAATTGTTATCTTGGTAACATTCTACATATATTAATTGTTTTTTTAAATTTCTTAAATCAATTTGATCAAAACACGACTTTGTAATTGATATACATGCTGAATTAATTACAATAAAATAATTTTCTTTACCTAATTGAATGTTTAGGAGTGGATATAATCGAGAAATGTCATCTTGAGTTAATGCAAAAGTACAGTGGTGGTCAGAATTATAAGGACAACGGACAAATCGCTAGATCTTTTCGACAAATCACGGTTGAATTATGCAAATTTTATGTATGTTAGCCAATAGTAAACTAAGCATTTTAAATAAGATTTTTTGCAAATATACATAAAATTCATAATTATAAAATACGTTATAAATTTTAACATACAGCGAAATTGGACAAAATTATAAGGACAATTGCATTTCTGTAAGTCTAAAGCATAAATTTACATAAATTAGCAAAGTTTCTGCTTTGTACACGTCATTCCATGGTGTTATAAAGATTTTGCGAGTGTTTGAAAACTTCATTACACTTATCTTCAACCACGCCACTAGGTACGAAGCTTTCAGTGTTTGAAAAAGGAAAATTAATCGCTTATAAAAATTCTGGACTTACTAGACGTGAAATAGCATTGAAATTGAATAGATCAAAGACTGTAATATATAATTTTTTGAAAAATCCTGGAAATTATGGAAAACAAAAACACCCAGGTAGGCCATCTTCTGTGTCTTCGAGAGATAAAAGACGAATTATAAGTAGAGCTTGCTCCAAAAAGCAAACATCGCCGGAAATAAAGCGCGAACTGGACTTGAACTACAGTGCTCGAACCGTTCGCCGTGTTTTACAAAATGCCAAACAGGTTCGATACGGAAAGCTAAAGTCACGACCTCCTCTTACAAAAACCCAAAAGAGACTGAGGATGGAGTTTGCTAAAAAGTACATTTCTATGGGTGACAAATGGAATTATGTTGTCTTTTCTGATGAAAAGAAGTTTAACCTAGACGGACCTGATGGGCTTAAGTATTTTTGGTATGATCTTCGCAAAGAAAAAGAAATATTTTCAAAGCGTTCATATGGTGGCGGCTCAGTAATGGTCTGGGCAGGTTGCGCAGCCTCTGGAACTACAGAAATAGTATTTCTTCAAGGGAAAATGAACTCAAATAGTTATGTTGATATGCTGGGTGACAATCTTTTGCCTGAAGCACCGTTGATAACCAGTATTCCAGCAGGACAATGCATCAATACGTGTGTCCGCAGCTGCCAAATCATTGTTTTGACGCAAATTCTGTAAAACTGTTGACTGATTAGCCAGCTAAAAGTCCCGATCTAAACTCAATCGAGAATTTGTGGGGTATTTTGGCGCATGAAGTTTACAAAAATGGCACTCAGTACCATAACAAACGAGAACTGATGTCATCAATTGAAAAGGCATGGAAAAATATCCCTGTGAGCACCCTAAAGAAACTAACGAGCTCTATGACGTCAAGATTAATTAAAGTAATTGAAAATAAGGGTGAGCTTATTAATTATTAATTGTTTTGACTTGAAAATTTTAAATGTCCTTTTAATTTTGTCCAGTTTCCTAACAATGTATTTTTTGTTTATTATTTTTATAAACTCAAATTTTGTATTTTATGTTTAAATACATTTTCATTTAATTCAGAAATAAATTTTTTCTGTTCAATTTTCAGTTGTCCTTATAATTTTGACCACCACTGTATCTCTTGTCAACATCATGACTCTTCCAACATTCTTAGCTTCTGACGTCCCAAATAAACAAAGAAAGCCAATATAACTATTTGAATAAGTTAATATTTTTTTTGATTTAACCTTGTTAGAAATTTGTAAATTTGTAAAATGTGCCATATATGGAATGAAAGGGAATATTTGGCAGTTTGCTTCTCTATAAGGCGTAGATTTTTTTTCAATATAAATTTCGTCATTATGTCCAATTTCTCGTTGTTGATTTGAAACTTGAACGTTAACAGTTTTATTATTTGCTATAAGTTCTTTATAAAATATTGTTTTTTTGGAAATGATATGTAAAATGTCACCATTTATAATTGAATTGACAACAACTACATGCTTTTGTGCAATTTCCCTAAAATTACGCGGGCTGGGGAGCCCAGTCGGTTAGGCACTCGCCTAGCATGCGAAAGGTCCCAGGTTCGGGTCCGGGCATCGCCAAAATAACTGCCGACCTATAAACGGCCCGTGCAGCCAAAAATGTCCGACGAATAATACCCCGTGTAAGGGAGTGCACGTTAAATATCCTTCAAAGTCCTAACGCTGCGTACGATGTCGCCCTTAACGGTTGCGTTGGGTGCCTATTCAGGTGTCGGCTCGTCACTTGACTGTGGTTCTTAAATACGACGCCCGTCGCCAATAGCCCTCGTGTAGCTCTAGTGCGACGATAATTCAAACCTAACCTAACCTAAAATTACGCGTTTTAAGGGGAATATATAAATTTTTAGTAAATAACTTATAAAATAAATGGCCCGGACTAATAATAATTCTATTTTCCAAATTATCAATTTCGAAAGGTTCTTTAAAAACTTTTTCAAAATATATTTTTGAATCTACTGGAAAAGGACTTTCAAAAAAATTTTGCACATCATCAGAGAAACTACCATCGTTTAGTTTAACTTTCAAATCTCCTCTTTTAAAACAATCAGTGTCTTGAAAATACATTGTCAATTCTTGACCCTTTTCATTAGAATCATAACGGTAAAGTCGAACCATTGACCCTTGTGAAACATGAGGATTAGTTACGTCATTTGTAATAAAAAATGGAATTTGTTTTAAAGACCCATTAATAATGAAACAACACATTCCAATATCTCCATCTTCGAATGGATAATCTCCTTTGGCTAAATTTGAAACATTACTCAAATTATTAAAAACTTTTAAATCAAGTTTTCTAATGGCAACGTCTAATTTTGATCCAATCATAATTGGTAATATATTATTTAAAATTTTGAATCTTTTTTTCCTTGCAAATTTAATTGAACAGGAATACACTAAACGATTATGTATACAATCTTGCAAACCATTACCATTATAAATGAGTGTACAATTTATATTTTTTAATAAACTTATAAATTTATCAACAATCTCATTATAATTTGTAACAATATAATGAGTAATTTGATCAATATTCATTTTTAAACTTTAAACGCAATAGTTTAACTCTATCAATAAAAGAATTTTCACAGTCTTGTTTATAATAATGTATGGAATAAGCACAAGCACTTAAAATGATTGTAATTAAAAAAATACAGTATAAATTGACGCTATTAATTACTGGAATATAAGATTTGTATCTAGGTCCAAAAACAACAAATAAAAAATTATCATATGACATTATCTTACGTATTATATATTATAGGAGAAAAGTAAGTAAAAAAATTAATTTTTTTTTAAAGGGAGGGGGAATAGATACGATAAGGTGTTGTCAGTCATTTGAACAAATAAGTAGTTTGCAATATTGAGCAATGTCTAATCCCAGAACACTGAAAGAGATATCCTGTCGAATTGTAAATAAATCTAATAGCCAGAATTTAAAACATATACCTTTAACTTTAAAATTAGACTTAAAGTGTGCAAAAACAAGTATAATATGCGATGAAACATTTGAAGTCGATGGAAAAAAAGTAAACTATTTTTTCTCTAACGCTGCTATATGTAAACGGCAATTTCCTTAAATGTTACGAAACTCATTATAATTCCTTAACAAAGCAATTTCAGTGACGATATTAAAAATAAAAAAAAATCAGGCTATGACGTCATACAAACTCTGCAATAAATAGAGCCCAGGAAAAGTAAAAGAGTACATTCAAAATGTTTTCAGCGTTGGAAAAGAACGTTGAAGATGCATGGGATCAATTTTTTGACTTTGCAAATGTCTATCGTAAAGAGTGTGTGGACGACATTATATTCACAGTTCCTATAGAAGAAAATGTCAGGAGAACACATGGTTATATGAAAAAGTTTGCAACGACTGCCCTGGAAAACAAAAAAAATATTACTTTCGAACGAGTAAGAAAAAAACTGGCAAAAACAAGCTCTTCTCGGAAATACGTGGACCAGAGGATATTCTGGAAATATAACAACATATATTTGGTAAAAGGACATTTTACCTTTGGAATCACCAATACCAATTGCAGCATCAGAGTTGGACATTCTCCAATAGACATTTACATGACTGAACAAAAATACTTTGAAAATTATCAATTACCCTCATCAATAAGACATTTCCAAAAAATAGAATTAGAACCTTCTAAATTTCATTTCATTCCAAATTCATTCATTTTAATCTGTAAAACTATATCCTTATTCCAAATAGATGTAGAAAATTTCAATTTAGATAGAGAGATTGTTCTTACGCCTCAACCAAATTGGAACAATACAATATCATTTAGAAGTGTTAATATAGATGATTTCAATACAAATAATTTATCAGATGAGGAAGGACAATTATTCATTAATTTTGTAAAAAATGTATAATATATAAAAAAAATGTATTGTATAAAATGTATAATTTATAAAATGTATGTATTGTATAAAATGTAAAAAAAAATGTATTGTATAAAATGTATAAAAAATGTATTGTATAAAATGTAAAAAAATGTATCGTATAAAATGTAAAAAAATGTATCATATGTATTGTATACTATAAATATATTTTCTCAACATATTTTTTTGAAACTTTTATTTTGTCTCGGAACTAACAGAAATATTAATTTAATATTTTTTATTGATGTTTTGAGATTAGACGACCAATAGTTTATTGAAACACGGATTATTTTTAAATATATGAGGTTAAAAAATTAATTCGTTCCATACGCTGCGCTTTTTCACTCCTTAATTTTTTAACCTCATATATTTAAAAATAATCAGTTTAAAAATAAACTTATCATTCGTCTAAATTATTATTTCAATATGTTTATTAACAAAAGTATTAAATAGTTTGAATGACAATAGCAGAAATATTAAAGAGTTTGAATGTCTCACATAGGTTCCGGAGACAATTTTGTTATATATTTCATTTTTAACACCTCTTATTATGTTTCGAAATGATTTGAATTTGATGGAGAATTTCCCAAGTTACTTTTATTATCATAAAATTCAATTAATTCTTTGGTTTGTTTATTTCGAAACCACTGATTTATGTCTTTGCCTTCAAGCTAACAAAGTTTAGTTGCATTAAATAGATTATTTGATTTATCAATAATTAACTTATACCAATAACTGTCAATGATGTGTTTATTGTAGATATCACTTTGAAAAAGATTAACTGCACGACATAGTCCTCCGCCCCCCCTTTTTTTCTCTATAACTTCTATATAAAGCCAAACGTTCAGTCTCCGAGGCTCATTTCTCATTGAATTATCACAACAGTATGGAAGTGCTCCCCGCCGTCCACCTATTATAGGGATGTTATTTTTAAATGTCCTGGGCCCTGCGAAAAAGATCTGTGTGATACTGCAGACCTGTTTTGGATGCAACACTACTTGTCCTGCAAGAACAGTTTTCCCTCTACAAAGCTCCAAACTAGCACAAGAAAAGACCAAAGCAGGATGCAACACTACTTGTCCTACAAGAACAGTTTTCCCTCTACAAAGCTCCAAACTAGCACAAGAAAAGATCAAAGCAGGCCTGTGAGCAGTATGGGCAAAAAACTTTGGTGGGGACATTCGAACTCGCAAGACTGTCTATTCACCAGCCAGCGTTCATCATGGGTCCATCTCTTGCATCGTTTGTCAACCTCCCAAGTAGCTATTTCTTATCCCATCTGGCAATCTAATGTAAACAAAGTAAGAAAAATAAAATCAATTCGTAAATTTCCTGATTTTTTGTTCCTTGCTGATGTCGGAATCTTTTATTTTTTGTCATAATGATAATAGCTAGGAGGTATGCGTAAGGTCGGTCCATAAATTTTCAGGGCTCTTGGAAATCGATCCGTCCAGGTTTCACAGTCGCATTTGCAATAGTTTACTGCCTTACATCTCCAGCATGCCAATCCTCGTATCACTTTGTCTGGAATTGGAAAACATTCCAGAGGACAGCAGAATGTTTGAGTTGATTTTCGGCGCTTGACTAATTCCACCACACTGCCATTGATGCGCATCGTTTCGATATCTGGTCGCTGCAACATGAACCGTTGATACGTGACGCATTAACACTTGCATACGTCGAGACACAAGATGCAAATATCATGCGCTGGTTCTATACACATCAATTCACAACAATACCTGGCCATCATCATTTCCATGTGAGTGATACATGCACAGCGACAGTATCCGATCGCTCGGCATTTAGTACAAGCCAATCCCTCCACATGAACCCTAGGTGACGGGATACACTTATGTTTACAGCAATATTTCATGACGAATCCAGGGGGGAAAAAGAGATATATGTACTTTGAATTGGCAACAAGGAAAAGAACCACGTGCAGTCTCTTTTATAGCAAGTCTAGTTCGCAAGTAAACTTTTCCAATCGGTTGGCATTTATATAGTGTGAAAGGTTGTCAAAATTATAAGATTCCTGCATCTTAGGAGCTTCCTCATTTAATACGTCAAGTAAATGATTTTTATCCATTTTTAAAAAAAAAAAACTGTATGTTAGAAATAGAAGAGTATTGTAGCAGTTGTCTAACAGAGAATAGCGGACTCAAAGAGTGAAAAGTTTTTATAATAAAAAATAAAATATATCTATTAAAAAAAAAACTTTCCACTCTTTGAGTCATCAATGTCGTCTGCACCAAGCGGAAAACATTGAAGGTAACAACAACAAATCATTATAATTTGTGACTTATGTAAAAACAATTTCCTTTAACTGTCATACAAATCATAATTCGTGACTTATGTAAAAACAATTTCCTTCAACTGTCATGCAAATCATTATAATTCGTGACTTATGTATACAAATCATTATAATTCGTGACTTATGTAAAAACAATTTCCTTCAACTGTCATGCAAATCATTATAATTCGTGACTTATGTAAAAACAATTTCCTTCAACTGTCATACAAATCATTAGAATTCGTGATGTAAAAACAATTTCCTTTAATCGAAGGAAATTTTAAATAAAATTAATTATGGTTTCTTTTTTCATTAATAATAAAAATATGTAATGAACGATTCGTGCGAATCCAAAATTGAAGAAAACAATGTCAAGTTTCAAGATGATACGCTTCGAGATAGCGAATCCAAGCTAGGAAAACCATGTTATTCCAACCTTGATCAACGTTGCTGACGTTCCTCACCCCCCTATATAAGCAGCAGATCCTCGTTGCAAGGAATTAGATTCTTTGCGACCACTGTGTGTTTCGGTTCTCTCGCACACTGTCTCTCGAAAAATAGCCCGATAGCATGTCTGCGTCGTATGCATCCGTGTCCTATGACATATTCCTCCAGACCAACTCCACGTTATCATTGCTGGAAAAGAACAAAAAAACGCCTATCGTGTGTCAAAAGTGTCCTGCTAACAACCCCACCATCCCACTGGATATCCTGTCTTTTCACTTGACGACGGCACATCTCATCAACTGCAAACACAAATGCATCTATTGTTTTTGTAACTTTCAATGGCGTTCGCCGAAAGGGATCAGTAACAAGGTGCACACTTCCCACTTGACATTCGTCAAACATCGCTACGAGTGTCTGCAGAACTTGTTGCGGGTCAACGCCTCGGGCTGCGTCCAGAACGATGTCGCGACGCAAGAAGAGGATGCGTCTAGCCGTTGTCCAGCCATCCGTCTCCAGTTGCAGACCGATGCAAAATCCTATTTTTTGCTGGGGAAAAGGAAGACGCCGGACTGGCGACTGCCCGTCGCGAAAATGCTCCGAATCCAGACCTTGGACCAAAAGCGGAAGTTCACTCGACGCGCGTCGCCGATGAGGAACTTGGACCAAAAGTGGAATTTCTCAGACACGCCGGACACCCCAAATGCTCAAGCAAAACGGGTGGACAAAACGAGGAAGCATCCATTGCCCCAAAATCAAACAACAGTGAAATCCAATTGCATCCAGACAGAAACATTGACACCCCGAAACTCAACGACAAATCGAGGTGAAAAAGTCAATGCATCCAGTTGAAACTCAATTGACAATCCAGTTGAAAATCAATTGACAATCCAGTTGAAAATCCAATTGACAATCCAGTTGAAAATCCAATTGACAATCCAGTTGAAACTAATTGACAATCCAGTTGAAAATCCAATTGACAATCCAGTTGAAACTCCAATTGACAATCCAGTTGAAACTCCAATTGACAATCCAGTTGAAACTCCAATTGACAATCCAGTTGAAACTCCAATTGACAATCCAGCTGATATTGAAACTCCAGCTGATATTCCAGTTGACAATCCAGTGAATATTGAAACCCCAGCTGACAATCCAGTGAATATTCCAGTTGACCCAATGGAAAACGAATTTTCACCTTTTAATGAAAATTATCAAAATATGGCAAATTACATTCAAACATCTTATATTCCTCCCCATAAAAGAAATGTAAATACATATAGAGATTTAAAACTGCGATTTCCAGAAGGACATTTTTATTCTCCTTCTACTGCTCGATTATTCACAGTATACCATGATAGCGGAATTAATATTTATGAGTACAAGTTAAAACAATGTTATAACAAATGTAGTAAAACTGTAAAGTGTTCAAATAGGTTTTTTAAAAAATGGCAAATTCTTCTAAATAATTGTAAAGTCTTGAACAAATCAGAAGTATACGTTACTAAAAATTGTACATATTTTATTGTAAAACGTGAAGAAAATGTGATTTGGTTAAATAATTACAAGTTGTATATTGATACATATGGAATGTATCGAAACAAAACATTTATGGTTAAAATTAATGAAAAGAAAATGATTGTAGTTGATAGAAACCGTGTCTATAATAGCTATAATTTAGCATGTGAAGATTTGAATGCATATTATAATATTTATATAAAAGATGAAATTCCAATCATATATGTAAAAAGAGGTTGCAAAGAATCTTTGCTTGAGCGCTACAATGAATAAAGGTGATGAATACTTGTATGATTTGCGATTGTCCCCTAAGTTATTATAGACGAAGTACAACTGTTTTAGATTGTGAACATGAATTTCACTTACGATGTTTATATTTAAATAATGACTCTAAATGTCCAACATGTCACCAATTATTTTCTAGAGATGATTTGAACCTTTTGGTTAATGCACAGCACTTGTTCGGTGTTCAGGAATCTGCAGATTCAGGTTATGAATCCACATAACAAATTATGTTTTCAATAAAATTTTGATCATTCTAATTATGATCATTCTAATTATGTTTTCAATAAAGTTTCACCTCTTCTAATTATGTTTTCAATAAAATTAAAGTTTCACCTATTTTATTTATAACCTAAAAGGTTCTAAATAATGGTTTATATAGAAAATTCCCCTATTTTTAAAATTTTATTTATAATCTTAAAAGATTCTAGATAATGGTTTTTCCTTAAAAATTTTCCTAGAATTGAGTTTCCGCTTGAGTTTCTATATTTTTAGCAAAATACTTACTAGGTTTAATAATCAAATTATAAAATATTTATTTATCATAAAAACTTTTATACATATTTACAAATAGTCTTTTAAAAAAATTTGAATCAAAAGAAATAATTAAACTGTTATACATATTTACAAATAGTCTTTTAAAAAAATTTGAATCAAAAGAAATAATTAAACTTTTATACATATTTACAAATAGTCTTTTAAAAAATATTAGCACAATAAAAACATAATAAACAAAAAAAAAATAATTAAACTTTTATACATATTTACAAATAGTATTATAAAAAAATATTAGCACAATAAAAACATAATAAACAAAAGAAATAATTAAACTTTTATACATATTTACAAATAGTATTATAAAAAAATATTAGCACAATAAAAACATAATAAACAAAAGAAATAATTAAACTTTTATACATATTTACAAATAGTATTATAAAAAAATATTAGCACAATAAAAACATAATAAACAAAAAATCAAAAGAAATAATTAAAAAACTTTGCACCCCCTAAATTTATAAAATGGACATGGACAATTTGCTGCAGTTTCCGGAAAAAGTTCTCTTCGGCACATTGGGCAATTGTTGTCGTTTTCTGCCCATTTGAGGATACAGTTCCTGTGAAATATGTGTCCACATAACATTTCCGATGCCACAGTCGTTATATTGTCTCTGCAGATAGCACAAAATCCTTGGAGTCGTTTCCCTTTGAACAATAGCATGTAGTGCTGCCATCGTCGATATTTTTACATCAGTATTCAAACCTGGTGTTATTTTTAAAAAAATTACTAGAAAAATTAAATCTGTCTTTCTTATATAGAGATTCTGACGAGGTCCAACTGACAATCCAGTTGAAGTTATACAAATGTAAGTATTAATTAAAAATATTTTTACATCAGTATTCAAAACTGGTGTTATTTTTAAAAAAATTACTAGAAAAATTAAATCTGTCTTTCTTATATAGAGATTCTGACGAGGATCCAATTGACAATCCAGTTGAAGTTATACAAATGTAAGTATTATTTAAAAATATTTTTACATCAGTATTCAAAACTGGTGTTATTTTTAAAAAAATTACTAGAAAAATTAAATCTGTCTTTCTTATATAGAGATTCTGACGAGGATGATTATGAACAGAGGTATTATAATTGGATTAACGAAGATACGTAAGTTTTTAAAATTAATTATTAAACATGCTTGCATTTTTTTCAACTAATTTAACATTTGTCTGAGGAGCTTTAAAAATAAATTAACATTGGTATTCAATAACTAGTTAAAAAATATTATAAAAATTAAACATTGCATTTTTTTAATAGAAATTACGAACTCGAACCTGATGAAGAATTGGATGAAAGATTAGAATTGAATTTGTATAAAGAATTGTAAGTTTTTAAAATTAATTATTAAACATGCTTGCATTTTTTTCAACTTGTATACACAGAACAAACTAAAAAATGCTATAATCTAGATTTGTTCTGTGTATGTGGGTGACATATAGACGGATTTGAAGGCAGTTTGTCATTATTTTAACCATATTCTAAATATGACAATTTTTTTCAGGGCAAAATCATCTCAGTGCATAGTGCAAGTTAAAAAAATTGACAGTAGATGAAATACTAAAATACGAAAAAAAAAATGGCATAGCGGAAGAAGGACCTGGACTAAACTAACTACTAAATAAAAAAAAAATTATTAGAGATTTCCTTGTTTTATTTATGTAGTACAAGATATTGATGTTTTTAATTTTCCGCCACATATTACTATGCCCGTAACACTTTAACAATATTTTTAACAATAGCATGTAGTGCTGCCATCGGCAATATTGATGGTTTTTGATAGTTTGTTATGAAAATTATTATGTAACTAGGAGTTTATATTATTTTTTTTTCACGGGTCTCCTTTTAAATTATACAAATCATCAATTAAATTTTTACATTTTGCGTGTGTGGGTATACTTTGTAGATATCCTATAATTTTATAACTTTTAAATTTAAATCCCACACTTATCATTAAAGTATTATTATTACTACTTATAATAATTTCATTTGCTGGTTCCACAATATCAAAGAATTCTTGTGGGGTATAAATTGAATCGTTATATTTAAATACCTTTCCATCATAATAATAAATTTTTATGCATGTTTCCAAATGAAATTTTAAAACTGAATGACTAGGAAGATTATGTAGAATGTATTGTTTTACGAAATTATAATATATGCTTTCATTAATTGAAATTAGAATTAAACCTTTATATGTATACACTGGGATGGGTTCCATCTTTACTTTAGGAAATATAGTTTTTAAAATTGAAGGTTTTTTTAAATAAGAAAAGTTTTTAGATTAGAAAAGACAGTGTTTATTTATTTTAAAAAGGTATTCAAAAAAAGAAATTAAAAACAAAAGCTTTTGAATAAATATTTAAATTAGATTTTTTACATTTTTATTTTCGACATGACATTTTATATTTAATTCCAATTAAATTGTACAAATGACTTTTTACTTTAAACACACTACATCCAATTCTATGACAATATTTACACTTCTTGCTTTGAAACAAACGACGAGTGGGTCTTATAGGTATATTTAACAGTTTACCCAACTGCCTGCTTAAGTATTTGTTCGTAAAAAATAACTCTTTAATGTTCATGATTTTGATACAATGTTTAACATCAAACATCCATTTCTTTGAATATGAAAATGTAATATGATGAGTTGCGCTAGCAATCGTAATTTGTTTTATTTCTTTTGAGACCCCATACTCAAATTCAATAATTCCAATCTTGGGAAAATTGGGCTCTAGCTGAGATTCAATCGCTAGCTCAACTAATAATTCCAAATCAGATGGATTAATCATTGGCTCAGGCTGGAGTTCAGGTGCAGAATTAAACATTGGCTCAGGCTGGAGTTCAGGTGCAGAATGAAACATTGGCTCAGGCTGGAGTTCAGGTGCAGAATTAAACATTGGCTCAGGCTGGAGTTCAGGTGCAGAATTAAACATTGGCTCAGGCTGGAGTTCAGGTGCAGAATTAAACATTGGCTCAGGCTGGAGTTCAGGTGCAGAATTAAACATTGGCTCAGGCTGGAGTTCAGGTGCAGAATTAAACATTGGCTCAGGCTGGAGTTCAGGTGCAGAATTAAACATTGGCTCAGGCTGGAGTTCAGATGATGGATCAATTATTCGCTCAGGCTGGAGTTCAGATGATGGATCAATTATTCGCTCAGGCTGGAGTTCAGATGATGGATCAATTATTCGCTCAGGCTGGAGTTCAGATGATGGATCAATTATTCGCTCAGATGTTAATTCTTGCTGAGGAGCTGGAACCATTTCACAATATGGTCCAGAATCTATTTCAGAATCTGGTACAAACTGAACCATGGGTTTATCAGTCAATAGGGACTGGAAAATTGGAAACATTTCATCATCTTCATCCACATCAAATACTTCAGGTATTTGTGTTGCCTTATCCATGATTTCAAAAACGTCCTAAGAAATCGATGGGTCTGTGCCAGCGTTAGACTTCAAAAATATAAAAAATATTTATATATAAAAAAAAAAAATTAAATAAATATTTTTTATATTTTTGAAGTCTAACGCTGGCTCAGACCCATCGATTTCTTAGGACGTTTTTGAAGAGATAGGGATAATGTTTAAAGATTTTTAAAGACTAACGGGTGCACGAATTCAGCAAAAGTAACTGTTTTAAATATTATATAAGACCCACTATAATCATGAAAACTAATATAATTCGTGACACAAGTAAAAGCAATCATGAAAACTAATATAATTCGTGACACAAGTAAATGCAATCATGAAAACTAATATAATTCGTGACACAAGTAAATGCAATCATGAAAACTAATATAATTCGTGACACAAGTAAATGCAATCATGAAAACTAATATAATTCGTGACACAAGTAAAAGCAATTTCCATTAACTGTCAGGTAAATCAATATAATTCGTGACGCAAGTAAAAGCAATTTCAATTAACTGTCAGGTAAATCAATATAATTCGTGACGCAAGTAAAAGCAATTACGTGACGCAAGTAAAAGCAATTACGTGACGCAAGTAAAAGCAATTACGTGACGCAAGTAAAAGCAATTACGTGACGCAATTACCACTTAAAATAATACACGGCATGTTATTAGTCAATTTGTTGTCATACAAATTCTGCAATAAATAGAGCCGAGAAAAAGTAAAAGAGTACAGTGCAAAATGTTTAACGCATTGGTGAACAACGTTGAAGAAGCATGGGAAATTTTTTTTGACGGTGCTACTGTGTATCTTAAAGAATGTGAAGATGACATTATATACACAGTTCCTATAGAAGAAAATGTATTCAGAACACAACGTTATATGAAAAAGTATGCAACAACTGCCCAGACAAACAAAAAAAATATTACATTTGAACGGATAAGAAGAAAACTAGAAACTAAAAATTTGGTGCGGAAATATGTCGACCAACGAATATTTTGGAAGAATGATGATATATACCTTGTAAAAGGACATTTTACATTTGGAGTAGTTAATTCCAAATGTACTATCAGTGCTGGAAATTCAACAATAGACATTTACACTACTGAACATAACAAATTTGATGACTACCAATTACCCTCATCAATAAGACATTTACAAAAAAAAAGAACTAGAACCTCATAAAACTATTGACATTTTAAATTCATTTATAATAGTGTGTAAGACAATATCATTATTTCAAATTAATGTTGAAAATTTTGTTTTGGATAGAGTAATTGTGCCTACGCCAAAACCAAATTGGAAAGCAACGATATCTTTTAGAAATATAGAGGATGTAGATAATTTATCAGATGACGAAAATTTATATATTGATGTTATATAATATTTATAAATATGAGTTATTATAATATTTGTAAATATGAGTTATTATAATATTTGTAAATATGTTATTATAAAATATATGGTATTGAATAAAATTTTATATATTTAATTCTATATTATTTACTTAATTATAATTTCTTTATATAATATTTTTATATTATATTCTTTATATTTTATAATTCTTTTATTTTTTTATCATAATGATAATAGCTAGGAGGTATGCGTAAGGTCGGTCCATAAATTTTCAGGGCTCTTGGGAATCGATCCGTCCAGGTTTCACAGTCACATTTGCAATAGTTTACTGCCTTACATCTCCAGCATGCTAATCCTCGTATCACTTTGTCTGGAATTGGAAAACATTCCAGAGGGCAGCAGAATGTTTGCCTTGATTTTCGGCGCTTGACTAATTCCACCACACTGCCATTGATGCGCATCGTTTCGATATCTGGTCGCTGCAACATGAACCGTTGATACGTGACGCATAAACACTTGCATACGTCGAGACACAAGATGCAAATATCATGCGCTGGTTCTATACACAGCAATTCACCTGGCCATCATCATTTCCATGTGAGTGATACATGCACAGCGACAGTATCCGATCGCTCGGCATTTGGTACAAGCCAATCCCTCCACATGAACCCTAGGTGACGGGATACACTTATGTTTACAGCAATATTTCATGACGAATCCAGGGGGGGAAAAAGAGATATATTGGCAAAACACCACGTGCAGTCTCTTTTATAGCAAGTACAGTTCTCAAGTAAACTTTTCCAATCGGTTGGCATTTATATAGTGTGAAAGGTTGCCAAAATTTGTAGCCGAGTCGTCAAATATATCCAGATAAATATAAAAAATATTTTTTTTTTAAATATTTATCTGGATTTAATTAGAATATCTGGATAATTTCATTTTTACCTCCTCTTTCTTATGTTTATAAATAGATCCTGGGAATTCCCAGGATTGTCTTTACGATTCAATTAATTCCTTGGTTTGTTCATTTCGCAGCCATTGATTAATATTTCCATTTTGATAGTTACATTAAATAAATTTGTCTATAATCAACTTAAAATCTCCATACCAATAACTGGCAATAATGTGTTCATATTACTTAGGGTGATTATGTATATCTTAGTAGATGAGTTTTCGAAAAATGTTTCACGAATAAATTTAATATTTGTCGTTAGATGATACTGGTCCCACGGATAGTAATAATTTTTAGGAAAAAAATAGGGGGAGTCTAATTTTAAAAGGAGTAATTTAAAAAAAAATAATTTCATTAAACTAATTTTTCACAAATAAATTTCGAAATTTTAGGAAAAATCTTCTAGAAATAATTTTAAAAGCATGGGGATAATTTCAACAATTTTTTTTTTAATTCAACATATAAAACAAATATAGTCAAGTATTTTTTAACAAATCCATAGGGTTAAGAATGTCCACTCCTATATATCCAATTGGTTTATCTTCGTCCGGGTTCACATAATCCAAATTCTTTTCAATAAAAATGCAGGCAGAATTGATTACAATGCACACTGTAGATGAGTAACCATGAAACATTAGATCCATCACTTCATTTTTTGTCCATAGATAAGACATTGGATCATCAGTAATTATATTATTGTCCTTCATGTAGGCACTCAAAAATTCAATATCTGGTCCTACAAAGAATCCCGATTTCTGCTCAATAATTTTGAAGAATCCCGGTTCTGCTAACATAAAAGCAAATCTTTTACAAGATAATTTTATTAACACGCTCAACTCCATTAACATATTTACATCAAAGTTTGGGAAAATGTATTGTTCCATAAAGGAACGCAAATTTGTCGGAGCTATCCAGTAAATATTATGCTTAAAATATACTGGATCAGCCATGATGTCTCTACTATTTGATGAAACACTATCTGCACGTCTGAATAAATCTTTAAATCTCTTTGGTTTTATGTAACATTTCAAACTCAATTCCATCCAACACCATTGGTATAAAAAGACTGATAATTTTTCTTCCCACTCTGGACATTTGTCTACCACTTCCTGAATGCGATTGACGGATGATTTTAAATTTTCTCTTTCTTGAGTAACATGGCAGGGTTCTTGAGACGTGTAGTCATCTTCTATACAAGCGGCACCGAGTTCTGAAAGCATCGTATTTAAAGAGTTTTTCAAATAAGTCCATCTCCTTTCAAACGTTTTACATTGTGAATCACGTTGGAGGTTGTCCCAAAAGGGATGCTGACAAGTTTTTATATCCGACAACACGCGAATCGAAGATGTCTGCATCTTTAGAGCTTCTTCTGTCAATACTTTTAACAATTCATGTTTTATACACACTACACCGTCCACATGGTCGTCATCTTTGAAAAGTGGAGAACAGTGAAGGTTACAGCAATATTCCATACCTTCCAGATTTATTGGATTTATGAAACGTTCTAAACTTATATCTATCCATTTACAGTTGAAAAGAAAGTCTTGTAGTTCACTTCTCCAATTACGTCTCTCTTGACATGGTAAATTATTTATCATATCAAAAATGCGTTCTACAAAAGATTGTAGAATTTCTCTTTCCTGAGAAAAGTTACATATATCAAAAGGGTTATTATATTCTGTTATGTAATCGCTTTCGAGCTTTGAAAACATTGTTTTCAAATTGTTTTTCAAAAAAGCCCATTTCTTTTTAAAGGTTTTAATTTCCCATTTCCAATAGGGATGCTGATGACGAGGTTGTAATTCGAATAAAATGCGAATATAAGAAGCATGCATCTTGAGAACTTCCTCATTTAATACGTCAATGAATTTATTTTTTCCATTTTTTAAAAAAAAATGTATGTTAGAAATAAAAGAGTATTGTAGCAGTTGTCCAGCAGAGAATAGCGGACTCAAAGGGTGAAAAAGTTTTTATAATAAAAAATAAAATATATATTTTTAAAAAAAATCAATTTACTATCACGCAAATCATTATAATTCGTGACTAAAACAATTTACTATCACGCAAATCATTATAATTCGTGACTAAAACAATTTACTATCACGCAAATCATTATAATTCGTGACTAAAACAATTTACTATCACGCAAATCATTATAATTCGTGACTAAAACAATTTACTATCACGCAAATCATTATAATTCGTGACTAAAACAATTTACTTTGATTAATGTACTTTTTACATAAGTCACGAATTATAATTATTTGCATGACAGGAAATTGTTATACAAATCATTATAATTTGTGACTTGTGTAATAAAATTAATTAGGATGGGTTTCCTTTTCATTAATAATAAATATATATAATGCTGACGTCCCTATATAAGAAGCAGATCCTCGTTGCAAGGAATTAGATTCTTTGCGACCACTGTGTGTTTCGGTTCTCTCGGAAAAAGCCCGATATCATGTCTGCGTCGTATGCATCCGTGTCCTATGACATATTCTACCAGAACAATGCCACGTTATCGTTGCTGAAAAAGAACAAAAAAACTTGTATTGTGTGTCAAAAGTGTCCTGCTAACAACCCCACCATCCCACTGGATGTCCTGTCTTTCCACTTGACGACGGCGCATCTCATCAACTGCGGACACAAATGCGTCTATTGTTTTTGTAAATTTCAATGGCGTCCGCCGAGAGAGGTCGGTATGAAGGTGCACACTTCCTACTTGACGTTAGTCAAGCATCGCTACGAGTGTCTACAGAACTTGTTGCAGGTCTCGAGCTGCGTCGCTACGCAAGTAGAGGATGCGTGTATCCGCCGTCCGGCCATCCGTCACCAGTTGCAGACCGACTCCTATTTTTTGCTGGGGAAAAGGAAGACGCCGGACTGGCGACTGCCCGTCGCGAAAATGCTCCGAATCCAGACCTTGGACCAAAAGCGGAAGTTCACTCGACACGCCGACGCCAAAATGCTCCGAATCCAGACTTTGGACAAAAAGTGGAAGTTCACTAGACACGCGTCTTTTCAGAACAACGAAACAAGAGAGACGACTCACGAACAAGCATCAGAGGTGGCGAAAGACGAGGAATGTAAACGTTTGCGAAAGCAGCTTGACGAAACACAAGACGCGTTGCAGGATGCCCACCAGCAATTGCTTTGCATTCAGGATCTGTTGCAGGAGATTCAAGAAGATCTCGTCGAACCCTCGACCAACGATACAATAAGTTGGATTTTGAAAAAGATGTTGACATCATAACAAAAAGAAATGTATTTCATTATAAAAAAAAACATTTAAAAGTGTCAAAATAAACTATAGACAACTTTACCCATCATTTCTTACACCGCCCCAGTTTTTGGTAAACTTTATCAAATTAATGTGTTTTATATCGAATTAATATAATTGCTTCCTATTTCAAGTCTCCTTTAATTGCTATAGTCAATTAAAAAAAACATACATTGAAGATTAAACGAAAGATAAGTGTATTATTTCACGGAATAGTTTTAAATATTTAAAGTTAAAAAAAAAATTGAGGAGTAACGGAGCGAAGCGTATGAAAGAATTAATTTTCTTTTAACTTTAAATATTTAAAACTATTCCGTGTCAACATAAAATATTAACCGTTTCATCTTTAAAAAATATTTAATATATTACATTATAAAAAAATTATTGTTTAACAAAATCAATTAGAATCTATCTTGACCGTTTCATCTTAAAAAATTATTATATAAAAAAAAGAATTTATAAATATCAATCAAAATATATCAAAAAGTCTTCAGAGCTTTCCGTCAGATCGTTCAAGTCATTCGTCAAGCTTTCTGGAGATGACTCCACCGCATTTGCGATACTTTCTATCTCTGTGTTCAATCTCACAGCCTGCCAGCCTTCTTCTGGTTTTATCAATGGAACACGTAAATATTTGCGCTTCGTTGCTTCCCAACTGATACACTTGCATTTGCAATAGTTGACTGCTTTACATTTCGAGCATGCCAATCCACGAATAACTCGATCAGGAATCGGAATACATTCCTTTTCACAACAATGTGTCACGTTTCCTTGATACTCGACCACCTCCAACACTCGGCCATGTTTGCAAATCGTTTTGCTATTCGGTAACAACATGTCTTTTTGGTGTGTAATGCATTGACATAAGCAAGGGCCCGAACACAAAATGCATTCTCCGAGCGTCGGTCGGCAACAAAATAGGGGACAGCAATGCGTATCGTGCATATTTTTCATATACGTGACACAATCACACTGGCAATATGAATAAGACTTGCACTTTTTACACGCTATGCCGTACACATGGTAATAATCATTGAAAAGTGGAAAACAATGAAGGTTACAGCAATATTCCATGTCTTCCAGATTTACCATATTTATGAAACGTTTCAAACTCATATCCATCCATTTACAGTTGTAAAGAAAGTCTTGTAGTTCACTTTTCCAATTACGCCTCTCTTGACGAGGTAAACTATTTATTGCTTCACAAATGCGTTCTACAAAAGATTGTAGAATTTCTCTTTCCTGAGAAAAGTTACATGGTTGTTGAGGGTCCTCATTTTCTTTTATGCAATCGGCACCGAGCTTTGAAAACATTGTATTCAAATCGTTTTTTTCAAAAAAACCATTTCTTTTCAAACGTTTTAATTTCCCATTTCCAATAAGGATGCTGATGACGTAGTTTTCAAATCTAATAAGACGCTAATAGATGATGCTTGCATCTTAGGAACTTCCTCATTTAATACGTCAAGTAATTGAATTGTATCCATTTAAAAAAAAACTGCGTGTTAGAAAGATAACAGTATTGTAGCAGCTGACTGACAAAGATGAGCAGACTCAGAGTCACACGAGATTTTGTAGAAAGTATTTAAAAAAAAAGATTTTTTTAAAAAGGAGTTCTGGTATCAGGAGTAAATGAGAAGTAGAGGTGGAGATAACGGCAAGCCGATTTGGTTGGTGCAAAAATTTACTTTGGAACATTAATTATCAATTCTATACATTAAAGTGTCCAAGTTTAAATGGTTGACAAAAATATATACTTGCAAAAGGTAGCCAATAGGCTTCTTGAATTTTAACTCATTCAATAGATCAGCTGTATAACTGTATTATTGTTTTCCAAATTGATATGCTTATGGGGATTTATGTAATGGACGATTAGATTCTATCAAAAAAGGATTTATGTAATGGACGATTAGATTCTATCAAAAAAGGATTTATGTAATGGACGATTAAATTCTATCAAAAAAGGATTTATGTAATGGACGATTAGATTCTATCAAAAAAGGATTTATGTAATGGACGATTAAATTCTATCAAAAAAGGATTTATGTAATGGATCTATCAAAAAGGGATTTATGTAATGTATTTATTAAAAAGGGATTAGTGCTATGTATCTATCAAAAAGGGGATTAGTGTAATGTATCTATCAAAAAGAAATGTATTAAATACCACTTTTAAAAAGGGATGTAATTAAATACAATTATTAGGGGTTTATTAAATACAATCTATTGAATTCCAATCGCTGATTTATCAGTCGAGGCTTGTCAAAGGAGGCATGTCCAAACATTATACTCGATTTATGTAACGTTTCAAACTCAATTCCATCCACCACCATTTACATAGAAAGATTTGTAGTTCTTCTTTCCTTTCTGGACAACTGTCTATCGCTTCATGAATGCGGTATACAGATGATTGTAGAATTTATCTTTCTTGGGCAACATTGCATGGTTTTTGAGACATATCTTCTATACAAGCGGCATCGAGCTTTGAAAGCATCGTATTTAAATCGTTTTTCAAACGGGTCCATCTTTTTTTTTAAATGTTTTAAATTCGAAATCATGTTGGAATTCGTCCCAATGCTGACGAGTTTTTATATCCGACAACACGCGATTATAAGATGTCTGCATCCTAGAAACTTCTTCACTCAAGACGTCGCGAAGCACCGAATCATTCATCTCAACAATGAGGAAGCAATGTGGTCGAACAAGTGAATAGTCACGCAACTTTATAGAGATGAAAAATAAAAAATATTTTTTGTTTTATTTTTTGGGGGAAAAGTCACGTTTTAAACATTTTTTAAATAATTTTTAATATAAGTCATCTAGTCACGTTTAAAGCATCTTTAAAATAATTTTTAAATATATGGGAAAAGTCATCTAGTCACTACCAATAATGTTTAAAGTTTCATTTAAAATAATTTTTAATATAAGTCATCTAGTCACTACCAATAATGTTTAAAGTTTCATTTAAATTTCTTTTTTTAATTACTGGTTCATTAAAAAAATTCTAGATTTTTTAAAATGAACATTTCTTAAGAAATCGATGGACCAGCGTTGGGAGAAAGCACAGTTAAATAATCTGTGCAAAAGTAACGAGGAATTCAACATCCACTAAAGCATATTATGTGCTAAAAAAATATCACAGTATAAGAACATGGATGTAAAACCTTTTGCAAAAAAAAAAAAAATTCATTGCACAAAATATTACCAGCACGGTTACTCATTAACTAGGATGTGCAAAAATATTGCAAAGTGATTGTTCAAAAGTAACAAGATTGTATTGAAAATATTGTATTGATTGTGTTTTACAATATGTATTTTCTGGTGGTGGTATATTATTTTACACAGTACGTTTTTTAAAATGATTCATTTGAAATAAAAAAATATTGTACTTAAAAGTAAATGGTGGCCTTTTAATAAATTTATTTGTAAAAGTAAAGCAAAATGCAGAGTGACTTTCAACTAAAATTAAACATATTGTAAAGTGAACGAATTTTTTAAATTATAGTAAATGTTTGTTCTTGCTAAAATTTTTTAAATTTTTTTGTCTAGCGACAAAGAAACAGGGCCACCAACGCTGTTGCTGATTGGAATGTTTCATATTTAATACATTCTAATTCGCAATTGCGCTTGGGACACTGTTCATACATCCAGAGGAAAAACTAGCTGCCCTTGAAGACACTTTGAAAAAAAAAAGGAGAGTCACCTGGCTATCCCTCCTGGTCAAAAATGGTTCGTATATTCACACATAATAATCCAGCGAAAATCCGATGAAAATTGACTAAAATAATCGATCCTACACGAAATAATATAAAAATTTCAGTCTAAAAAATATCAATAATATTGCGTTGGATGCCTGCTCAAACAATATATAATATACAGCGCGTCCCAAAAGTTTATGGACTGCTGTGTTTTTTGAATTTTATAATAGGAAAACGTTTCGCAAGAATTTTTTTTTTTTTAATTATCAAAAATATCAATACAATATTAGTACTGTACACAAATAACATAACAACATCAGATTTAGTGAAAAATGAAAAAAAATTAAAAATTTGGTTGTCCCAAAAGTTTATAGACAAGTCCATATTTCCATTTAATTTTGCACTATTGTTCAAATTTTTAAACCGTTCTTCATTATCACTTGAAAAACTCGATCAAGCATACTTAAAACAAGAGTTTGGAGAATTTCGGGCTTCAAATTAAACCAACTTTGTTCAATTTGCATCGTTAGATCTTGAACTGTTGCTAATTGGCGCCCATTTGCATAAACGTCCCTCGAAAGTATTCCCCAGAGGTTCTCCATAGGGTTCAGGTCAGGACTTAAAGCTGGCCACTCCATAACTTTAACATTGTGGCGTCTAAACCACTGCATAGTGGAGTTAGACACATGAATGGAGCAGTTGTCTTGTTGATATTCCCATTTATTTCCCCCTAGCAACTCCCCAAATGGAAGTAAGTGAGCTTCAAGAGTTCCTTGATAATCATCAGAATATTGCCGACCTTTCAAAAAAGCAATATCAGTTGTTCCGTTGAAGGAGAAGGCTCCCCACACCATTACTGAACCCCTCCTTGTTGCCTGCTTAAAAAGGACATTGGTTCCTTCCGAAGATCGTGCCAATAGTACTTCCATCCATAGGGGCCATCTAAATTAAACTTTTTTTCGTCACTGAAAACCACACTTAGCCATTCGTCTTTGTAATGCATGTAATTTCTTGCCCACTTAACTCGAGCATCCTTATGGCGTTTTGTAAGCTTTGGCGTGCGTCGCATTTTATGATATTTTAAAAACTTACTTGCTTTTAGCCTTCGGTGGACTGTAGATTTTGATACTGAAGCTGTAATTTCTTTGGCTGTAGATCGTACAGACAAATTTTCGGTCGAAACAAGTCTCACAATTTCTGTGTCTTGCCTCTTTGTTGTCTTTTTTGTCCTTCCAGGACGAGATTTTGGTTCGAAAATGTCACCTTTCGCTAGGATTTGATAAATTCCAGCTTTGCTACGCTTAATTCTTCTAGCAATATCTACAACTCTCATCCCACGAGCTTTTAAACGATGAATTTGTAAAATTTCATTTTTCGTAAATTGCACGTTGGCAGGCATCTTTGCAATGAATCAAAAAAGGAACAACCCACTAGTTTTTATCTCAGGAAGCTATTACGTCACGTGTACAAATAATGGAATATGCAAATTTATATTTTCATTAATAAAAACAGCTCTTAACACCTTTTGTCCATAAACTTTTGGGACAGCATTTTCTCGTTTTTTTTTAAAATAAACTTATGATCTCTCACAGTTGTTTGAGCGTTTTATTATTTGAAATACTCTTAGATATTTGCATAAATTATTTCGTCATTCACACTCGCTTATTCTTCTCTTTAACTTGAAAAAAACAGCTGTCTATAAACTTTTGGGACGCGCTGTAAACTTTCGGTCTAAAAAAATATTCATCAAACTATTGCGTTGGATGCCTGCTCCGATCTAGAGATATTAGTCTATAAATTGAATTACTTACATGCTACTAATCCTTTTTAGTTGAAATTAACTGGGTTTGGAAGAACGGTTTATCGTGTTTTTCGAGTATTGAACTCCAAAAACACCATGAAACCGTCATACCACACACAATTATCTTTTTCCACACGTAACACTATAATCCAGGGAATCCAAAAAGACGATGCACAGACAGAGAACCTAACTTGCACGCACACTGAACCGAACTTCATCTGCGAGATTCAACCTCCCTTTTTTCAGGAATGCGACTTTTCATTTTGCGGTCATGGGAAAGTTGCGAATAGACATTTCACAAGCAGCATTTACATATTTTTGTCATGCAAATGTAAGATCGTATAGGGAAAGAGTCAGGTCATCACCTCGGTTATTATCGCTGAGAAATCTATCTCCCTTTCGGCAAAAGGAGGTCGTCCGCTGTGATAACGAGTTTCTTTAGGTGGAACATGCAGAAATTTGGTTTAAGTTGAAAATGTTTGGCGAAAAGTCTATTACGATTTATTTAAAAATATTCGTTTCCAGGCCGGGGATAAAAATTTTTTAGATGGTACAAAAAAAGTTTCTGTGAACTTCAAATGAGCCAGCTTCTTTCATTTCTAACTACTACTTATATATTCGGCATAAATAAGGAATTTGTACTTTATAAAACTTTTCCAACCCTACAAGAGGATGAATGTTTTTTTTCTGATGTTAAGATGGCGTAATGGTCGATTGAATTTTGGCATTGGCGGCTTTTGGCGAAGTTGAAAATTTAACGTAGGGTAGCTATTCCCATCCAATTGTATGGGTTAGGGTTAGTTTGAATTATCGTCGCATTAAAGCTGCACACGAGTGCTATTAGAAACGGGAGTCTTAATTTGGAACCACAGTCAAGTTACGAAGCGACACGTGAGTAGGTACCCAATGCAACTTTTAAGGGCGACATCGTACGCAGCGTTGGGAATTTGGAGGATATTAAAAGTGCCCTTCCTCTATACGGGGTGTTATTCGTCGGACATTTTTTGGCTGCACGAGCCGTTCATAGGTCTGCAGTTATTTTGGCTATGACCGGACCTGAGCCTGGGACCTACTGCATGCAAGACGAAAGTCTTTACTGACTGGGTCGAACCTTATCGAGTTGTATGAAATATGAAGTGGAATGTTTACCACATTTGGGCAGTTTCGTTTTGCGCTAATTGTGAAATAGAAACAGGCCATTATATCATATAGCTGTTCTGGCAATTTGAATAGGGGCCTATGGGAAAGCCCTCAAACTCCGGAAGGGTCTGGATAAAATCAACCCCTCATATCAGAATGGGAGGAGATTATAATATCCTGATGGAGTGGACCACAGTGGAGGGATCAATTGATATAAACTAAAAGTTTACATTAAAAAACTACTAATTAGGGTTATTAAAGGTGCACCCGTGCAACGCCGGGTTTATAAAGCTAGTCTTTAAATAAAGCTCATGCCATTGTTGATTTGGCAACAGTGATTTAAATGACTCAAAATTGGGTCTCCGAGGTCATAGCTTTCTAACAAAAAAGAATTTTTAAGATCCGAATGATAGAACCGATTTTGGAAGGGGGGTACGGACGGACAGACTTTTTTCACCGGATGGCTCTTTAATGATGCACGAAAAACTAAATGTTGGCCCTAGAGTGGTAGAAAATTTGATGAAATGAAAAAGTTAATTTATATTCATACTTGCAAATTAATACCCGTTCTTCGCACAAAGTAAAGCTAAAATTGCACTCAAGTAATGATTTATTACCGTTTAGTATTCCTAATTGTAAAATATTGTTATTTCAAATCAAAATCTCAACAAGGATGGGGAAAACACACATTTCGCGAATTTTTTTTCGACTTTGGGCAGCATGACGACACATATTTGGAGGGTTCAGAATACAAGTGAACCAAGTCTACTTTTTTTTTTTCATTTTCGAGTTAGCAGCGCAATTGCATGTACTATCTATCTAGAATTTCAGTGCAATAATGAAAAAATTCCTAATTCATATAATATACGCTAGGCAACATCAATTAAAAAAATGTTTTCATTTGCTACTGCCTAGCGGCTTTATCTTCCCATTACACCTCGATGGAACGAAGCGATATCCACAAACAAACATAAAAAAAAAAAAAATTCGATACCACCTGTATGGCACAGTGCCAAGAATATCTTTTTTTCTGAGACTCCGCCTCCACCTGTCAGGCAAACGTTGGGGAAATTTCACATACAATTATTATCGCTGTTTTACAATTGTCAAAATGGCGAATCATGCAGCGCTCGCAGTGACACCTTGCGTCAGATAATCATAATAAGGGTCATACCACGTCATATCAACCAAAGAAATGGCATTTTCAAACTGATCTCATCCGATTTTTCTGAAATTTTCTACAGGGGTAGTATTTGGGTAAATAAGTAAAAACCAAAGTTTTCAGATTTTTAAGACGAATATTTTTTGATTGGGGGCCATAGCAAAAAATCAAAAATTATCATATTTTGATGGTCGGAATTCTATTCAAATGCCTGTAACTACTATTATAATAGCACTATATACATGAAATTTACTTCATTTTAAAGATCTTGAAAGAGGCTTTAAAATGATATATTACATGATACAAAATAAAGTTTTAAATTTTGAAGGTTATTCCAACTTTTACAAGGTCCTTTGTTATTTCTGAAACATATCATTTTAAAATTCTGGGGAAAAATATTTTGTACACAAGGTTATGTTTTTTAATTGTACCAGGTTTCATATTAGGGAAACAAGGGGATCAGATATAATTTAAACTTCAAAGTTACTTGTGGTTTGCCGAAAATTAATAAACAGCACTTAAAAGTCACGTGTTTGTGTCTAAATGTTTCATAATCACACTGATAATGCAATATAAAATAAAAGAGCCATTTAATCTAATATACAATGAGTAGATTAAGTAAAATTAATATTTTTGACCTTTACAATTACCAAAGTAACAAAAAATAAACAAAAATTATCTTTATATTTTGCACACGCACTTAGTATCTTGCACAATATAGTATATAAACTATATAGAGTTAAATTCTGTACCAAAAGAGACTGACAGGGGAAAAAAAATAGCAATTTAGTTACCAGTTTTTGGCAACATCTGGTTTGTTTAGTTTGGTTTTAGTTACCATGTAATTTCTTATTGTTGACTATTAGAATGAAAATGAACAAATAATTTATTTTTCTTTAAAAAAAGTTTCTTAATGTAATTTATCTAATCTCTGTGTGTTATTTTTCTAATTATTATCTGACTTTCATCCCAGTGGAAGCTACCAGACACCTATCATAAGTAATGGCAAAACTGGTAAGACTGTTAGTCTGTTGCAATCCTTTTCAATTGCCAAGACATTGCATCCGCACCAGCTTGAGGCCAGTTCAGCCATGGATGGTTCAATTAAAGCCTGATACAATTCATCCTAAATCAAAGATATGTGTTGATTGTCGCAAAAAACTGGGAAAGCTAAAAAATGCTGAGGCTAAGGACGGTGCTAGATCCATTCCTACAGAGGCTAACACTTCGACAGCCGCAGATGATTTTGAAAAAGAGATAAATCTGGATGAGGAAGGAAAAGACGAGGAGAGTGGAGGCGAATCAAGTTACGCAAGAGAATTTGCACTGAAAGGGTTAAATGAAAGTCTTCAAAGCATTGGTGAATCACCTGTCAAATCTTGGAGACTTAAAGAACGTAATTACAGCACAAATAAATTTCAGAAAATTGATGATGTAGTTCGCACGAAAGTGTTTAACATTCAGGAGCAACAAGATGATTCTTCTGACTGCACTCATGAGAAGTGTGAAATTTTAACGCAACTAAAAGAAAAGTTTTTGGTCACAAATAAATAAAAGTGAAAAATAACTATCTTGACACTAGTTCCTAAAAGCTGGAGGATTAGAAAAGTTCTCTCAGAGTTTCCTTCTGCTACTCAGCATATGGTAAGACCTGCCAGGAAGTTGGCTAAAGAAAAAGGGATTTTATCTTAGCCAAAAAGAAATGCTGGCAAACCTTTGTGTGCACAAACTGTGAAGGAAGCCAAGGATTTTTACTTCAGTGATGAGGTGAGCCGAATGGACAATTCCCACGTTTTATTTTTATTTTTTTATTCGACGTAAATAGGTGAGACAAAATACGTGCCGAAAAATTTTTGCTCTCCGATGCTTAGTTATTTTTTTATTTTAGTTAAAAGTTAGGCTTTTAAAAAGCGCGCGAAAATCAGTACGTTCCCCGGGGTATCGACTGTGACGTACATGTACATAACACGTGACCAAAACTCCTCAGTTGCATATAGCGATAGGCGGGATTTTTCACAAATCGTTTCGCAAAACTTTCGATTTTCGTTTTATTTAATCCAGTAAGTTTGTATTTATTATTTAATAATGGCATATTGCTAACTGCTTAGTTCCCGAGTGTCGTAATACGACTACAACTGCTCCAGAAAAGATATATTTTCACTTACCAACAGAATCGGTACAGCGAAAACGATGGATTTCAGCCATGCGACGCGATCCAAAAAAAGAACCAGTATTTAATGGGATTATGAACTGACTTAATTATTCTTTAAAAGTATAAATTTACATGCAACACATGGCAAAAAAAAGGCAGGGCCATAAGGCACAATAATTAGATTAAGTTTTTTTTTAAGTAGTCTATCTACGGATAACATGTCAAATGTAGCAACTTGGGATAGCTCAAAACATTGTTAATAATGTTTACTTACAGACTTCCACGTTAATAGTAGTACTATTTTTGGAAAAATCAGTATTTTTTCAAATTTTTTCCTTTTATTCCGATGGTTAAAAGTTGCGCAAACAAAATATGTCACGCTTTTTACACGTTCAGACGAAACCATTCAATTTTCGGAAAATTCAGAACGACGACTTTTTGCTTTCTACAGTAGTACCTTTATTCATATTATTTTAATGTATGATCCTAGTTAAAAGAGTAATACTAAAATCGTACGAATAAATTATGATATTTAATCTGACAAGGAAAGTTGTGATTTGTAAAAACGATAATTTGGTTATGAATGACCTGTGTCACCTGTGGAATTAGAACATCTTTCAACAGCACAAAATACTATTAAAACTTTATAATTAATAACACAATTCGTAAGATAAAACAAGAAAGAAATAACTTTAACTTTTACACCACGTATTTCGGCATTTATGAAGATATTCCGGGCAATTTTGTTTTCTCTAAAAAAACATCAGTATTCAACATAGGGCAGTATTGTAGGGCGCATTGAAAGCCTAAATACTCGCTTGGGGAACGGGGAAATTGTTTTTCTCTAAAAAAAAGTTAGTTCTAGCCATTTGTAATGAGCGTTCAAAAAATTAGAAATTTAAATAATTCATGAAAACTTAAAAAATGCAAGTAAACTATCCAGGACAACTTTATAATGATGAGTTTCCTGGGTGAAATGAAAAAGCTTGGAAAAAAAAACATTTGTACTTCTGGCAAGAGAGGGGATTTGAACCCGCGACCTATTGATTACGAATCGTTTATGCTACCACTAAGCTACGATGTCCGTGAAGAACTAAGGTCAAACTGCTAATAAGGCTCAGTTCTGCGCAGTTACTATACCCATACACGTAATGCGTGTACGGTGCCCAATGCCCATGCACGTTGACATTCCTTAATTTTTTACTGTAGCTCACATTTTAAAATCCATACACAGTTATCGAACAAATAGTTCTAAAAACAAACTATAAAAGTTTGGTGATTCTAAAATTGAAAGAGGAGTAGGATTTTAAAAAGTTCAAAATTTTGACTTAAAAAAATGAAAAACTACTTGTAAATATTTGTTTTTATCGCTGGAAAATGTTTATTTAGGGTAAACATTATAAAAAACACTACAATTTACAAGTTTATGTTATTATTACTAAAAATAATGTTTTGGGTATCGTATCCCGTTAAAATATATTTTTAAAATTATTATTTTTTAAAAAAAATAACTTATGATTAAATGAATATTAAAAGAAAATAAACAAGAATAGAAAATTAACAAGCAAAAAATGAACCGTAAAAAGCATGGGAGAATCGAAAAATCGCAATGATTGTAATAGTAAACAAACGCTACTTAGTGTACATGTACGTCATAATCGCTCAGCCAATAGCAGAACGATTCAAACAAGAACTAAAAATTGACGATTTTTAACATTGAATATTTAATAACACAATTTTTTGTGTACATTTTAACCTAGATATTTGAAATCAGCGTTGTTTATTTTATCGAAAAAATGTATTTTTAGTAGTTTTTAAAAAATATGGGAATTGTCCATTATGCCAGGCAAAAAAGATTTTCTTTCTATTTATGTTGATGGAAATAAAACTCATGCCAAAAAGCACCTTATATTGGGTAATTTGAATGAGGTTTATGTTCGCTTTAAAGAATTGTATCCGGAAAACAAAAATTGGCTTTTCAAAATTTGCCGAGCTCCGGCCAAAAAACTGTTCTAGCTGGTGCCAGTGGCACACATGCGGTATGCGTCTGTACAATTCATCAGAACGTAAAACTGATGTTGGCAGCTATTCATTCCACAGAAGAAAAGGATTTTTTAAAAACCTACCAACATTGTTTACCTATGATGATATGTAATCCAGCACAGCCAGCATGTTACTTTTGTAAGTGCAGTGAATGTCCAGGTTTAGACAATTTAGCACAAAAGATTTCCGACTTTTTTAATGACACTGGAGTGGAAAATATTACTTTCAAGCAATGGCTATCAACTGATAGATCAAGTTTGGAAACACTAGTAAAATCTAGTGAGGACTTTATTGCTTTTCTTATTGAAAAGTTGCAGCTCTTACTACAACATTCTTTTATTGCAACTGAACAAGCAACCTTCTTAAGAGAGTTAAAAGTAAATTTAAAAATTAATGAAGTAATTGTGCTGGGGGATTTCGCTGAAAATTATTCATTTGTTCTCCAGGATGCAGCACAAGGTTTTCACTGGAACAATGCCCAAGCAACGATTCATCCTTTTGTTGTCTATTTTTTAGATGCCAATAATTTAGTCCATGAAAATTTGGACATTATTTCAGACTGTATGACACACAATACTGTTGTAGTTCATCTGTTCCAAAAGTACCTAATCAGACACCTCACAGAGATGTGCAAAGAAACTATTAAAAAAATTTACTATTTATCTGATGGATGCTCAGGACAGTACAAGAATTGTAAAAAAAATTTTAATCTGACATTACCTGAAGATGATTTTGGCAGTCCAGCTTATTTTTTTGCAACTTCCCATGGAAAGAGTGCATGTGATACCAATGGTGGAACGATCAAACGCTTGGCAGCAAAGGCCAGTTTACAAAGACCCTACAACGACCAAATTATGACTCCTCGTCAACTGTTTGATTGGGCAAAGTCAGACATTCAGAATATCAGCTTTGCTTATGTAACTCAAGAGGAGTATGCCACTGAAGAGAAGCTAGTAGAAGCAGGGCCGTCTCGAACGAGTTCGCATGCGCTCACTAGTGTGTCTACCTGTCTTACTACTATCTTCGTTTTTACCGGGCCTGCTTCGCTCTTGAAAAATCAACCGTGACGTCACAAACGGGGTCTGCTTCTGCCTGCTCCGCTCTGACTCGGCACTACTGCTACGTGTACGTTCGTCCATTCTAGTCAGGGAGGATTCTAGTAAACATTAGAAGTTAGTACTCACATTTTTATTAATATTTATAAAAATGCATCGATTCCTGTGACCAAAAGGAACTCAAGCTTATCGCATAACATATTCAAGTAAGTTCAGTTATTTATATTATATTTAAACAAGTTAATCTTGCAAACGTTAGGCTATTATTTGCACGTGTATACCAAGCTACCCCTTTTTCGTTTTAAGAAAGCAGGTCCTTTTTTTCAGAACTTGTATTTATTATTCTCTAAATATAGCGGAGGCTGGGGAGCCCAGTCGGTTAGGCGCTCGCCTAGCATGCGAAAGGTCCCAGGTTCGGGTCCGGGCATAGCCAAAATAACTGCCGACCTATAAACGGCCCGTGCAGCCAAAAATGTCCGACAAATAATACCCCGTGTAGAGGGAGTGCACGTTAAAATACGCTTCAAAGTCCCAACGCTGCGTACGATGTCGCCCTTAACGGTTGCGTTGGATGCCAACTCAGGTGTCGGCTCGTCACTTGACTGTGGTTCTAAAATACGACGCCCGTCGCCAATAGCCCTCGTGTAGCTCTAGTGCGACGATAATTCAAACTAAACCTAAACATAGCCTTTCGCTAGGGTTCCCCTCAAGTATTCCTACTTTGTCAATATCATAGCCTCTTGAAGTAAGTGTACTGCGTGTAACTTTTTTCCTTATTAAAATGTAAAAAATAACATATACTTGCTAGTTTGTCAATCACTTGTTAACTTCAATTTTTTTTTTAGACCACCCTATTTATTCGGTAATGGCTATTTTTTATGTTCATTTTGAAGTAAAAAAAAGTTAAATTGTTTATATGTCGTCATGTAAAAAGCAGTGTTTCTACAGCAATAAGATATTATTTGTAATTCCACGCAGTTTACCCACGTATTTAACAAATGAATATATACATATTTTTCTCTTTGCATGCAGGACAGAAGGCCCGGACCAAATGTAGCAGGAAAACCAGAGAATTTTCTTCGTGCTGAAAAACTACAGCCAGCCTTTCTCTACATTATCAACCTCAAATGTGCACAGATATCCTCTTGAAGTAAGTGTACTATAACGTTTCCTTATTAATTTTTTTTAATGTATAATAACATGTACACTAGCGTATGTGTTCATAACTACTTTAATTTTTCGAAAGAAAAAAAAACCTTATCCAACAAATTGTTTGCTTCACTAAGGTCTATTTTTTATGTTGAATTTTAAAGTAAAAAATTAAATTGTTAGTCGTATATTTTTAATTAAATGTTCTTTAGTACTCGTTAAGAATTTTTTTGTTTCTATATCTATTACTTAACCTCTTAATTGATGGGGCGTTGCACTGTCGATTCATTAACTATCACAGACATACAGATTTACGCAGTGCCATCACCAAATGCTTTTCCATTTGTCTCAAGCGGTTTTAGTTTTTAAGTAGTAGGATGTTTCGTTGATTGGTTAAGTTAATATTCCACAGGTACACAAGAGCTATTAGGGGGAAAAAACCGGTAGCATACTGGGAGCGAATTGCAAGAAATTCTGGCAGCAATAAGCAACATTATTAAAAAAATTACAGCTTGATCAGTGTTTTAGTTTTATAAAAACAATTAATAACAATTTTTTTTCCAGCAATGGGACGGAAATGCAGGGGGGCTGGGGAGCCCAGTCGGTTAGGCACTCGCCTAGCATGCGAAAGGTCCCAGGTTCGGGTCCGGGCATCGCCAAAATAACTGCCGACCTATAAACGGCCCGTGCAGCCAAAAATGTCCGACGAATAATACCCCGTGTAAGGGAGTGCACGTTAAATATCCTTCAAAGTCCTAACGCTGCGTACGATGTCGCCCTTAACGGTTGCGTTGGGTGCCTATTCAGGTGTCGGCTCGTCACTTGACTGTGGTTCTTAAATACGACGCCCGTCGCCAATAGCCCTCGTGTAGCTCTAGTGCGACGATAATTCAAAAAACCTAACCTAACCGGAAATGCAGCTTTTACGGGTGCCGATCAAATTATGGCAACCAAACATCTTATACCACAGTCTTCTATTTACCAAAGGATGAAGAGAGAAAGAAGCTTTGGGTCCGTAAGCTAAGCAGAGAGGATTTCACACCAAGTCCCACATCAGTTGTGTGCATCAAACATTTTGAAGAGAGATTTATCATCCGTGAGGACAGAGTTCGGCGTGCTGATGGCAGTGAATTGGTGGTACCCCGGAAGAAAATTACATTGACTCCAGATGCATATCCAACTATATTTGAAACTGTTCCACCCAAAACCACTCTCCTGGCCTCCCCAAAAGAAAATCTCCTTCTGAACGTTGGAAAGAAATACAGGAAAGGGACGAACAAAGTTTTGCCCTGTGGTGCGACAAGGACTTGATCAAGTCTTTTGATGACTTTTCAACTAATTTTTCTTCTAAAACGAACGATAGATGGATGGTTGTAAAAAAGAGCGAGTATATTTTGTTTTTTATTGTACACGAGTCTGAAATTCCTCGTATAAGTGTATGCTTTAAAATGTTATCTGATCTTAATGTTGATATATTTTATGAAAATAATGTTGTTGACATTTCATGTTTTAAATGGTTACTTGGAGCAGACTAAGTGTGATCGCTGGTCTAAGTTTGAAAATCTACTGTCTAAGTTATCCTCTTATGAGGAAAAAGATATATCCTGTGATGATTATTTGTTGTATATAGTCAAGTGTTTAGATAAGTGTGTAGAAATTAAAGAAAATGCGGATGAAGATTTCGTTTTAAAGCTTCAATTTTTAAAAAAACAAATTGAGCTTTTGTACCAAAAGCAACTACGGTTTTCCGTGGTACTAATACAACAAGGTACTATGCAACATTCGTATGCACTAATATTTTCCAGAATTTACATAACTTTAATGGATTCGACGCGATAAGAAAAGCATCAGGAAGAGTGACATTCGCAAAACATAGCGGCCGCCTATCTCTGCCTTTCCCAGTTAGGTCGACTGACGTCACGCGGGGAGGGAAGGCCAGAGGCAGAGTTTTCAAGGGGCGGGGCAAATCGCAAACTTTGAAAATTAATTAAAAATAAACTAATGGTCGGATTGAGGTAAAATTTATGTCGATTTTCTTAGAATCGCATGGAGATTATTTTAAAAGAATAAAAAAATACATGCAAGTTCCCCATTGAAGACACTATGTACTGTAAATATAGCCGATCACGTCTAAAGTTCTAAAATCACTAAAAGAACAATTTTACAAAATGTGGCAAAAATCTACGACCCTATCGGCTTCATACAACCTTTTGTAGTACGGATAAAAATTTTACTACAAAAACTTTGGCTTCTTGGTGTGAACTGGGACGATCCTCTTCCATGTGACATTCTCAATACTTGGAACAAAATAGTGTCAGAAACTTCAGAGATGATTGATTTTCCCATTCCGAGAAAGTATTTCACAGACAAAAACTGTTCAGACATCAGTATCCACATATTTTGTGATGCAAGTTTGGCAGCATATGGCTCATGTTGCTATTTCCGATATAAAGACTCTACTAACAATTGGAAAACTACGTTTATTTTGTCGAAGAGTAGAATTGCTCCCCTCAAGAATAAAAATCTTACTCTCCCGAAACTAGAATTGATGGCTGCGCTAATAGGAGCAATATTGGGGTCTTATTTGACCAAAGTTTTCCCCGAGTTTAAAGAAACTATTCAATTTTGGTGCGACTCAAAAATCACTGGCTTGGATCAAAGCCCCAGCACGGAACTGGAAACTGTTTGTGTGTAATCGAGTATCTGAGATCCAGTCCATCACTTTCCCAGAGCAGTGGCGACATTGCAGCGGTAAAGACCGGCCGACTTGGTCACCAGAGGAGAAAGTGCAAAGAAACTCATGACAAGTTCCTTGTGGTGGAACGGGCCCAATTGGCTCGTTCAAGAGGAGTCTTCGTGGCCTGCGAACACTCCCGACTTATCCAGTGACTTCGTTGCTCCCGAAGGACGAGTGAACACAGCGAATCTACACATCTCAGTGAATTGCGAAACAAATCCCCTGCTAGACTTGATTATTTCTACAGTTGGTTTTTTTTCTGCGAGAATAGAAAAAAAGTTTATTATGTAGATTTTATATAATTTTACTTTTAAAAATTTATATATATTTTTCATGGTTAATTAATTTGTAAAAAAAATCTGAAATTACATAGATGTATAATCAAGAAATATACAAAATATGATAACATCTATTTTTATTATGAAGAGGTGATTATATACATTTGAATTCAGTAATAAGATGATAGGATATTAACATTCAGGTATTTATCTAACTTTGGGATAACAGCTTATTTCTGAGTTTCAAAAGACTCAAAATTAGATGAAACTCACTAAAAACGCTAAACTCACTAAAAAAAATTTATAACGTTACACCAACACACCGCATGGCCATAAGCCTCTCTCTTGCTGATTACATTTTTTCCTGCTACAGATCAGTGCTTACAGGACCCCCTCCCCACACACCGCTGGCGAGATACAGGGGGTGGCTTCATTACCCAGTGTGGCGCGATTCCCCCGGTCTCCCCCTAATAGCCCTCGTGTAGCTCTAGTGCGACAATTCAAACCTAACCTAACCTAACCCGGTCTCCCCTATCATGTTACATGGAAAAAGCAGCAACAACAGCATTTTTTTCATGCTTCAAAGTTTAACCCCATCATATAAAGATGTTGTTCAGATTTTTCCAATCACAAAATTCACTGCTGAATTTTTATAATTCTTAATTTTAAAGATTGACTTGGAAAATTTGGTGGGTTTTTTGTGTTTAAAGTGATAACAATGCAATTAATAAGCCTGCCATGTCATTTTGCTAACCCTCCAACACAGACTTTTGTATACAAGCACACTTCAGATCAAAAAAGCCCATTGTTTTATATTCAAGACCCAGTGCATTTACTAAAATGTATTAGAAATAACTGGCTAAATCAAAAAAAATTCTGAACAATCATTTTATTTTTCAAATTTTAGCTTTGATAAAGATTTATAATAATAATATTTGATAGATATATAAGCATAACTTTTTAAAACCATTTTTTTAAATTGTAAATCAAAATATTTCTAATATTTTTTTAATTACAGATTTATTGGTACAAAAACAGTTAATAATTTTATGCCATTAAACATTTTAATGATATCTTTGCTATCAAAGTCTAAATTTTAATTTAACCTTTAGATAAATTTCTATAAATACACATTAAGTGTTTAGTTTAGTTTGAATTATCGTCGCAAAAGAGCTACACGAGGGCTATTGGCGACGGGCGTCGTATTTTAGAACCACAGTCAAGTGACATTTTTCCACCAAGAAGAGAAAGATTTTCCACCAAGAGAGGTTAAAGATTTTTTAAAATTCCTGCCAGATATTAGTGTGACGGTAAAAAAAAATTTAGACTGATTTTTGCAAAAAAAAAACCCATTTTTTTCTTTAATGATATTAGTATTTAAATAAAATATCTTCAGTTTTACAATAAGAAATTTTCGAGAAAAAATATATCAACACACCCGCCTTTAAAAAGTCTAGCTACGCCTATGTTGTAACTTAAGCCTTTATGCACCATTTATCGACAAAATATACGAGTTGAACAAATTATTTCACTAATAACTAAACTACACAACTACTAACTCCCTCTTTTTGTTTTGCTGGTAGTGGACGGCAAGGGCCAAAATGAAGTAGTTTAACTTTTATTTGCTCGGAAAGCAAAGCATGTGTTGGAACAACGTTAGACACATTTTAAAATAGTAACAATGCCTGACGAAGAGTAGAAGTGATAGTGGAAGACAAAGACTTGGCCGACCGTTTTTTCTTTAAGGAGAAATTTCCTCAAGCACAAATTCAAATTTGTTTCATGCTCTCAAAACATTCAGACGTGAAATCCTCTCAAGAGTTTAGTGCTTCCGTCAAGGAGGATATTCTTCACATTTTTACAGACCTTGCCTATGCTGCTTCTAAGGAATCATATGACATCTCCTACAGTAAAATTGGTGTCGTTGAACATTCAACACCTTGAGGCCTATTACAATACGAACTGGCAATCCATTAAGAATGAAAGGGTGCTTTATACTCAGAATGCAAGTTTTATTTTCAAGAAAAGAACTACAAACAGATTAGAGAGCTTAAATGAGAAAATAAAACAAGTTGTAACAAGATACAGCACCCTTCAAACTTTTACACAGATTTGATGATTTCTGTGAGCTCTACAAATGTTGAACGGGACCATAGTGTATGGAATGAAGACCTGGATGTTACCGAACTACAAATTAGACAGACTTTGACGAAATTTGCTGCTGACCCAGTTATAGATGAGTACCGGGCTTTAAATGTGGTAGTGTGACAGTGGTATTTTGTGTACTAAGTTTAGTTTGAATTATATTGTAAAACTAGAGCTACACGAGGGCTATTGGTGACGGGCGTCGTAATTTAGAACCACAGTCAAGTGACGAGTTAGCACCTGAGTAGGCACTCAACGCAACCGTTAAGGGCGACACCGCAGCATCGGGAATTTGGAGCATATTTAACGTGCACTCCCTCTGGGGTTATTATTCATCGGATATTTTCGGGCTGTTAATAGGTCGTCAGTTATTTTGGTGATGCCCGGACCTTAACCTGGGTCCTTCTGCATGCAAGGCAAACGTCTTAACCGACTGAGCTACCCAGCCCATATTTTGTGTACTAAGAGTCGAATAATTACAAGGTTGCCAAAGAAGTTGGAAAACCAAATTCCCCGACTTTTCCAGAGAACTTAAGGAAAATTCCAGGTTTTATCGATGTGAATTAAAAATATAATATAAACTTTTACACTTAAAGAAGCCATGTGTAACATGTGCTAAAGTAACAAGGACCATTCGTTTCTTAAATGGAGTAGTGTAAACCTTGAACACGTTTTTTTATTTCCCAGGAAATTTAAAATGAGTTGTTTGAAAAGATATGTAAGTCCAGGTTGCTTGTTTTCTTGTTACTATAATATAGCAACTATTACATAAGAAAAATACAAATTATTTATCCAGAACTTAATATAGTAGTAAGGCACTAAGATAATTACTAACAACAACTAACAAACTACAGTAAAACAGGGTTCAGACTATTTTTAATAGTGAAATTCAGAAGTTTTAAGGAGTTATTTTAGGAATACAATACCATAATTCAAGACATAACAAACAACAATCCAAGATCAACAAATTGCGGTACCTTAAAAATCAAAAAACGTTAATATCAAATAATTTGCCAAGAGCAACATTTAAAAAATGTGAAACTTTAAGACATGCAAAATCTCAAAAAAATAACAACTAACAATTTCCAAACAAAAATGAATGCAAAACATCAAGTTTTTAAAAAACTGCATCCTTTAAATCCACTGATAACTATTTTCTATTATGAATAGATAATTTTTTAGGAATTTATACTTTAAAAGAATTTCTAATATAAATTTCAAGAGTTAAAAGGGTACTTAGAGACAAAATATTTGAAATTCAGTAGGAGTGCAAACCCTGTTGAAATGAACACATTAAAGAATCACTAACACTGTCTTCTAAGGAAGAATGGGTGCGCTGGACCGCAGGTCTCCAAAGCAAAGTTTATCAGTGTTAATCCAATGAAGAAATAAATGTTTTCTCTGCCACGTTTTTCCGGCAGTATTGAATATTTTTACAAGTGGATTTTTTATGTGGTAAATGTAGCTGACTTACAGGTCCAGACAATCACACGTTTTGAAATTGGTTTTAATATTTTGTTTAATTTTCAGTAAATAATTTTACATAAAATATTCGAAGCAATTTTAAAAAGTGGGAAGATAGAGACCTGTAAGTTATCTACATTTATTATTTAAAAAAAAACCGTTTGTAAAAATATTCAATACAGCCGGAGAAATGTGGCAGAGAAAATAATTTTTTGAGGCACTTGAGTTTGGAGACCCGCGGTAAAGCGCGCCCATTCCCCCTAAACGTTCAAAAACTGTTTGATAGTTTAAAAAAAGTTACATCGGCATTTAAGAAAGCAAAATGTTATTAGATCATAAATTAAAACTAAATTTTTAAAAAAGATCACAAATGTTTGACACGATTCTGCAATTTCCTGTTCGATTTGTTTCGAAGCAAAAAAAGTTTCACTAGAGAGCTTAGCTTTTTTTGTTTTAAACACTTGATCAGATCTAAAACTTTTCGTTTAGCACTCTTTTCCTTTATCGCATATGTCTTCTTTTTCTCTCTTCAGCGGCAAGACTATACCTCGTTCTGAGTTTGAATTATCGTCGCACTAGAGCTACACGAGGGCTATTGTGGCGAGTACCTCGTTCACGTAACAGACACGTATCTCACATGACGGAGAAAACATTGACGACTTCCAGGAATTACGCATGCGCCCTGCCGTGTTTCGGCGGTACATCGGTACATGCGGCGCGAGGGATATGTTGATGATTTTTCAATAAAACGCAAAATGTTTATTTTTGGAAAGGTATTTTTGATGAAACATTTGTTACCCTAAAAGTATTAATCTAAAAATGTATGCATCCAGCAGAGAATGGGAAAAAAGCTTTTGTAAAAAAACAGTTTCTATTTATTCATTTCATAAACACATAACAATTGCCTAATAAATATTGCACAAGAAAAATAGGAAGTGGTCAGTTTACAAAAACAAACTAAAATGAACAGTGGGACTGGGGAGCCCAGTCGGTTAGGCATTCGCTTAACATGCGGAAGGTCCCAGGTTCGGGTCCGGGCATAGCCGAAATAACTGCCGACCTATAAACGGCCCGTGCAGCCATAAATGTCCGATGAATAATACCCCGTGTCTAGGGAGTGCACGTTAAATATACTTCTAAGTCCTAACGCTGCGTACGATGTCGCCCTTAACGGTTGCGTTGGGTGCCTACTCAGGTGTTGGCTCGTCACTTGACTATGGTTCTAAAATACGATGCCCGTCGCCAATAGCCCCCGTGTAGCTCTAGTGCGACGATAATTCAAACCAAAACCAGACTTCAATCATATCAGATCAGTTCTTTAGATCTATTGTTTCACTTCAAAGAAAAATATACTAATACTTATGCATATCAGCAAGTCAACAGTTCATTGACTCGTGGACAACTCAACTGTTCTTAAAATAGTAAACAAATTAGCGATGTTTTGATTTCGTTAAATTACGATGAGTAGAAGACTATTTTGTTATGGCTAACAATATTTACATGCCCGGTTGTTACTCAGGTCAACCCACTCGTGAAGATTTCGGACATTAAAAGTTTGGCTGTAACTAGAAACACTCCGGAGCGTGCTTTTAGTTGTGAGATCGTGTGTTTTTCTAGACGCACTCTAAAGCATTTGATTGGATAGAACTCACTGATGCCACATAATGATTATGTGTGGCTATATTCGTTTGTTGGCTGTAAGGTTGCTATAATTTCACACCATGTTGCAGTTGGCGACAAAAATTGTAACTGTGGTTAGTGATTGTTATTAGTGATTACTTATTAGTTGTACATTAACATTTGTACAGGGAGGAGATAGTGTCCCCTCTCTCCTCCCTGTTTTTGTAGCTCACGTGTATGTAAGTGAACATGTACGTCGGTCAATATTTTAGTTCGTATTCTGATTTTATAACAGTCTTAAATGATTTTGAAAAGGCGAATTTTGTTTGTTTTTCTAAGAGGGACTCCAGGAAAATTGATTCGAAGTATCCTAACCAAGATTTAAAATATTTTAAGCTTAAATTTAATTGCATCAGAGGAGGGCTTGTATGCCCCCAAGGAACAGCTAAACGAAAGACAAGGTAAGTAAATCTAATAAATGAAAATTTATGTTTGTCTGTAATTGTATAGAATTCCATAATTTAGAAGCGACGATAATGACATTTTACTTGCAGGCGTATTTAAACACAAAGGAGATATTAAAGAACTTCCGGAATCGAAATTAATTACCGTTAATTTTAAATGAATGAATTTTTAAGGTAGTAGTATGAAATTAGGGATGCACCGAATATTCGGTTACTATTCGGTGCTTAACTATTCGGCCGAATAGTGAAATTTAAAAAATTTCAAATTTTTTCAAGTTACCATCTTATAAAACGTTGAAAAATTCCCAAACCGGACTTGTTTTCTTTTATAATAGACTAAAATTCTTAAGTTTTAGTTATTTATAATGTTAAATCAAGCTTTACTCAAGTTATAATAATTAAATAAACACGTCTCTTTATGTTAACAGTTACAATGAGTGGGCTTTAAAAAAATTACCAACAACAATAATTACTATGTATATCACAATTGTTAATTTTTCATTAAAAGATTTTTTTTAATTTAATTGTATAATAATATTGTAAGCCATGTTTTTTTTTTCTTCTTCTGATTTTCATTCTACACCGGATCCACCTACTTCTGTTTTTGTTTTCATACTTCCGTTTTTGTGTTGTGATTTTACCAATTTACACTCTCTAAAAGGCTTGTTTTAATAACAAACAAGTACTACTTTATTCTGTGTTGCTTCAATTAAAAATTTAATAGCTATATTGTATTAAAATTATTGTGTACTTATATTTTTATGTTTAATTGAAATTGATGAATAATAAATACAACTTACTAAGATCAGATAAAAAATAAATATTGGTTAAGGTTTTCGGCCGAATATTCGGCTTAGACTTTGGCCGAATATTCGGTATTCGGCCATTTATATTTCTAAGTTGGCATCTATGTCTTTGATATCAAAACTTAGAAACTGTTAAAAACCTTATTCATATTTTCAATCAAGTCACTTAAGTATTCAGTTCAAGATTATTATGATATAGTTTTGTTATTAATTTTTTCTTGTCAAATGAATGTGTGCTTGTTGTGGCCCCTGCTGAAATGTCTGCCCCAGGGCCCCATGCTGTCATAATCAGGCCCTGTTGACGCATTCGATGTGTATCATGCTTCAGCGTGAAACAAGTTTATAATTAACAGAAACTATGTTCTGTGAAAATTGCGGCAACAATAATCTTCTGTATCGTACGCCTTAAATACATTCTTTGCTTTGTTTGTAAACATAACCATGTATCTTATGGTTGATTTTTATGTCGCTAGCCAGTCATTTTGATTGGTATATCATTTGTTGGGCTATTCTACAGAAATGGGGAACTGATGACCAATTCTTCAAAATCCTTTTTCGTTCACAAATTAGATGTCATTTTGAAGGTATTAAATTGAAGTATGAGAAAATAATAAAAATTGTCACTAAAATTTAAGCTCAGAGGCGTTATAAGCCTTTGATAGGAGACATTATAGACATGCTGCCATGACTTATTTTTTTTAATATCCTGTTGAAATTGGTATTTTGAAATGTAATTGCAGTATCTTTAAAATCTTTTTTTATAGCAGGCACTTTGATAAAATTATGTCCGACACTAAATTGCCTAAAAGTTTATGCTATATAAAATAGGTTGGAGTATTTTACAAAACATTTTAATTGTAAATCAGGACTTCATTTAGTAGTATTGAAAATATGCAGTCCAAATGAATTTTTAAAAATTAGTTTTTTGTTATTTCACAGTGTCGGATGTAAAAGATTATGTCCGACTACAAGATTTTCAAAACTAATACCTTGTTTTAGGTGCACATGCACAATTTCTCCAATTAGGAAAAGGAAACAACAGTCATCTTGTTTGTTTGCATTGTTCTTAATTATTAGACATTTGTCTTGTTAATTAAATTGTTATTCTTAATTTAAAACATTTCTTGTAAGTTATTATTATTTTTTTTAAGTTACAACTTTTGTCAGAAATTATTTTTATATTTCAAAACTCTACTTACATGGGTAAGGTTAAGTATTAAAAAAAAAATTATCAGTTTTAAATATTTTAACCCTTAAAAATGTTAGTTTTTATGAGTAAAATTTGTGCAATTTTTACGTCCGACACCGTGGAATTGCCCTGTTGTCCTCTCAACTTGGTAACATTTTTTATAAATTGCTAGATCTGGGCAAACTCCTTTATGTTAACCGTCTTTTGTTTTCTGTCTTAGCACATTAAAAATCGACTGTCCAGCCCATATATATTTGAGAGCAACTCCAGATGGAAGAAATCTTGAAATTAGAAGTCTAAATGTGTCTCACAATCATGAAATTTCTGAGGTAAGTTCAGGCGCGCAACCACGGGGGGTTTTAGGGTCAACCCCCCCTCCCCCCCAGAACCCGTATTATAGTCAAATTTTATTATTTTGTTAACAATAAAAATAATGCCAAAGTGGAAAAGAATTCCATTGGGAAATACCGTAGAGTTAGTAAAACCGTGCGCTATCACCCCTATAGTGGGCGATAGCGCACGGTTTTACTATCTCTAAGGGTCCACTTCGCATTTACTAAATCTGTGTAACAAAAATTCTAACTCTTAGAGGAAGGGGGGGGGGGGGGGTAAAAAAAAAAAGCCCGCGGATTCTGGTAAAATGTCTGGCGCCGATCTTTTTCTTTTTTGTCTTTTTTTTATGAGTTGCTTTAATATGGTGTATTCACAAATCGGTAATAACTATCATACTCTCAACTCTCATCGGTAATAACTCATGCGATATTGCACAATTTTACAGGAAATGAATTTTTTCTTTGTTAATAAAGTGTGGTGGGGTGGAGCCTTTATGTCGACGATTTTACTCTGAAATCAAAGAAGTTCTACTCGCACGTGCTATCTAAAGATATTTTTTTTTCCATCTTTTATTTTTAAGGTTATTATGCTAATAAAATAAGTGTTAGCAGGAGGTTTTCGCGCTTTTTTCTCTAGAAAACATTCTACTATCATGTTTCATTAGAGGACGATTTCAAAAGATAAAGATATTGGTTTCCACCATTAATCAATAAGTTATAATTTATAACATTTACTGGCTATCGCTTCAATGATATTAAACAATACATGTAATATGTTAAAATTTTGTGTGAAGTTGCTGAACTTACAATATTTATAAAGGTGGTATTTTAACGACTGGCGCGGAGTGAATAAATATTGAGAGAGATGTATGAGATAGAATATAGATGATAGAGCGGCATTCCCGGTTGATGAGATGAGAACTTTATTGATAATGTAATTATGGGCAAAATAACTGCCGACCTATAAACGGCACGTGCAGCCTAAAATGTCGGGCGAATAATACCCCGTGTAGAGGGAGTGCACGTTAAATATGCTTCAAAGTCCCGATGCTCCGTACGATGTCGCACTTAACGAACGGTTACGTTGGGTGCCTATTCATATGTCGGTTCATCACGATCGCCTGACTGGTCCTTTTAATTTTTTTCTTGTTGTACACTTTTTGCTGTGACTTCTGTTTTATCCATATTTTATAATTGACTGACTTTTTTGTATTTTAATATTTTTATTCCTTGTTTTTTTATGTTCCCCTTTAGTTTTTTTTTTCTATTTGTGATCTGTCTTGTTTTTGTCCTCTACCTGTAAATGGACTTTTTCTGTATGGTAGTACGAGTAGTAAATAAATAAATGATTTGCAATATTTTCAGTTTAAAAATATATTTAGAAAGATTACATGTAGGCTTTCATGTCAAATGCTTTTTTTAATATTAGTTATTTAACAGTTATGTTAAAATTAGTGTTTTAATAGTTAGTTATATTTTGTTAATAAAACCTTATTACCTTATTTAAAGTACCCCTGACTTGTATTACTCGTATATCTTTAGCAGGGTGTTACAAACTTACCCTGGGGCGCAACTAGAAAAAAATTCTTGGGGGGGGGGGGGGGGGGATTCAAATTTTCAACATTATTTTTCAGTTAAATTTTTTTAATTAAAATTATTCATTCTTAAAATCACATAAAGTATCTGAAGATAATTGATAGTTTGCAGGGAACTGCGGCGATTATTTTTTACTTTTTTTTACTGTTTTTGTCTGAATGCTAAATATAAATCCAGGAATGGCTGCTTTGTTCTGTTTTCATTAGATTTTAATTGTTTTTTAATATTTAAAACAGGTTTTACATAAATTGGTCGCTATTTTATATAACGTCATAAATGCATTTTTTTTTTACTTATTTCATTTTGGAGATTCGCCTGTACGATGTCGTAAATTATATTTAAAATTGGAATAAATAGCTCCGTTGAAGTTTGAAATATTAAATCATTTAATTATTTTATTGTTGAGCTTTAAATTTTAAATGTCGTCCAATTAAATTTATAACTTTTGTAAATAATTTTTTACAAATTAAATAAATATTAAATTATCTTTACACAAATCTATTCTTAAAATGACATTTAATATTTGGATATTATCATTTAATTTCTGTACAACAAATCAGGAGATTTAAATTATCCAAGCAATTAAATTTTCAATAATTATGGAATGTTTCTTGTGATGTCACGCTCTCCGTACAACGATTTCATTGACTACTTCGTTTTCTTTCTGTACTACGATTCATTGGTGGTTTCGGTTTCAATTCACGATCAGAATGCTAAAAAAGAAACTTATTTCTATGCAAGTTTTCTTTAACAAATGATTAACACATCCAGCAGTAAAGCAAGAAGTTGACATTTAAAAAAAATAGCAACTAAAATATTCTTAGAAAACCACGTTCGAATACCAAAACAAAAGTAATTCGAGAAAAATAAAAACAAAACCGCGGAGCTGTTGCCAGGTCCGACGTGAAAAAACTCCATTGATTTGTTCCTATTACACTAATTTTCTATTTAAAAAATAAAACATTAATTTTCTATTAAATAATACAATCATTAGTTTTGTAAAATAAAAACTACATTAGTAATAATTAATTAATAGTAAAACACCGTAGAACCGTGAAATATTTTAAAATAATTTCAATCAAAATAAATTGCAATTAGAAATAATTTTAATTAATCAATTAAAATTTAATATTTAATTTTAATTAAATAATTAATTTAAATTAAATTATTAATTTTAATTAAAAAAATTTAACTGAAAAATAATGTTGAAAATTTGAACCGCCCCCCCAAGAATTTTTTTCTAGTTGCGCCCCAGGGTAAGTTTGTAACACCCTGCTAAAGATATACTACAAGTCAGGGGTACTTTAAATAAGGTTTTATTAACAAAATATAACTAAGCGAACACACATGCAGTGGTTGGCCCTTACAAAATATTAAAAATACTAAGTCTATATACACAATCATCTTGAAACAGTCACTGACAGGCCTATTTAGAACATAATCAGCTCCCCGCATAGCTAATCTAAACGTGACAAAAAGAAACTTATTGTGACATAAAAACCGCGTTTGTTGGCTAAATCCCAGCAGCAAAAGCATTTTATTTATATACGTAACAATCTTGTTAAAATATTAAAACTATGCCAAATAAATGCAAAATTATTTCGCCAAACGGATTAGAGAAAGATTTGTCTATGGATTATCAAAAATATGCCCTGTGTATACCTATATGTCTTCCAAAAAGAACTTGCCTTTCCAACGGGAAAATAATTATCCAAATCTGTTTTTGTGGTTCAAAAGATTACTTCGGAAGGATCTTAAAGGGAGACTTTAGTTGTAACACAGGTCATTTTTTTAACTTTTCTAATCAAAATTTAATTTTTTGAATATTCTAAAGTAGCCTACTCACTTCCGCATGATATTCCACGTATTTTGATACCTCTTGCATATCTATGTGGTATGGTCAAACGGAGATAGATTTCTGACAGACAGGCAGGGCTTACTTTCTGCTCTAAATTAACATAGTAACATAACTAAATTAACGTAGTAATAAAATATCTCATAAAGAGAACAATATGTGAAGGCAATCCTAGTTTCTTCAATAAATTAATAATAATTTTATTCAATAACTTAATTTAAATGGGAATTTCAAAATTATAGTCAGCTATCTCCAAGCTGGCAATATTTAGCCTAATATCACAAACCACATAATTCAAATTTTGTTAATTGTATACCTTTACACTCTGAAAGGGGCATCAACACCAAGTGTGACTTTTATGTTGCTTTTATAAATAAAATGTTTTTTTTTTATAGGAGCTATTCAGACACCTTCCTCAGCAAAGAAAGCTACCACCAGAAGTTAGAGAACAAGCAAAAGTACTGCTTGATCTAGATGTGAATAAAAAGTTGCTACAACAAAAGTTACAAAGAGATACTGGGAAAATTGTAACATTAAAAGATCTGTCAAATCTGGCAGCACAAGATAAAAGATCGAATGACCTGGGTGAAGCTGTCACTTTGCTGCAAGATAAATATGGTCAGTTTTACTTTCCATTTTCTTTACAAAAATCACTGTAATAATTTTGTTTAAAAAATACATTGCAAGGAAATATATTAAATTTTATACTAATATTTTGTAGCAATGAGCTATTAATAATTTGTCAAAACTCATACGAGTATAACTTAGTCACCAGGTAATGATTGACAGACATGCATAATATATAAGAATGGCGTTCTAAAAAGTTTTTCCTTACTTGCGGAAATTTTTTTTAGCGTTACCTTATATACTTCCGTATAAGCCAACCTCCAATTTTTAAAACCAAACATCCGTCAAAAATCAGAAACCGGCTATAAGCCAAAGTATACATCATGCCACAAAAAAAAAGATGTTTCAAACATGTTAAATGACTAATGAGACTAAATGCGCATGAATCAAGCTTTTTCTTTTGTAACCAATTATCGTCCGCATAATTAAAATAGAACAAGTTCTTGCCAAATGTGTTAAACTTCTATTATGATCTTTATCTTATCGCTTTCATTGGAGATGTGCCATGGGCTTTGTTGTCAATTCTACCCCAGAAGAAATAGTTTGGTTGACTGACTTTGCCTGAACCATGGCTACAAGAAAGTGAGGCACTCCTCCGATCTCGCCAAGAACTAACAATCATTACGAGGCACCAAAAACAGTATAAAGCATTATTGGGCTAATAAATTTTTCGTGAGGTAAAGATTGTCCTTTTATAATGGCCAATTAGTACTGATCAATATTTTAAAATATCTCAGCGTTATTAACCATAATTCATCTTTTTAATTTAATTTTTTTATATATATTTTTAATTTATATAGCATTGAAACTTGAGTTTTGTTTAAATTAAAATAATTATTATATTTTTGTATGAAGTAAATGCATTTGTTCTGATATATTCTTGGCCTATATCAACTTTAAATCGTATTTATCACCGATTTTAAAGAAAATTTTTGCTTCATATTTTCATTTTGTGTTCGCAGAGAGTTTTTCATTTTATCTGAATCTGCTGATTAGATAACACCAAAAGCTTCCAGGAATTTCATGTTCCCAAAATAATAATAAAAAATTAGTAGTAGTTTCATGTCATGCCCTAAAATAAGTTGTATTCCAATAATTGTTTTGTATATATTTATGTATACTATTTTTTTTCTTTTAGATGTTGATATTGAAATATTAAAAGAAGAGGATACTTTTGTAGGACTTTTCATTCAGACCTTAAAAATGAAGAACATTTTTGAAAATTTCCCAGAATTTTTAGCTTTTGATGCCACGTACAAACTGTTGAGCATGAATATGTCCACATTTATTTTTTTGGTTTAAGATGGAAATTGCGAAAGCGAAATAGTTGGAGTAGCAGTAACTAGTAATGAACTAAAGGAAACTTTAGACTGGATTGTAAAAACTTTCAAACTTAAAAATCCTGCTTCAGTTAATACAAAAGTTATCATGACTGATAAGGATTTAACCGAAAGAAATGTTTAAAATACATTTTGAAAATGCTGATTTGCTTCTAAGCATTTTTCATTCTTTGCGAACATTTGGCCGAGAAATTACTGTGGAAAATTATGGAATTATTGCAAAAGATGGTATGTGCACCAACAGGGAGTTGTTTTAATGAACAACTAAAAAAATTTGATAGTGTAGTACCGAACAACATAAAATTGTATTATTATGAAAACTGGCATTCTATTAAAGAGGAATGGTGCAAGAGTTCACAAATGGGCAAGGCAAATTTTTTAAACTGCACTAACAACAGAGTGGAATCAATCAATTCCAAACTGAAATCAACTGTAAAAAAAAAATTGTTCTCTAGTAAAGTTTACTGAAAAACTTTTTTCTTTAATAGATGCTCTGCAAAACGAAAGACAACATAGAGGTGTCACTATGCTCCACAAGAACAGAATAATAAAACAATCTTGTGGGCTACTTATAGACTATGAGAATTTACTGACTCCGAATGTGTTTGCACATATTGAAAGAGAGTGTAAGTCATTTGAAGAAAAAACGTATGATGTTTCTAAACATGGAGACTGCTTTAATGTAAAGAGCTCTCTGGGTATGCTTAAAGTTACCCCGCAGTCATGCCAGTGTAACTTTCAGACTTCTATGAATTTACCTTGCCGACACGTTTTTGCAGTAAGGCATTCTATATGTTTGCCCCTTTTTGACCCCAAATTAGTCGATAAGAGGTGGACCAAAGAAAACTATCTGCAATACTTACAAAATGTCTTAAATCCAGTTGCTTCAGAAACCCAAGACATTACCATCTCAACAAATTTAAAGTCTAAGAAACCTAAAAGTGTCCAACAAAAACGTCGTTTGGCTGTAGCTGTCACGGACAGTATTGCCGACTCAATTTCTCTTTTAAATGAATCTGAATTTCAGAAAATGCTTAATTTGCTCAAAGAGCTTAACAGTAACATTATTAATAGAAATTTTTCTGTTCCAACAATTCTTGAGCAGCATCAAAACTTGGATGTAGATATTCCTGAGCAGTCTCAAGACATGCCTGCTGTTCCAGGGCCATTCCAAGACATGCCTGCTGTTCCAGAGCCATTGCAAGACCTGTCACAAAATCTTGGTATGCAAATTATACCAGATCATGATTATTTCATTTTGCCACCAGTGGATGACACAGAAATGTCACACGACGTACCAACACACACTCAAGTAGGACCATCTATGGGCATAGTCGAGTTTAAAAGTTCTTGGCAACCTAACACTTCTGGACTTAATGATCAGCATACTGTTGGCAACGTAGCCAGCACGTCTAATCTTGTATCTACAAAATTACATAGCATTAAAATGCCACCAGTTATTAAAAAAAGAGGTCGACCAAAAGGCCATAACCTAACAGCAATTGGTATGCCAAAGAAAAAGAAATGTTTAAGAATGGAAATTTTAATACGAGATTATGGTGTGAAAGGTCTATTTTCGATATACCCACATTTAAACGCACCTAACCCATTATTTTAAACATTTGTTTTTTTATATAAAAAATGTTTTAGGGGTATTAATGGTTAGGGTCCATTCAAGTATTACGTAAGCAGTGATAGGGGAGGGGGATCCAGGGTTTGCTTATTTTTTCTGACAGAGGAGGGGGGGGGGGGTCACGACAATTCTTATGTAAGCATTAAATAACGAAGCAATTAACGAACCATTTTGTATGCTGTGGATTATTAAATGCATTAAGCAACAGTATATTAAAGCCATTATATATTCTTTTGATACCACAACCCCTATCTCTGTCTATTTATATAAATTTGTAGGATTAATAATATAATTTATTGGTAACTGCTTTTTTCTGCCAAATAGTATTGACATACAAAATATCATCTCTTTTCAGAAATTCATCTTTCTTCAGAAATCAGTTTAGTACAGCTACGCAAAAACACCCACAAAAAGCTGCTATTTTGGCACAAAGAAGCATTTTATGGACTTGGTTCACTTGTCTTCCGAGCCCTCAAATTGAGTAAGGTAGCATCAATTACTTTGACCTTAAAAGGTCTTTGCAGTTTAGTATAGAAAATAATTATTTATTTATTAATATCATGTTATATTTGACTATAAAATTAGATCGATAGATATTCAGCATCATCTCGGAAATATATCTGGTTTTTTTTTTAAATACTCAGCATATTTTGGAACAGTATTGTTATAGTTGTTATGGATTCTGTCGGTTTGCACTTGCTTTTCTTTGAGGGTTCAATAATGTTTTTTCTTTCTCTCAATCTTAAAAGTAATCCCAATTAAAGATATTAAAAAAAACCTGAGCAAAAGCAAATGGGCCTTGCATCCTGAAAAGAGTATTGTTACACAAACAACTATGTTTTAGTCATTATCCCCATCAGACCTTATAAAATATTTACTTTAAATCTGCTTTAGTATATTATTCATTACAAAAATTAAGGTAAACTGTCCTTCTAACCCATTTTGTTTATTTAAATTGGTTTAACAAAATCAGATGCTCTAATTAAGCATTTCTTTGCAGAACGTCAGCGAGAGGAGGATTATAATATTGGGTAAGTTTTCCCATATATACTTTTGATTATCAATGTTAGAAAGTTAAATTGTCTCTCCATGAATATTAAATTTATGGAGCTCAAGTTTTAAAATAATGTATAAGCTATTTTTGGTTATTAACAAGTTGAAAGATTTTAACCCTAAAAATAATTTTTCTACTTCTAAATTTTACTATATTGATAGATTTAGGTTAAAGTTTTCGTGTATACTACCAGGTACTACCAGTTTTATCAACATAAATGTGTGATATTAAAAAATCAATAACGATAACTGTGAATCGGATGTCTCGACCAGTTATAATTTTTAAGATGGAGAATTGGGTTAAAAAAAGATAACAAACATCAGCATCCATTTATAGTGTTAATGAAATTATTTTTCGTATTTCAAATTTACTGTTTACATTAGCTAAAGATCAGTCATTTTTTTGCATTGATTCATAATAATTTTATACACTTTGATATTGGATATAATTAAATTGGATATAGAGAAAGACAAATGTAGCGCGTGTAACATTAAAAGTTCTTTTATTTTTAAGTAACAATTGTTCTTTTTTTTTAGTAAAAGCTTCAAACGGTTTGCCCCTGAAGCGGTCACCCAGAGTCTCGGAGATGTGGAGTTTGAAAACACTTTTAATGGGACCAAGGTACCAATGGCCCTAAGGTGCCAAGAGAATCCCGGATGTGTTGTAAGTTTTGGAATTGGCAGTTTAAATATATAATTACACTAATAGTACATTTTTATGTATTTAACTGGATGTACCTATTACTAATTCCTTTTTAATTCAAAGTCACACCCAATTGGTTTTTCATATCATTGGCATACTTAACTATCAACATCAAATATCAACATCATCAATCTTCCAGCAATTCTAAACATGTTCAGATTTTGCATAAAACTATCTAGAGAGCTGATATGCACTCTTATGGTAGATCCTAAAATTTGTTTTGTTAAAAGTAATAAAAGATATATAAAAAAAATTTTCATTAAATCAATTTTTAAAGAGGCAAAACAATGTACTAAAAACCGGTTTTTGCCGTTTTTAAAGCATTAATTACCACTCAGTTTAAAAATTAACTTTAGGCTTGCATTCTAAAGTTCTCATCTGGACTTTAAGAAAGAGTTATACCAACAAATCTTTTATATGATTTGAAACTGTGAATGTTGTTGATTTGATTTTTTAACTTTTCAGAGAAGGGAGCTGCGGGCTACGAAGGAGCAAAAGACTCGCAAGTAATAAGAAGTCCCGCAAGTAATAAGAAGTCCCGCGGCGCCCATTCTACTCTGTGGGTGGCGGACGGAGCACGAGGCGCCCCATTTCTACTCTGTGGGCGGCGGATGGAGAACGAGGCCCCCTTCTCGGGACCCATATAGCCAGTCCCCATCTTCCACTTAGGCTTGTGAATCGACCAATTGGTACAGAGGAAAATCTGCCCTTGGACATTCAGCGACCAAAAAAAAGATGATATACCACTCCTAACAAAGGAATAACTTGTGTATCTCATTACCATATGCCAAATTGATCTGATAAAAAACTATACCAATTAAACTAGATGTATATATTCTGCCCGACAAGCAACAAAAAAAAAGTTGGACAGAATTGATCTTAACTGATTCAACAATTGCCAAGATCTAGTTTTCTCTCTAGAAATAGTGCTCTTATCAATTATGGAAATACATTCCATCTTCACTCTGAAGTTCCTCAACATTATAAATGCTGGATCTATGGCCAAACTACAAAGAATACCTGGATTGCTGAATTTTAACCTGTTCTAATATGGAAGAACTTTAGCATCTTCACAAGTTGTAAAGTATAGGTAAAGACTATCTAAGTGATGACAGAATCATGTGAAGGTAATTTTTTATTAATTTAAGCTTTGCAATCTTTAAAAATTTTAAAATAAAAGAAATTTGCAAATTAATTTTGAAATAACCTTCAAATATAATGTTCTCAATTATTTGATATTTGTTAAATTCTGTAGCTGTCAAAATAACTTAAAACCCTTTTCCGCATAAATTACTTTTTAAAGATTTTTCAATATAATAATTATAAAAACTTAACATGAATGAACCCTAAACAGCAAACCAGGTTTTATATTTACCCAGCTAAACTGCGTGCCTAACCTGGTCTGTGACGTTATTGATTACTATTGAAATTTAATAAACTAAACTTTTAAAGAGTTGGATTCGCTCCTCAAAATTCTGTTTAGCTTCTCTTTTTAATTCTCCTACTGTTTGAACAAAAACGCTGACTTCTGGAGCCGACTTCCAGGGCTAACGCTGTGTTACTTGAATTTTTTTTTTCAATTACTGAGATGATTTATCTTACATTTTAATTTTTCTAATATTATGTAATTTAACTGATTGTTCCTGCAAATTTATGAAGAAAAATCTTTGTTTGCAGTTGCGACAAAATTAAATATTGAAATTGTTTTCGGTTGCAGGTATTGCACCACATTAAACTATCCTGAACAAGCTATGGCTGAAGAATTCTGTAGAGCTTGCAGAGACAGAATTCTGTAGAGCCTCTTCGGGGCCGGCGGACAAGGCGGCCTCTTCCTCTTCGGGGCCGGCGGACAAGGCGGCCTCTTCCTCTTCTCAATTTGACGGGATTAGCGCTCTACCGGTACGAAAGGCTCGTTCTCGCCTGGTTTTTTCTGCCAGGCTTGGGTTCAGCCTCCCCAGTTTTTTTGCCCCTCAGCGCCCCCACCCCAGTTTTTTCATTTTCCACCGGTGACCTGTAAAATGCCACGACTTTTGGTACCCACAACTTTAAGTTCCCCCGAGGCCCAAACCATGTGCTGAACTTGTGCCCCCTGGAACCCCTGTTCCCCTTTCTGCCCAACCCAAACTCTGCTCGCTCGCCCCCCCCCCCCCATGTTGGCGCCCCAAAAAAGTCGCCATCTTTGCGTGATAACCCCACAAGTGTCCCC